>JAMPIV010022386.1:55000-457500 GCA_024509875.1 Oreohelix idahoensis
CTCATATGTGTGATTCGGACTCCAGTTATGCCAGACCCTAATTTTGATGATCTCGAGTCGATTAGACCTAGATGGAACATTGTGCTTCGTATCGCTAGGGTTGTGTTTTGTATCGACGAAGATGACAGGCTTTACTACAGCAGTTATGTCTACGTGAATTAACTTGATTACTGTAGAGCTGTATGGAAAACTTTATGAAATTATTTATATGCACATTATAAAGTAACTTTGGCTTATATCTACTTTCCTACGAGTGAGTGAGCGACAACTCAGGAAGGCGGCCATGTTATATTTCTGTCATCATATTTTTGATCACTGTCAAGAGAACAGATTATGTATCCTACTATCGGGCAGTGGTATCGAGATCTTGTTATGAGGTGAAAACCCACTATCGTGGTTTATGAGTGTTATACAAACATTGGACATATTTCAGCTTAAGAACTTAGCTATGCAATGAAGGTTGGGCCAATGACTTTTGTATGTTTACCGATCCTCATTGACGCGTTCAGTCAGTAGAGGATACGGCGATTAGGTACCAGAACAGTGAATGCTACCTTAGGTTGAATGATATTTCACTACTACATGAATGTATCATCCACGATTCAAATAACCAATGAATGTATGTCAACATGTTCCCATGACTGTATCCGTGCTGTCCAGTGTGCGTGCCTTCATTAAACTATTGAAATGTCAGAGGCAGTTCAAGTCGTCATTGCATTACATGAGAGTGTGTGAGAGTTATTGCCAAGAGGTCTGTTACACCGAACTACTACACCATTCGCGTTACTTGACACTCCCACTCAAGGTCTATTACAAATAAGGGAGGGAAACCTGAGGCCTGTAAACAGTAAATTAATATGAAACAAATATAAAGGTATGTTATCAGGCACTGACAGGAAATAAAGAAGTAGAACACCAGACAACAGAAAAACAACAGACATGAGTGGCTTACCCAGGATTTGAACACTGGACCTTCCGTGCGACATGTCGCACGGAAGGTCCAGTGTTCAAATCCTGGGTAAGCCACTCATGTCTGTTGTTTTTCTGTTGTCTGGTGTTCTACTTCTTTATTTCCTGTGAGTGCCTGATAACATACCACTCAAGGTCTACATGACAGGTTCATTCAACAGTGGCCAATACACAACAACACGTTTATTCTACAGTAGTGGCCAGACTTAGCATATCCTTGACACTCTACAGTGGTGAACCAGATTCCTGGGGTTATGATAACCAGACCATCCCTGACGCCACATACGACACGCATGAACACCAGTGTACAAGTTACAACGGGGCAGTCGATGTCAGCTTGACCTGTATTACCGATCGGATGCTGTATCTAGGTCAGCGCTTGTTGACAGTTTTTCGCTGTACAGACGGTATTACACAGGACATTTGTATCAAGTGTAGAAAATATCTGGAGCAGTACTGTTGACATTTCTTATCGTACAGAAGAAAGAAGTGATTGTTGATCCTGTACAGAAGAATCATAGTGTTGTTGAACATAAAGTGCATATTTCATCGTTGGATCTTCATATGCTCAAAAAAAAAAAAATTGAACATTGTAATAGTGTAGAAAACAAATCTATTATTTAATTGTTCATTAAAAGTGGCAAGTTATTGTTACAACACTATACCAGCATCACATTCTATCCACAATACATTCTATTAAGTATATATATATGTATGCAGTTATGCTATTAAGGTTTACATGTATTTATGTTTATATGTTATTTGTTGTGTGTTAAGTTAGTTTGTATTCTGCGGGCCTGGATGGGAGGTGACTAGAACAAGAAATACCAAATGACATTGGTCTTGCTCTAGCGTTCGATAGGGAGCAAATTTCTTAATTGAAATTTGCATGCAACTTTGTTTGCAAATATTTGTTAGCTGTGACGATACTGTCTTTCTTGTTGTTTTTGTAATATTTCTATGTTCTTTAGTTTTGTTTGATTTGTTTGTATAATTGTAGGTCTCATCTTTCCTTTCATTTCAGTTCTTTACACCCTTATGTTTATACACTGTGGCGTTATTTGTCTTGTTGATTTCATTGCGGTTATCATCACAGATTCTGTGATCATTATTTTTTGATTTTTTCTATTTGATTTAATTTGATTCCTGCAATTGTTTTCATATTGTCTTTTCTTTTTGGTTCTTGTTAATGTCTTTGGTTGACAGATAATATATAAGGTATATTTGAATATATTTATATTATAGTACAGACCAGTACTTATGATCATTGATTACACTAAGAAAGTGTACAAGACCTTTGTAATGTTTGTCTCCCACAGTGATTGGGATAGAAAATATTATTTTCCACAGGTACTCAAGTGATCATTGTTTACATTAAAGAAGTATACAAGACCTTTGTAAGGCTTGTCTCCCACAGTGTTTGGGATATACAGATATTGTTTTCCACAGGTACTCAAGTTATCATTGGTTATATTATAAACAAAATAACCATACAAGTTTTTCACTAAGACTAAGTCTATGGTATAGACTTGTCTCCCATGAAAGTGAAATAAGGTAATTTATTTACTTTTCAGGTTTCTGATTTAATAAGACAGGATGTCTACATTAGATTACTTTATTACACAAGGGAAATCCCTTGATAAGACTGGTAAAGATTTAGAAGAATGGACAACTGCTCAATTCTCTATGGTATTGAAGGCAGAAGAGAGAAAACTTCAAACAGAAGGAAAAAGATTAGAAGCTGCTGCTGAGGAAAGAAAAGCTGCTGCTGAAGAGAAAAAAGCTGCTGCAGAAGAGAGAAAAGCTCTGGCTGAAGAGAAAAGATTAGAAAGAGAAGCTGATGCTGCTGCGGAACAAAAGAAATTGCAGATGCAGGTGGAGGAAAGGAGATTTGTGGCAGAACAGAACAAATTAGAAGCTGTTGCTGCTGCAGAACAGAAAAAATTAGAAGCTGCTGCTGCTGCTGAACAAAAAAGATTAGACAGAGAAACTGAACAGAAAAGATTAGATAGAGAAGCTGAAGAGAGAAAAGCGATAAGAGAACATGAATTTGAGTTAGAGAAATTAAGATTGACAAGTATGACTAATGTTAATCAGGCATCTGGTGGTAATGGTAAACCCTTTAATTATAAGGTCAAGGTGCCAGCGTTCAACTCTGACAGTGATGATATAACATTTTGGCTTTCTAGATTTGAACGTGCTTGTCGAGCTCATAATGTTGACAAATCACAGTATGTGAATCAGTTGTCTGAAAATCTAAAAGGGGAGTCTCTGACTAAGTTATGTTTGGTTGAAGAGGCCGACAAGGATAATTATGATGCTATTAGGGCAGCTTTGATAAAGAGATATCAGCTGTCAGAAGAAGGTTATCGTCTTTTGTTTAAAACAATGAGACCTGAGGTAGATGTAGAATTCTCAGAATTCATTTCAAAAGCACGACTTACACTCTCACGATGGATTGAGTTATCCAAAATAGAGAAAACATTTGATGGTCTTACGGATTTATTGCTAAGAGACAAGGTCATGTCTTCGGTAAATAAACCATTCCTAGAGTTCTTACATGAGCGTAAACCTGGTACATTAAAGCAAATGGAAGAATATTGTGACCAGTATGCCACGGCACACCCTGACATGATTCTTAATAACACTAACATTAAAGAGGGTATGCCAGTTCCTTCAGCAACGGAATATAATCATAATTACTCACACAAATTCCAAGGAGCTCAAAATAAATTTGATAAAAAGGTTAATTGGAATAAGTATCAAAACCAAGGTAACCACTCAAATCAGGGTTCTTCTTCGAAGAACTGGAATCGGGCTGACAGTCCTCGATACGCGAGGGGTGCCCATAATTATAGAAATTTCCGAAAAGGGAGTACCATAGGAACTACCCAAGTTCTTCATGGAAACAACAAAACCAACATTACAGGGATACTCATTATAATGAGCATGATGATTATGATCATGGATATTGTGATTCAAACCCAAATAGGGGTTATAACAGAGGGAATAATAATTACAGAGGCAACAATAACCGAGGTAGATCACAACACAAAAGACATGGTAAATCTCATTACCAGGCTAACTCTGCACAACAAGAGTTTGACGAAGCCGGTAATCAAACCAATGATAAGAAAGACTCTAATAGTGTGGGATGTTCTGCTTTCGATTTTGACAGAGCATTTCAGTGTTCCCAATGCAAAACATTATTCGAGCCAACCACAGTTTCGACTTTAAGCTGTGGTCATCCTCTTCCTGCTCTTCCTGCGTCAGTCGCGCATGATGGAAGAGGTGCTCTTGTCTTGAATAGAGGTCTAGTAGATGGTACTCCGGTCTCAATTCTTTTTGATTCCGGGTGCACAACCATTGGAGTGAGGCAGTCACTTATAGATCCTTCTCGAGCCACTGGCAAGATAATCAAATGCATAACATTTGGTGGCACATTGGAGAAGTACTCCACTGCCATTATCAACATCTCTACTCCCTTCTTTACAGGAGATGTGCACGCATGTCTGCTGCCGAATCCGATCGCTGATCTTATCGTCGGTTTGCATTCATGGTGCGAAAGAATGCACTCCGCAACAAATTGCCGAGTGGGAAAGTGATAATATGCATACTGCAAATGCTGTAGTCACTAGAGCTCAAGCTCTAAACATGCCGCAATCTTCGCCTTCTGGAGATAATGGTGACCAGAACCGAGGTGATCTCTTGGAGATTTCGCATGTTTCCTTTATAAAACAGCAGGAAGATGATCCTACTCTAAAGAAATTCTTTACTCTGGCAACAAAAGGTGACCCGAATAAGGATGCAAATCGTAAATCTTGAATTACGATGAGGAATGGCGTACTTGTACGTATGGTACAAGACTCCGCTAAATCCATTCATTCTCAAATTCTTGTGCCCAAAAATATGAGAGTTAAAATCTTACAGCACGCTCATGATTCTCAGTGTGCTGGACATATGGGTTTTTCCCGTACTAAATCTAGAGTTCTTGCATCTTTCTTTTGGCCTGCTGTGAATAAGGACATACGAATCTATTGTCGATCTTGTAAAGTATGTCAAGAGGTTAAATCCAGAGGTCCACGCCATGCTGCACCTATTCAGGCTGCAGACATTCCCATTCGACCATTTCAAAAAATGGCGATAGACATCATTGGTCCATTTAAGATAAAGTCTGCTAGAGGACACCAATTTATTTTGACGTGTGTGGATATGTGCACACGTTGGCCAGAGGCTGTTCCTCTAAAGAGCATAACTACTGCTGATATTGCAGATGCTCTTTGGTTGGTATTTTCTCGTCTGGGATTTCCAGCAGAAATATTGTCGGACCATGGTACCCAACTTATATCGGATACCATGTCTCAGGTGATGTCGACTCTAAAGATAGAGAGATCTCTGAGTGGTATTTATCATTCTATGTCCTATGGGATGGTGGAACGTCTGAATAGAACTCTGAAAAACCTACTAGGTAAGATAACTGAGGATCATCCTCAGGATTGGGACAGGGTTTTACCCGCGGCTCTCTTTGCATATAGAGAGGTCGCCAACGAACATACAGGATTTTCTCCCTTTGAACTTGTCTTTGGCGCGAAACCGCGAGGTCCTATGTCCTTGCTTCATGATCTTATAACTGCTGATAATATTGTCGATGACACAAAATCCTCTTGTGAATATGTCATTGCGCTTGGACACAAGATTATTGAAGCATGCAAATTGGCAACTGCTTCTTCTGAATTTGCGAAACAGAAGGCAAGGCAATTTGCCAATAAGACCAGACGCTTGCGACAACTCTGTCCAGGTGACAAAGTATTGGTCCTGCTACCTTGTAGAGAAAACAGACTTCTTATTTCTTGGAAAGGTCCGTACGATATAATATCAAAAGTTTCCGATGTTGACTATATCGTCGATATTGACGGGAAGCATAAAACCTTCCACATCAACATGCTCACGGAATTCCATGAACGTCCGGATTATTTACAACCTGTTTTCCAGGCAACGGACGATTTTCCAGTCCAACATGGACATTACTCATCACTGTCAGTAATACAGGATGAGGAAACGAGTTTCTCGGATGTAAATCTACCTTTTCCAATGATTCCTCTTCACTCTAATGAATCATGGAAAGATGTTGCGATTTCTCCCGAATTATCTCCAGGAGAGCAGAAACAAGTCTCTACTATGTTAGAACAATTTCAGGATGTCCTTACTGACATTCCTGGTCAAACTGATGTCATTCAACATGACATTGTTCTTACTGACCGTGATCCTATGGGAGTCAGACCGTATCCTATCCCGATACATTTTCAAGCACGGGTAGAAAAAGAGTTGGATGAAATGATAGGGTTGGAAATTGTTGAGCCATCCACGTCGGCATATTCTTCGCCGATGGTTATCGTGCGAAGGGAGGACAGCGGCATACGTCTTTGCGTTGGTTGTCGCGGGTTGAATCAGGTGGCGAAGTTTGATGCTGAACCTATGCCTTTGCTTGAAGAGCTACTTACCGGACTATCGAATTCTCATTTCTTTACTAAACTCGATTTGTCTAAGGAATATTGGCAAGTTCCATTATCCGAACACGCCAAACCGTTTACTGCTTTTTCGACACCTAGGGGTCTATTCCAATGGAATTTTATGCCTTTCGGCTTTATGAACGCCCCTGCAACATTCGTACGCATGATGCGTCGAATCCTATCTCATCGCTCAGATGTCATTGCATATCTTGATGACATCTGTCTTTTCAGTGATACTTGGAACGATCACTATAATGGGATAAATGAATTATTGTCTATCTTACGCGAGCATAACCTGACAGCGAAACCATCGAAAGCGTGTATTGGTTTTAGCGAAATATCTTTCTTAGGTCACCGTGTTGGTCATGGTTTCCTAAAAACAGAGGACCATAATACAAGTAAGATACTTAACATTTCTATTACTAAGACTAAAAAGCAAGTGCGAAGTCTCTTAGGTCTAATACAATTTTATGGACGATTCATTCCGAATCTGTCCTCCATTATGTCACCTCTTTCTTCCTTGCTAAAGAAAGGGTCTCCTAATGTAGTCCATTGGACTCAAGAATGTCAATCCTCTTTGGATAAGGTTAAAACTATGTTTTCTACTTCACCTATCCTAGTATTGCCTTCTAAGGATAAGACATTTATTCTTCGTAGTGACGCTTTATCCACAGGGATTGGAGCAGCACTAATGCAGGAGTACTCTGGAACTCTGCATCCTGTGATGTATATTTCTCGAAAATTAAATGCCGCAGAGAAGAATTACTCGGTCCTAGACCGTGAATTATTGGCTATGGTTTGGTCAATCCTTAAACTGCAAAGATTTCTTCTTGGCGCGCATTTCATTGTGGAAACTGACCAGAAAGCTCTTACGGCTATTCAGAGTAAAAATCTGAAGAGCGCGAGATCAACGCGATACGCGATTGCTCTGCAGCCGTTTCATTTTTCGGTGCGAGCTGTCCGTGGGTCAGAAAATGTGATGGCAGATATTTTGTCTAGATGCCCACATGATTCATAACTGTTAAATTATATGCCTAACTTTGCTACAGTTGTTCCTATGTTGAAATGTGTACACATATGGAATATATCATATATTGATTGTAACACTACTTAGCGGTTCACTGATGTTTATTCACCGCTGGTCTTTCAATGTTTTTTCGTCTTTGATGATCATGATGTTAAGGTATGTAAGATGAAATGTATATATAAACTGATGTAGAAAGTGTGGCATTGCCAGTATTGTAGTATGCGTTGGTGACACCTCTCTGGAAATATTTATACTTAGAGAAATACTTTCTCTAAGTCCATGAAATATATTCCCAATGCTTATCATCTGCGCATTGTTATTGGTGCGTTGTGAGCCTATTGTATGTTGCTCCTAGATGTATTTAAAAAAAAAATGTACCATTTTTTTTCCCGAGGGGTGTGGTAATCTGTTGCGTGCATATTTTGACGCACATATTACAAAAATACGATATTTCTATTTAATATGGAAAATATATATTTGCATTCATTTGTGTATGAAAATGCTTCCTCTGGTAAAGCTAGATAATTCATGATTGATTTACACTTTTGATTATATGAGTGATCTTTCTTGATATTGACTCGGCGCATGGATATTGTATTCATGTCCGTTCTTATTTGTTCGGGCCAGAAAATAGATTAATTTTGCTTGTTATGTTTATGGCCTGAATTCATGTGTACTACTTGTCTTGTGAAAGAAGATTCAGTCGTATATTGTATACCTTTGTATGTTCAGGTCGGACTATACTCTTTCTGCCAGAATCTAGCGCAGGTTTTCGTAGTCCTACTGGGTTGTAATGAGTTCCGATAATGTCGCTAAGATGGCTGAGTGCTTTTTCCAGGGCTGACACTGTTTAAGGTTTAACAGTGATTCATAGATGTTTTTCTAGGAGAAGTTTGTGTCTTTGCAAGAGTCTATTTGTCAGAGATCCTCCTCATATGTGTGATTCGGACTCCAGTTATGCCAGACCCTAATTTTGATGATCTCGAGTCGATTAGACCTAGATGGAACATTGTGCTTCGTATCGCTAGGGTTGTGTTTTGTATCGACGAAGATGACAGGCTTTCCTACAGCAGTTATGTCTACGTGAATTAACTTGATTACTGTAGAGCTGTATGGAAAACTTTATGAAATTATTTATATGCACATTATAAAGTAACTTTGGCTTATATCTACCTTCCTACGAGTGAGTGAGCGACAACTCAGGAAGGCGGCCATGTTATATTTCTGTCATCATATTTTTGATCACTGTCAAGAGAACAGATTATGTATCCTACTATCGGGCAGTGGTATCGAGATCTTGTTATGAGGTGAAAACCCACTATCGTGGTTTATGAGTGTTATACAAACATTGGACATATTTCAGCTTAAGAACTTAGCTATGCAATGAAGGTTGGGCCAATGACTTTTGTATGTTTACCGATCCTCATTGACGCGTTCAGTCAGTAGAGGATACGGCGATTAGGTACCAGAACAGTGAATGCTACCTTAGGTTGAATGATATTTCACTACTACATGAATGTATCATCCACGATTCAAATAACCAATGAATGTATGTCAACATGTGTCCATGACTGTATCCGTGCTGTCCAGTTTGCGTGCCTTCGTTAACCATATTGAAACTGTCCCCGGCAGCTCCACACGCTGACACTCTACACTGACTTCTTCTTCTTCTTCCTCGTTCGCCTTCAGACCTCCACATTAATGACTTTAATAAAGGCAGTAGTAAACTCAAGGTTCCCGACATCTCCAAACAGTTTTTCGTTAACAGAAGTGGGTTGTTGCCATATGCTACTCCGTTCATTTCTGTAGGTTGGGCAGTACTGCAGCAGGTGTTCGACTGTCATCAGGCTGGTACCGCAGGTGCAGAGATCTTTTGCACCATTTTTTATTTGTGGTATAGATGGTATCTCAATCTGTTGTGTCCAGTGCGTAGCCGAAAAATGATGACCTGTTCTTTCCTGGATAGTTGATGATATGCATCATTTTTCAAATGACTCGAGTGCTCTCTTTCCCATTTGGACTTGGATGTAGCCTTTATAGTAGTCTTTGCCGTTGCGTAAGTTGTCTCTATATCATTTTGTTGTAAGGCACCTCCTTCCTTAGCAAGTTTGTCTGCCTCCTCATTTCCTGGTATGTTGCAATAGGCTGGTATCCACTGGATAGTGCACTTGTTGAAGCATTTGGCCAGTCTTTCAAGGGAGATTATCAGATCTTTCAATCTTTTAGCTTGGTGGTTCTTCAGCGCTGATATTACTGTTTTTCTGCCTGTGCTTTGCATTCAATAAGAGTTTCCGCTGCCTGTTTCAGGGCTTCTGCTTCAGCACTGGAGTTATTGCAGTATTTGCCAGTGGCAATTGCCATAGAGTGGATTCTTTTCTTTAATTTTATGAGGATGCCGGCACCCTCATTTTCAACTGCATTTTTTGCTGAACCATCAGTATATGCATGTGTCCAAAGCTTTGCTGGGAAATTTTGGTCAATATACTTGGTTGCTCTACACTTTCTTTGTGTTTCTGTTTGTGTTCCCTTACTTTCAATGCCTGGAATATCAGGAAAGCATCTTATTTTCCACAGTGGGATAGTTGTGCTTGTTGGTATTGTGATAGGGCCGGAAAGACACCCGGCTTACCCCTTCACGGGAAGACACCCCAGCTTCCCCCTTCATTGTGAGTGGCACATTTATCGCACATATTTTCGAAGTGCGCGAGGCATGCTGGGATGTAAAAAGTCTTCAAGATTGATGAAAAGGCCATAATAAAGCCTAATAATTAATTTTCGTGCAAAGTCGTGTGCTATATTTGGTAGTCGTGTGATATATACTGAAGCACATTAAAAACGCACCACTATTATATATACTAATGCCGAGAAGCTGGAAAAAAAAAGTGTGGGAATGGATTTTCCCCGTGTTTGCCAAGTGGTAGAGAGCGAATGGCTGCTGGAATGGAAAGTGCATGATTCAACCCACGGGTTTGTGTACAGACTACATGAAAATGATTAAAGTTACACGTGAAACACGATTCCCAACAGCTATGACCCTGAAAATGTGTACACGTTGTGGCAGTATACTCGGTATAAAAAGGCCGTTGAGACAAAACACCCAGTACATGTGCTTGAAATGCCACGACTATCTGAAAACGACCACCAACGAGCCATTGGTATGTTGGAGACCGGAATGAGCTCGCGGGCCATTGCCAGAAGGATGAATTGCCACCACAGCACTATTGTACGTCTCAATGAACGTTACGGAACCACTGGCAGTGCCCGGGATAGACTTTGGAGTGGCCAACCACGAGTTACTACCCCTGCGTAAGATCGTCATATTGTGCTGAGTTACCTAAGGAATCGTACTCTCCCGGCAAGTCAAACAGCAAGAGCAATAGTGGGTAGACATGGGCAAGTCTCTTGAATGACAGTCATACGACGACTCAGAGATACAGGCCTTACTGCAAGACGACCTTATGTTGGGCCAAACTTGACTCACAGACATCGTCAGCAGCGCCTGCAATGGGCAGAGCAACATGTCAGATGGACTAGACTGCAGTGGAATGCTGTCCTATTCACAGACGAGAGCAGATTCAACATATCCTTTGCGGATGGACGTATGCGGATTTGGCAACGGTGTGGAGAGAGCTTTGCAGATTGCTGTGTCAACCGATTTAGAGGTGGCAGTATTCACATTTGGGGATGATTCAGTTTTCACCATCGCTTGCCTCTTCACGTCTTCCGTGGAAATGTTAATGCTGTGACATACCGAGATGAGGTTCTGGATGCACTGGTTGCTCCTGCGTTCACAATTTATCCAGACTTGCAGCTTCTCCAGCAGGATAACGCACGTGCATTTTTTTGTATTTTTGGTTTTCTCCCTTGCCTGCACGAATGCAATTAATTTCATAACAATCAAATGTACAAATTAATTACCAGCATGGATTCATAGGAAAATGAATAAAGATTCCAAATATGTAAACTTGTAAACACTTATATTTACATTTCACACACTGTTCCTGGATTATTCAGGTGGTGCGTTTTTAATGTGCTTCAGTATATTTGATAATTGTGAGCCATATCTGTGTTTTCGTGCCTGATAAAGCAAATATCGCGAGTGTTGTTTAAGTGGCTAAATTAATCCGCGCAGCGCGGACTAAGTTGAGTGTTTAGGCTTAGCGGTATATATAAAGAAATAGCAAGCCAGCAGCGACCTTTCCTAGTATCAGCCCAGACGAGAGAGCAAACGACGAGGTGAGCGGTGTAGGTAGCAGATGGACCAGAGCACGTGAGCTATTAGCAACTGAGCACTAGCTGGGTGTTTTGTTATGTTCGTTGGTTTATTTGTTTAATGTTTGCTTAGTCCCTGAATGGGTTGTAAAAATAAATACAGCCCCTGCCTCTAGAATCAAGAGTTTTATTGTTGAATCGGGTCGGTTGCGAGTGTGAAAAGAGAGTGATCAAATATCACAATATCATCATCACCATCTCGCCCACCCTATCACAATTGGCGTCGTCGACAGGATCAGGCAGACAGTGACACTGAGCAAACAGCAAACGAACAAATATTGTAAACACTCAGCGGTGCGGTATTGCAGCAAGATGGCCGCAAGGAGCACACGTGCTACGAGCAAAGGGGAGCATGAGGATGCAGATCCAACACAAGTGGTCGGTGCATCAGTGGTGCAAACTGAGGGATCTGTAGCAGGTCCACTGTCCCAGGCAGAACACGGACGGTACATGTTGGTGTCAACCCACAAGAAAGTGAGAACTTTTGGAGAACGCACAGGGCCAAACGCGGAGGACTATGCAAAGGAGGTTAGAGCTGCGTGGAGGTCCGGCTACATGAGTAAGGAGGACCACACCGATGTGATCCTCGACAGTGTGACCCCAGTTGTCCGCAGGGAGCTGCGGATACAAGTAAGAGACAATGACCCGGAGGCAATGCTTCAGGCCATACTCAGGGTGTATGGAGAATCGAGGAGCACCCAAGAACTAATGGCGCCATTTTATTCAGCGTACCAAGGGCCACGGGAATCGGTGCGTGAGTTTGCCCATAGGCTGCATGAGATATTTGAGCAGGCAGCAGGGGCGCAGGAGAAAGCCAATGGTGTCAAGCTTGACGAAACAGTGCTAAGGGACCAGTTTGTTGCCAGTCTAAGGGACGACTTAGCAGGTTGGCCTGAACATCAACCTGAAGAAGACAGAGGTCATGACACTAAATGTGGGCAATCCTGAGCCAATAACAGTAAGGAACCAGAAGTTAGAACAGACAGACACATTTACTTACCTAGGAAGCATAGTAACACCTGATGGCGGAACAAGCAAGGACATTAACAACAGAATGAATAAAGCGAGAACAGCCTTTGCTATTCTCTACAACATTTGGAAGTCTTCCCAGTACAGCACAAACACCAAATTAAGACTGTATGAGAGCTGCGTACTTTCTGTGCTTCTCTATGGTGCGGAATGTTGGAGAGTAACAGAGAAGGAAATGTCGAAACTGTCCTCCTTCCACACAATCTACCTAAGGAAAATTCTCCGAATCTTTTGGCCAAACACCATCAGCAACCAAGAACTACTTATTCGGAGTAACCAGGAGGACATGCACACCATCATAGCTGGCAGACGCTGGAGTTGGGTTGGCCATGTCCTCAGAAGGGACCCTGATACCATCGCAAGAACAGCTATGCTATGGACCCCCGAGGGAAAGCGAAAGAGAGGCCGACCAAAAACAACTTGGCGGAGAACTGTGGAAGCTGAGATGCAAAGAATGAACCACAGTTGGGGCACTGTACGAAGGATGGCCGCCGACCGAGCAAAGTGGAATCAATTTGTTGCTGCCCTACAAGACGCCACTAGGCGTGATGGCCGCTGACTGCTTTGACGGTTGGCGGTTATGGATCAAAGAAGAAGAAGAAGGGACGACTTGACGCGGAGAATGATGGAGGACAGGGTCCAGCACGAGCCTGCAGTATCATTTGTGTCCATAAGAGATGATGCTCTGAGATGGACTGGGAGTGGTCAAACAGCAAGAGCTGGGATAGCCACAGTCACAGCATCCGACGAAGAAATGGCACCCAGGTCACATGAAGGAAACGCCGAAGTGGAGCAACTCAGAGCAGAGGTCGCACAGCTGAAGCGCCAGATGGCTGAAATGCAAGACAGGCAGAGAAGGCCGGCGAGGACCATCCGATGCTTTCGGTGCAAAAATTTAGGGCATGTACAGAGGGAATGCCCACAACAGGCACTAAACTAGACCCCTCTGTGACTGGGAGTCAGGCTGTGGAAGGGCAGCTTTGTGACTCAAATAGAAAGAGTACAGGTAGAGGTGGCAGACAATTACAGGTTGGCATGAGGAAGAATGTAAATGGAAGGAAAGGGCCTGTTTCTCCTGGTAATAGGGAGACTGAGATGTTGGTGCGGCAAGTGGGGGTTATTAACAGGAGGACCATCTCTAGGCGCCACGGGAACAGTCGCAGGCACAGAAGCAGAAAGAAACCTCATGTATGGAATGGCCCCCGGAGAATCAGGTGCTATAACTGTGCTGATTATGGGGATCATATAGCTGCCAGGTGTCCATGTGGTCCTCTACCTAGAAGATGTTTCCAATGCAAGTCAGCACAACATTTAGTAGCGAGCTGTCCGTTTAGTAACTCTGCGGCTAGAGCATCACACAAAGTGGAGCGCAGGCAGAAGGACCGCCACTCAGAAGGAAGGTTAGAGATTCAACCATCACAGGAAATGTCGACCAGCATCGGACCAAATCCCCAGGAGTTTAAAGAAAGAAATGTGAAGGGAGAGCACCAAGAAGACCGGATCAAGATGGTAGGAGGTCGGCCTGAAGGAGTAGTACTGATGGAAGGGAAAGAGATAAATTGTGTGTTTGACACAGGTTCACAGGTGTCTACCTGTCGTGAAACATTCTAATCCACATATATAAATTAGAAAGTAAATGTAAAGCCTAACGAAGTAATTCAATAAAGGAAAGAAGAATGGTAAAAGAACAGTGCGGTCACAATAGAGGACGCCTGTATTATAGAACGTCATACTAGCTAAACAAGAAAACCTCTTTTTCTACTTCGTTTGCATATTGTAACGCTTTCACGTTTGCTAGTAAAGCCTACTGCATCAAATACACGCGTTTCCAAAAATAAAACTGGTACTGTGTTTCTTAGAAAACCTTGAGATACGCACACTGCTTAATGACCCAGATTTAATTACATTAATGTCATTATATACACTACACAACTAAAAGACAGACGGGCTTAGAAGAGACAAAGAGAGAGATGTACGGAGGAACGCATGCAATGCTACCGCGTCGTCTCGCGATGCCACCCCACGCGAAAGGCATGCAGGCTTGATTTTTTTTTCAAATAAACAGTGACAAAAACACTACCAATACGAGATAAGGTTTTAAAAAACATGGTTAATGCTTATTAGGAAACATGACACAATACTGTTTTATGTCTGAAATCCTGACTTTATACTGACAGAACAGTCGAAAAGGCAGAACAGGTGGCGGTTCTAAGACAATATATAAAAAAAACAAATACACGACTATCCTGGAATAATACATATTTGCAACGAAGCCACTTGGCCCCATTCAACTTATATATTTGGGTGCCTTAGGACTTGCTGACAAAGAATATGTTAGGTGTTATGCCAATCGTCTAGTAATTAACAAATTATAGCTAAAATAATATAGTGGTGTTGTCTGACAACACAGGATCATATTTGCTCATAATGGAATGTTTGGACACTGCTTTAGGGGGAATGAGGCCACCACGTTAGATACGATCTGATTGGCTAGAATAATATGTAAGGCGAAACATGATTAGTCGACTGCAAATACTATTTTTGGTTGTTAATGGAAACGGTAGGAAGGGTAAATTTTTTCAAATGCTCTTGTAAACATGGTCTCATTGGCTAGACCATTTGATATAGTCAATTAGAAGTGTCTGTTCAGGGCCACTTTTTGAAAATAAACTTATTGAGAAGCAAGTGCGTTGAGAACCAGCTCATATATTTCTAATAACAGCCTGGGACAGAGGCAGATCGGAATTGTGCCATAATTCATCGCCAGTCAACGTACTTGTTTAATATTTCCATGAATTGTGGTAAGCTAGACATATTTGATATCTTTTAGATGAAAATTGAATGTGAATTGATAAATTATGTCTGTCTGTGTGTAGTTCAGTAGCAAACATGAGGCAAAGCCTAGATATTGCTCCACCATGAAAAAAACTTGTCGGAGAGGAGTTTAACTGCCTAGGCCTATATGGAATTGCCAGATAGTACTGACACCTATCTTATTGTATAGAAGGAATTAATTCTGGAATTGCAGAGGCGTTGTAACCATTAGGGAGAGGAATACTGGTGTATATTGTTACATGAGAAGCTAGAATTTAACCTACCGCGCTGAACTCTGTGTTTGTAATGTATTGTGCTTCAGTGTGGAAATAGATTATAAATTAGTTCTGAAGTAGGAGGTACAACCTTCTTATTTCAGGGACCGTGGTACTGAAGTAGTAGAGCAGCCCCTGGTCTGAGTTTTGCTGAATCCAGAGCCTGGTAGCATACTCCATGTTCAAGATATCGACCAGTGTTGTTTTTCAAGATAATTGAGAAGCAAGCGAGCAGAGGAGACAGTTTTCCTGCCGCCCACACAGAAGATAAGATCTCGTTGGCCAGAGCAGCTCAATCTTGTATAAACCCCCTCTAAAATTGACTGTACATAAAATCAAGAGGGACAGTTATTTGTTTTCAAATAAAAGAAACTGTGAACCTTTCCAATATTATTTCCACCAGTAACAAACACATGACGTCATGATGACAAACAACAACCTAGCTTTAAAAGCCAGTATTACCTCATAGTACTACATCACAACTTTCACACATATTGTAATAATAATATATGTCAGTACAAAGATCCTATTTATAAATTGTGTACAGACAACTTGTGATTACATTTGATTGTGATTCCTGATTCACTCTGTAGTTGAATCAGGATATCTAATATTGAAAGGAATTAATACATATTTTTAAAAGTTAACACTTGACTTATTTAAGATAGTCTTATAGAGTGTTCTATGTATGTACGTGTCACAGTGTTGTAAAGTGTTGTGGATTTTAATTAAAGTGTTTATCTGTCTGTTGGTTGTTGTGAACATACACTTCATCACTATCATAACCCTAGACATTCAACGTAGTCATCACAATATTCTAGAATAAGTCTGATTGAGGTCTAAATGTGGTAGCAAAGTAAGGTCATCTGTAATACACCACACTTATTAGATACAGATACCTTCACAGCTGATCTCAGTCAGTACACTAAGTCCCCTATAAATATTTATAATATCCCAACTTACCACACTACCATCACAGAGGAAGGTTTCAGGGAGATGTTTGGAGGGCTCCCCTTGGATGAGGTTAGATGGGTGCGCCTGACAGCAGCAAATGGTGCCACCATCCCATACATTGGTCACTTAGTTGTGGACATACAAGTTGGGTGCACAACAGTGAAAAACTGTGGAGTTTATATTGACAGGGAGGTACAAGGGTCTAGAAACCAGAGACAAACACCAGGGATCATAGGTACTAATGTCCTTGTATAAATCCCAAACATACAGAAAATACTAAGATGGGACCCTCCAAGAGATCAGGGGATGACGCAGAAATCAGACTCTATGAAAGTATGGGTAGCTGGGAGAAAGCAAACCCACATACCTGCTCGATCGATCAGGGCCATAACAGTCAAATGCAAGAATGGAGGCCAGTCAGAAAGAGCTTTTCTCTTTGAGCCTAATAGAGACTTAGAACACAGAGGGCTGATTATGAGTCATACATTGACTGTTCTTAGAAGTGGGTCCTGTGATATTCAGGCCATAAATTTGGGAGATGAGGACTTGTTTTTAGCTCCCGGAACACAAGTAGGAGTACTGACAGAAGCTGGGGTGGACTATAGCACATATTTCAGAGTTGTAGGGGCTCAAGAGGTAGAAATGTCAGCAAGTCCACCATATACGAATCCAGAGCAAGAGATGTGCCCAATTGACCTGGCCGGGTTTGAGGGCAGTGAGGCTGAAGAGCAGGAAGTGAGAGCGTTGTTGAGACGCTATGCCGATCTTTTTGCCACAGATGAGGCAGATGTAGGATACACGGACAGGGTAACGCACACCATCCCATTAACAGATGACACCCCAGTTAAGCAGCCTTACAGGAGAATACCCCCTGCTTTCTATAGAGAGGTACAGGATCACCTGCAAGGATTGCTTGACAAACAGATAATCAAGGAGAGTTGCAGTCCTTGGGCCTCCCCAATAGTTTGGTCCGGAAGAAGGATGGTCGGCTTAGACTCTGCGTAGACTTCAGGGCACTCAATAGCAAGACGAAGAGGGATGCATACCCTCTACCCCGAGTAGACGAGTACCTGGATGCGCTAGGAGGAGCAAAGATATTCTCATCACTTGATCTAGCAAGTGGTTACTATCAAGTAGCAATGGATGAGAAAGACCAAGAGAAAACCGCCTTCACTACCCCGTTTGGACTGTATGAATACACCAGGATGCCTATGGGCTTAGCCAACTCTGCTAGCACTTTCCAACGATTAATGCAGAGCAGTATGCATGATTTAGTGTTCCAGCTGATACTAGTATACCTTGATGACATTTTAGTGTACTCTGCTGACTTCCCTAACCCTATTGAGACGACTGGAGAAAGTATTCTCTAAGCTACGCCAGCTAGGGCTGAAGTTGAATGGAGGAAAGTGTAAGCTGTTCAGGACAACGATTGAATTCTTGGGGTATACTGTATCAGCAGACGGAATAGGAGCTATGGAAGACAAGGTGAAGGCTGTTCAAGAGGCCCCTGTACCACGTTCCCAGACTGAGTTACGGTCATTCCTGGGATTGGCCAGTTATTACCGCAGATTTGTGCCGGGCTTTGCAAAGATAGCCAAACCGCTACATGATTTAGTAGCTGCGCTCAATCAAGGCATGCAGACTAAAAGACGAAGTAAGTCACCCATAGGAGAGTTGTGGACAGAAGAGTGTGCTGTAGCCTTTGAGACACTGAAAAAGGCACTAACCTCCACACCGCTACTAGGGTTCCCTAACTTCTCGCTACCATTTATCCTGGAGGTAGATGCATAATTTGAAGGATTGGGAGCAATTCTCTCGCAAGTGCAAGATGGAACAAAGAAAGTCTTGGCATATGCAAGTCGCACACTTCGACCCTCTGAAAGAAACTCAAAAAGCAGTATGAGGCTGGAACTGCTAGGTCTTAAGTGGGCCATGACTGAGAAGTTCAGAGGTTACCTGCTAGGATCACAAGTAGAGGTATTTACAGACAATAGGGGTCTGGCCTTCTGGGAGAAAGCTAAACTGGGAGCTATAGAGCAGAGATGGATGGCCCAGATGGCGATGTTTAACTACACAATCCGACATCGGGCAGCGAGAGCCAATGGAAATGCAGATTATTTGTCCCGTTTTCCTATTGAAACCGCAGGCGAGGAACTGGAGGATGACGCAGATGTTGCAATAAGTGTCATAACAGCTGAGGTTATCAGAGAGTTTACCCAGATACCATATGAGATAGGGTTGATGGCAGCAACAAGCCAGAAAGATATCAGTGAAAGGGTACCGGCCGAATCAACCACAGCACCAGCAACCACTCAAGCAATTCCCACCTATTCGCGTGAGGAATTGATAAATCTCCAGGGAGCTGATGATGTGGTAGCGATGGTTAGGAAGATGGTAAAGGATGGCACCAGACCTGCAGGGAAAAGATGCTCGAAAGATCCCCTTGGCTGCAAGGAAACTACTTAATCAGGGTAACCGGCTCGAAGTGACAGATGGGTTGTTATACCGGACAGTGAAGGGATCAGATGGATCCAGCATGAGACAACTGGTAATACCTGAGTCCACGAAACCACGGATACTAGACTCTGCTCACAGGGTGGACCATAAGGGAAGAGAGCGCATGCTGCAGTTGCTGAGAAGTAGGTGCTTCTGGGTAGGCATCACAGCTGATGTTGACGTCTTTTGTCGCAGATGCAACCGATGTAACGTTGCCAAGGCACCTCAACTGAAGTTTCATGGGCCATCGGGAAACTTGATTGCCTCCAGACCACTTGAGGTGGTAGCGATGGATTTCACACTGCTAGAGCGGGATTCCAAAGGGTTTGAGAATGTATTAGTGCTGACAGATGTGTTCAGCAAGTACACCATTGCTATACCAACAAGAGACCAAAGAGCAACAACAGTCACCAAGGCCCTGGTGGAAAAGTGGTTCCAGTATCTCTGAGCTCCTCAGAGGATACACTCTGATCAGGGCCGGAACTTCGAGTCAGTGATAGTCGCAGAGCTGTGAAAGGTATATGGAGTCCACAAGAGCCGCACTACAGCTTACATTCCTAAAGGCAACGGGCAGTGCGAGCGCTTCAACAAGACGTTGCATGATATGCTGAGACCCATGACAGCCGACCAGAAGCGAAGGTGGTCTGAGCATCTAGCGGAGGTGGTTATGGTCTAGAACTCCACCCCCCATTCTTCGACAGGGTACTCACCATACTACCTCCTCTTCGGCAGAGAACCAAAGCTTCCTCTAGACTTCATGATAGGCACGCGCCCAGATGAAGAGCCGGAGACAACTGATGAGTAGCTGCAAGGTCACCTAGAGAGGTTGCACATAGCACACCAAAAAGCTGCAGAGAGAATGCAGAAAATAGCCGCTGACAGGAGGGAGAGAAGTAATCAGCTTCCAGGTCACACACCATTGCGAGTGGGTGAAAGAGTGCGGAAAAGAGTGCACTACACTGACAGGGCCAAAATACAAGACGTGTGGTCCAACGACGAATTCATTGTATCATCAATTCCAGAAGCAAGCGGTGGTCCTTATGTGATAAGGCCAGCAGGCAACGAAGATCTGAAGATGAGGGTTGCGGCGCACGAACTGAGACGAAGTGAGGACAAAGATGATTCTCCGAATCTGGTAGATGCTACACTAGGCCTACCTGAGGCACCAGCTTCGCCAGATGAGACAGACCCTGGGGAGGACATGCATGGTCTAATGCCCGAACCAGGCTGGTATGCCCTGCAGCCGATAGAGGGTCCTGCCCCGAGACGATCTGAGAGGTTACAACTGAAGCGCCAGAGGGAGTGATTTTGTCGGGATGACAACAAAATCAGGAGGGAGATATGTGATAGGGCCGGAAAGACACCCGGCTCACCCCTTCACGGGAAGACACCCCAGCTTCCCCCTTCATTGTGAGGGGCACATTTATCGCACATATTTTCGATGTGCGCGAAGCATGCTGGGATGTAAAAAGTCTTCAAGATTGATGAAAAGGCCATAATAAAGCCTTTATAATTAATTTTCGTGCAAAGTCGTGTGCTATATTTGGTAGTCGTGTGATATATTTGATAATTGTGAGCCATATCTGTGTTTTCGTGCCTGATAAAGCAAATATCGCGAGTGTTGTTTAAGTGGCTAAATTAATCCGCGCAGCGCGGACTAAGTTGAGTGTTTAGGCTTAGCGGTATATATAAAGAAATAGCGAGCCAGCAGCGACCTTTCCTAGTATCAGCCCAGACGAGAGAGCAAACGACGAGGTGAGCGGTGTAGGTAGCAGATGGACCAGAGCACGTGAGCTATTAGCAACTGAGCACTAGCTGGGTGTTTTGTTATGTTCGTTGGTTTATTTGTTTAATGTTTGCTTAGTCCCTGAATGGGTTGTAAAACTAAATACAGCCCCCGCCTCTAGAATCAAGAGTTTTATTGTTGAATCGGGTCGGTTGCGAGTGTGAAAAGAGAGTGATCAAATATCACAATATCATCATCACCATCTCGCCCACCCTATCACAGTATTTTCTTTGCAACTGAGCTTGCTAGCATGGTATTTTTGCTAATTTTTTTCTTTTGCTTGGGCCACAAAGTTAGTTTGTTTGAGCCTGCCTCTTCTAGCCTATTCATTCTTTGAAACATGGGGTGTCCTTCGAGTCTCTTAAATTTTTCGGCTTGTTGTAGGACTCTGCTGTCACGTCAATCCTCCATTGACTGTAGCCCTATAATGTTTTCCATATGGTTGATTTTTGTGGACTTTAGGGCCCCTGTTATAATACGTGCTGCTTGGTTTTGGAGTCTGTTTACTCTGTCAAAATTTGACTTTGCTGCCGTCGATCAAGCTGTGATGCCGTATTCCATAGCAGGTCTGACTCTGCCTGTGTACAGCTTTTTGAGGATATTCTCATCAGCACCCCATGTGGTACCAGCTAACATTTTCATGATGGCCATGCGAAGTTTTGTCCTTAGCTGTATTTTGTTTATCTGTGATTTCCACGTCATTCGGCGGTCTAGTGTGATTCCTAAGTATGTTGGTGTCAGAATAACTACTAGTGTAACGTGGATTTATCATCATCATCATCATATTAATGTATCACCAACAACAATAGCAAGGCTCAATGCTAGAGGTACGACCACACTACACTGGCTGACACAAACATACCATGACACTGGCTACAGGTACTGATCCTCTTTAATGAAAACTGTACACACACAAAACAATACGCATGACAATGCAATGAAGGATGCCTAATAACTTGCCAAAACACCGTAGCACCACATAATGTCAAAATGCCATTAACACGACACAATCAGTGGCTACACTATAATCACTTCTGAACAAACAACGCAATACATAACTGCGCTAATATTACTATAAGCATTATCCAGGAGAAAGTCACTAGATTCCACAATATCTATGAAGTAACAAACCAACTACTCCCGATCACATGAAAAGCAAGAAGTATGACCAAAAAACTGGCATCCATATGATATCCCAGCAAAACTGTTGACAAAGGCCAAACAACGACCGCTTAGCCCGGCAGACATATCTCGACCCTCTTTGCCCAAAACGATTCTTCCGGCCTCCCACTAGCCAAAACCGGCTGGCCGGGTATTGTCACACTCCAGTGTGACCACTCTAAAATTTAGTGAATGTTTCTCCTATGACATCCACCCCCCCCCCCCCTTAAGAAAGAAAACGCAGTTTTCTTCCATTGGAGGAGTCACGCCCAATACCCACTAGAGTACGGGTGAACCAAAATACCAAGATAGCACCTCCTTTTGTAGATACAGCATGCCAGAGTTAATCACTACTATTGTTCTCCATGTCTTCTCACTCACTATACTAAATACACAAAACATGTACACATCCACACCAGGTATTGACAGTCGTGAAAAATAACAACGACTGACTAACCCTGGCGTCGCTTACGCAAAATGCACGTTACCCAAAATCCAAATACCTGATTGCCACCAATTAACCCCTAAGTTCTCGTACCACAATCATCCTGTCACAATATAGTACTAGGCATAAGGTAATATGGCATATCCACTCATAGAGTACACTTCCTAGATATTGCCTTTATGGCAGCAAAATAATACATTGTATACCAACATATATCACCATGAAATATCCATGTAAATAGTCATAATACATTCCTTTCATACATTCCAATAACTACTCTCCTCAGATGTACGTCTCACACAGACTATAACTGTCCAATCATTTTACAACCTGGACAAGACATCTGCTACCACATTATATACACCCTGAATTGGTAAAATAGTGAAGTTAAATTGCTGTAGCAATAATGCCCAGCGTGTCAATTTAGCACTTGTCGATTTAGCCGACTGCAAAAATAGCAATGGTTTGTGATCTGTTTGGAGGAAAAAATGCGCCCCCAACAGATATCGTGCCAACTTAGACACCGCCCAGATAATCGCAAGACACTCCCTTTCGATTGTGGAGTATCTGGTTTCCGCTGGCAACAGCTTCCTACTGACATACAGCACTGGATGGAGCGACCCTCCATGCTCCTGCATCAGGCAGGCCCCAATGCCTACCGATGAAGCATCAGTGTGCAGTATCAGTGGTCTGCGAAGATCTGGCAATCTCAAGATGGGTTTTCCAGAAAATAGTTTTTTAATCTTGTCCAATGCGTCTTTGCATTCATCATCCCATTTTATTTTGTTGGGTTGCCCCTTTTTGGTGAGTGCCGTAAGCGGCTCAGCCAACGACGAAAAATCTGGGATGAATTTATTATAGAAATTGATCAGACCTAATAAGCTCTTTACCTGCCTCTTAGTTTTCGGCGTTTGGAGCTGTAATATCTTTGAAACCGTGCTATCTTCAGGTTTCATAATGTTATGGCCAACCACATGGCCTAAGAAGCTCAGCTCTGTATACCCAATGGACACTTTGCTCGGGCGAGCAGTGAGTCCATGTGCCTTCAGGCACTTGAGTACGGCAAACAGCCCATCCATATGCTGTTCCCATGTTTTGTGGAAAATGCAGATATCGTCGATGTATGTAATAACATCGTCTCTGTGCCCTAGTAGCTTCCTCATCATTCTTACAAAGGTGGCGGGAGCATTCACTAACCCGAAACACATGTAATTGAATTGAAATAGACCTCTTGGGGTAGCAAACGCCGTGAGAGGTTTTGCAGCCTCAGCCAATGGCACCTGCCAGTATCCTCTCGCTAAGTCTAACTTTGTAAAAAATTTAGCATGGGAAAGTTTGGTCAGCAGCTCTTCCTGGTTGGGCATAGGCTCTGCATCGACTATCGTTATACTATTGAGTTTCCGAAAATCAATACACACTCTGAGGGCCCCGCTCTTCTTCTTAACCACCACCATGGGGAAAGAATACGGGGATTCTGAGGGAGCGATGATATTTAACCGAACCATTTCATCAATCTCTTTTTCAATCGCCGCTTTATAATGAAGTGGTAGAGGGTAAGGCTTAACTCTGATAGGCTGGTTATCAGTTAAAGCTATCTCGTGAACTATTAAGTCTGTTTTACCCGGCAAATCCGTAAGTACGTCATCGAAATCCCTCAGTATAGCATCAACCTGAGCCCTCTGACTATCGGTCAAATCTGGACACACCGACACATCGATCCAAGATTCGGAAGGAGTTATCGGCACGAGAGACAGCTGTAAGTTGCCATCGTCACAACTGTCTTCGGAGCTATCTATTACTACCGCCGCCGCTACTTCCGACCGTCGCGTACTCACCGCCTCAACAAGCGAGGACAGCTCGGGAGGACGCTCCACGTATGGTTTGAGCATGTTCACGTGGAACACCTTCTCCTTCTTTCTAACCTTTACAATGTAGTCGACATCGGTTACCTTTTTGTGAATACGGAATGGCCCTTGCCAGGAGATGCTCAACCTATCTTCTTTTGTAGGCAAAAGCAGCCACACTTCATCCCCTGATTGAAATGATATAAGCTTAGTACCTCGGTTTGCATACCGGCGGTACTGAATACCCGCATGGGTCAAGTTTTCCCGCGCTAGTGCACAGGATCTAATTATTCTCTCACGTAGATGTACGACATAATCATACGCGGATACTACCGCTCCGTCTACGTGTTTACCTACCAGCCAGTCCTTTAGTACGTGCATTGGACCCCTGGGATTTGCACCATACAGCAATTCGAATGGCGAGAAGCCCGTACTCTGATGCGGGGCTTCCCTGTAGGCGAACAACACAGCTGGAAGGTACCTATCCCAATCCTGCGGGAATTCGGCGGTCACCTTTGCCAGCATATGTTTCAATGCGCCGTTAAGGCGTTCACAAACCCCGTTCGCCTGCGGATGGTAGGGAGAGGTGAAAGACTGGGAAATCCCCAGCAATTTAGTTATTTCAGACATTTCGTGGGAAATAAATTGCGTCCCCCTGTCAGAGAGTATACACTCTGGGAATCCGAAGCGACTGTATAACAGCTGAAGTGCTTCCGATACTGCCTGCGAGGTAATAGATCGCATAGGCACTCTGGCCACCTGGTACACAAATCTACCATAGTAAGAATGAACCGAAAACCTCTGTCGGACGTAACGGACAATGGGCCTATGATATCAACTGCAACCTTCTGAAACGGACGAAGTGCCAAGTCTACTGTCTGGACCGGAGCCTTTGGCGACCGGCCCTTGTGGGACATCTGTTGACAGACAACACAAGACCTACAGTATGCCTTGATGTCTTTATTGAGTGCTGGCCAGTAAAATTGGGAGAGAACTCTATATTGAGTCCTAGCCACTCCCATATGGCCAGCAAAAGGAGAGTCATGTGCTAATTCCAGCACCTTTGCTCTCCACTGGCTTGGCACCACCACCTGACGTATGAGTTGCTGTTGTTTCTCAAAGCAGCGAGTTAAGATCTGGTCCTTATACTCAAACCAGTATCGTGCTGTTTTGGTCTGTTTAACGTCTTTCGTTTTCGCTAATTCTAACAACCTTATTAGCGTTTTGTCCGCTTTTTGTCCCTCTGCAAAATATTCGACCGAAACGTCTCGCACACCTAACACCTCATCTACCGTCGATGGGACATAAGGAGCCTCGGGACTATCACTCTGCTCCTGCCGTCTTACTTGCCCTCTAGTTAGCACTGCATTAGCTACTACGCCTTTATTACTTTCCCATTCGCGTATCTCTTCCGGTGTGCAATTTCGAACTCCTTGCACGTTACCAATAATTAAGTCTGCCACTGGTTTGTTCAGTACACATGCATGCACCTTTCCTGTCAAGAAGGGGGTGTCTATGTCCACAATGGCTATGGGGTAATATTCTACATTACCCCCAAAGGTGATGCATCTGACTGTCTTATCTGTCAGGCATGACTCCTCGATGCAGGAACGACGTACCCCTATGGTGGTACACCCCGTGTCCCTAAGTACGGACACCTGTCTCGACTGCACCGACCCTGTACAAAGTTCGAGTTTTCCACCTACCTCCAGGGACGATAGGCAGGGTAAAGTGTGCCCACAAATCAACAATGGTTTTCCATCTGGTACAAACAACTGTCTGCACCCTTCGCAGTCTTCCTTATTGATAGTGTCTAGAACGCATGCCACATTAGCATTCTCTAGCTTAGACTTACAGTTACTGGGTAAATGACCTGTGCCCTCGCAATGGTGGCACTTAACTTCTTTCCTCTCCTTGTTAGGACTATGATTAGGAGACGAACGCGTATCGGAGTCCGAACCTCGACCATCCGCCGATCTATTTGTATGTTTGTACCCTTTACTTTTATAAAATGTCTTGTCCTTATTCCTCGAGTCTTGGAACCGCACCTGTTTTCGCGCTTGGAAATTCTCTCCATCACTATCGCTACCAGATTGTCTATACCCTCTGTATTGAAAACGTCGCTGTGGTCTAAAATTTCTGTAGTTGTCTCTACCTGATTGGTATGGGCGGGGTGACCTATCAAATCTCGACCTCATAGACCTGTCGGCACTATTTGCACGGCGTTGCCATGGCCGCTGCAGTTTGCCGACCCCGGCCACTACCGCGTCGGACAGACCCGACTTCTGAATAGGTTTGCCCGGATGGGCCAGGACATAATGGTGCCCCAACTGGGCCATGGACTCAATGTCCTTTGGCTGACGTTCCTGGAAGAACGCCACCAACTCACTAGAGCATGAGGACAACACTTTGTCACGTAATACTAAGTCTAGCAAGCCATTAAAGTCCTTTGTTATCCCTTCCATTTCGATCCATCTATTCAGCAGAAGTTTGATCTTTGAGATAAAATCCTCAAAGTCCTGGTCTGAACTAGGCATCGCGTTTTTAAAACGCGTCCGGTAGCCGTCAGCAGTCAGACGGAACCTCCGGAGCAATCTTTCCTTCACTTTGTCATAATCAGCCCTTTCCTCTACAGGGAGGCTATAAAAAGTCTCCATCGCGGGCCCCACTAGCAGTGTTGATAGAAGAGATGGCCACTGATCCCTATCAGCCTTGTAGGCCACACATTCGGCCTCAAATCTTTCCAAAAAAAAGTCTAAACTATCAATTTTCTCATTGAAATTTGGTAGCCGCAGTCTAAAAGGACGATGAGCCGCACCAGAAGTTGAGTTCTGACCACTCGCACCCACTTCTAACTTCTTTAATTGTATCTCCTTCTCCATCATTTTCTCTTCCAGAGCTATTCTCATTCTCTCCTTCTCCAACTGTAACTCTCTATCTTCCTTCATCTTCCTTTCTTGTAACTCTCTCTCTTCTTTCATCTTCCTTTCTTGTAACTCGAATTCTCTCTGCTTCCACTCACTTTCTTCTTTCATCTTCCTTTCTTGTAACTCCTTATCTTCTTTCATCTTCTTTTCTTGTAACTCCTTATCTTCTTTCATCTTCCTTTCTTGTAACTCCTTATCTTCTTTCATCTTCCTTTCTTGTAACTCCTTATCTTCTTTCATCTTCCTTTCTTGTAATTCGTATTCTTTTCTTTTTAGCTCTAACTCTTCAGCTCGAGCATTTCTTAGAGCATTTTGTTTCTCAATTCTCTCCCTCTCTTCCTTCTCTTTTCTGTCATCTTCCTCCTTTGCTGCTTTCTCTTTCAAATCTTTTTGATTCTCTATTGAATTGAATTCTGCCTTAGCAAACTCCACTAATTCTTTTCCTGTGTACCCGGCTGCTTGGCCTATCCGCATGCAAGTATCAATGTCCATGATGTACACTTAGAATGCTCAGTATTATTTCTTAAAATAGATTTACTATCAAATCACTCAGTTGTATGTACTGTAACCTCTTCACTTATATCAGTAGAAAACTCTCTGGTTACAATGGTGCAGTAAATATTATAAATATAAATATCTCTTCTCACTATACATATATGTATATATATATATATATATGCGTGTAAGTATATGACACCTCAACTCTCAGTGTAAATATATCATCACCCTCTACCTCTTATGATATCAATAAAGTCCCCCTTAGCCTCTTGGCTATGTTATGACGACTTGTGAAAATTAGGACTTTCTGATCCCTTATTCTCTATTATAGCATCATCTCAACTCACCATAGTCAATAGCTGTCTAATAACAACTTCCTGATCTCTTGACACTAATGTCAACTTGGTTCAAAATAGGTATTACTTCCACACTTCTATCCTGGCACCCACACTGGTGCTATAATCCAATAACACTTCTGTTAATATTACACTGAATAATCTCTGTTATGCAAGTACTGTGGCAAAAAGAACACAAATGAGGACTACACAGATGAAGTAAACACACACATCACACCACGAAAACAAAATTCCAGTCACGAGGAACAAGACGATAGAACACAAAGAGAAGACGCAGATTAATATCTACAATGCGTGACTGAGCACGACCGAAAACAAGGGATACCTGTAAACGTATTTACACGATAGTAAGATAGGACAAGAGAACACACCCCTTAAGCGGAACACAAGAAATACTAAATGTACACGACAATATAAATATATACACCACAACTACAGCTAACACCAACCTAGCTCGGAATGTTATGCAGGGCAGTTGCAGGAAATTCGTCTGCCAGACTCCGCCACAGAACAAACACAGCCACAACTTAATAGAATTGGTCTAATCCAATCCTTTCCACGAAAGGCCAAAACTGGATTACACTCACACACCAATACACTATAACACCAAAGACTCTACAAAAACCACACTCAACAATGAGGTGCTAGAAGGTAACTCTTCCACCAAGCCCTATCTTCACTTCAGAGATAATAAACTAAGTAACCTATCAGTAATAATATACTATAATGCCACAACTATATGTATATATAATGCAAATATAAGCAAACTACTAAGGTAATAAAGTAAGATCAGACTTAACTAACAAACAATATACAATCAAACAAACTAAATCATACTTGTACACTGAGAAAAGACAAAACAAAAGGAAAGAAAACAATAACAAGTTAAGAAGCAGACAAAGAAAATAGCATACACTCTTCAACAAATCAAAGTAACTGATAAATAGAATCAGTAAGAAAGACAGACTAGAAGATTAAATACTCAGAAAAAACAACAAAATATCGATATAGTACATAAACAAACAAACAACAACTTAACTGAAGCTCCAATGGCGCTTGAGTAAGCAGAATCCTCCGCACTGACGAAGATGATGAACAGAACAAACAGGACTCCACACTTGAAAACACGTAATCCAAACGAATATAAGTCCAGGAATAACTGTCAAATCTGAGTGTCACTGTCCCGTATATTCCACGATGCTCACACAGCACTGTCAATATTATCATTGGAAATGTTCACTTCTGCAAAGTTCAGCTACACAGTTACAATCAATAGTCTACCCGACAGGTACACGTGTAAGATCCTTGGTACTGTCACATATGTAGCACACGACCAGTCTATAAAGACGTAGAATGGTCCAAGGATCCCAGCAGACTGTAAGGTAATATCCACTGGACTCCAACACGTCGGTAAGACCGTCTGTAGACGAAATACGCCCCTGGTCAGGCACTTCTGTGTTGTTAGGCACTGTCACAGGCGTCGACTTAGGGAGGTCAATGCATGAGATTTTCACCCCTGAGTGGGCACATCTGGGTAGTAAGATGATGGCATCACTTTGCAGGAACACTGGTATATAACGACAAAATCTCCCTCCTGATGACACCACAGTCTACCACTCGGGCCCTGAGCACACCAATATTGACAAAATCTCCTTCCTGATGACACCACAGTCTATCACTCGGGCCCAACTACACCAAAGAAAATAGCCAACTGGTTTCCTCTACATCCTACATAACCCCTCTAACCACACCTGTCACTCCGCTGCTCCGGCTGGATCACTGTCGCCCACAAGCAAAAAGACTCAGAAATGTGTCAAACTGACCCGTTTGCCCCACACTGTAACAACAGCTTAACACTTCAACAACTGTAAACAGCCCTGCAACCACGCCCTAACAAACAACTTGAAACTTAATTACACACTATTCCACCTGCGATAAACTGACAACTTACAGAAAATAACCATAGCAAACTACAATGCAACAAGTAGGTCAGCGCTTGAGAACGAGGTCAGGTCAAGCGACCGTAAACAGGACACTAATAGATCGACACACACATTAACTTCAACTGGACACTGAAACGTAAACAACTCACACCCGTGAATTGACGGAAAATATGAAGGCGGCCAGACAGTGGCGTTACAAGCCTTTTAACACTGTGTGTGCACAATAAATAATGGCATAATTACTGCCCCACAGGCTATAATGCCTTATTATCAAATAATATAGAATCACTGATGCTAGCTAGCTGGGAAAACGCTATAACATACTGGCCTCCATGGCCAAAGAATAGTCTGCAATAAATATGAGCCAAATACTAGAAAATAACTGGCCCCATGGTCCACAGGTCCCCCACAAAATCGGACGAGACCTCAGATGTCAGAAAAACTACTAGTGTAACGTGGATTTATCATCATCATCATCATATTAATGTATTACCAACAACAATAGCAAGGCTCAATGCTAGAGGTACGACCACACTACACTGGCTGACACAAACATACCATGACACTGGCTACAGGTACTAATCCTCTTTAATGAAAACTGTACACACACAAAACAATACGCATGACAATGCAATGAAGGATGCCTAATAACTTGCCAAAACACCGTAGCACCACATAATGTCAAAATGCCATTAACACGACACAATCAGTGGCTACACTATAATCACTTCTGAACAAACAACGCAATACATAACTGCGCTAATATTATTATAAGCATTATCCAGGAGAAAGTCACTAGATTCCACAATATCTATGAAGTAACAAACCAACTACTCTCGATCACATGAAAAGCAAGAAGTATGACCAAAAAACTGGCATCCATATGATATCCCAGCAAAACTGCTGACAAAGGCCAAACAACGACCGCTTAGCCCGGCAGACATATCTCGACCCTCTTTGCCCAGAACGATTCTTCCGGCATCCCACTAGCCAAAACCGGCTGGCCGGGTATTGTCACACTCCAGTGTGACCACTCTAAAATTTAGTGAATGTTTCTCCTATGACAGTTGGTGTTTCATCTTCTCGTACTGCCTGCCCATTTAGTTGTAGATTTGCTTGCTGTGGTTTATTTGACAAGGTAAAAATAGTGTGTGTTGTTTTTTGTTCATTGATTTTGAGAAACCACTTTCTGGACCAACTTTCTAGGGCTAGCAGTGAATCCTGCATGCGCACTCTTGTTGCTGTGGTGATGTATTCTTCTGAAGTCTACATGGCCAGGTCATCAGTATAGAGGGAGTTGTGGACATTCTTGTGGATGTTTTCTGTTATATCATTTATATATATATAAGGAAGAGTGTTGGGGAAAGGACCCCACCCTGTGAGACTCCATGTTCCCTTGTAGTCTTTTTGCTTAACTGTCCATGCACCTGCACTCTAGCTGTTTTGTTTGTTAGGTAGTGACTGATCCAGTTATACATTCTTCCACAGACTCCATATTTAAGCATTTTAACTCTTAGCCCATCTTTCCAAACTTTATCAAATGCTTTCTCCATGTCTACCCAGACTGCTAATGTGTGCTTTCCTTCTTGGAAAGCATCTTCGATTTCCTGTGCAATGTAGGTGACTTGGTCCTCTGTAGACCTATGTTGCCTTAAGCCTGCCTGTTGGTGCAGCAGAATTTGTTTTTCTTCGAGGTGCCAACTTGACCTGGTGGAACTGACTGATATATAACAATTCCAGGCAAGAAATGAGTTATGGATTACAACTCAAGGCGAGAACTTATTGATATAGCTATATGTATAAAATATCTTGGCAGTAATATAGATAAAGTTGGAGGGACAGACAGCGATATCAAAATAAGAATACAAAAGGCAAGAGGAGCTTTCATTGCATTGGGAAATATATGGAGATCAAGAGAAATAGGATCCAACATGAAAATAAGAATCTTCAACTCAAATGTGAAGTCAGTCCTATTGTATGGCTCAGAGACATGGAGAACAACAAAGACAACAACCAAAAAGCTACAGACTTTCATAAATGGGTGCTTGCGTAGAATAGAGGGATTAAAATGGTATGACAAGGTTACCAATGTGGAACTGATGACAAGAACTGGACAAGTGCCAGTGGAACAAGAGATGAGAAGAAGACGATGGCGATGGATAGGACACACACTGAGGAAGCCTGTTGATAGCATTACAAGGCAGTCCTTGTTCTGGAACCCCCAGGGCAAGAGAGGCAGAGGAAGACCAAGAAGTACATGGAGAAGAGAGTTGGAAACAGAGGTGAAAATGATGAGGAGAACATGGAAAGAACTTGAGATGATGGCACGTGACAAGAGGACTTGGCATGTGTTTGTTGAAGGCCTATGCTCCTTTGGGAGTGGAGGGTTATGAATGAATATATGTATAAAAGGCAATGTTGCGTTGTTTCTATGTTCTTAATACAAATACGCATGCCTTATTATTACTTAATGAATTTTGGCAGAGTTTCTCTTTAGGTACTGGGGGGTAACGTCGTGGGGTTGTTTCATAATTTAATATTGTGATTACAACAGGAAAATTATTTACAGTTTTCCAATAAATGTAAACATGCCTTTCATTTTTTCAGGGGTTATAATCAAAGGAAAGTGACATTCAAGAGAAATCAAGGGACGTAACACAAATGTTAAAACTATTATTTTATGTTTGTAATTAATAACCATACGTTTGCATAGTTTACAAGATAATTTAAAATGTATAACTTCATACTTTTAATTTAAGGGGACATAGAAAAAAGCCCAGTTTTATGTAGCACTTCCGTTTTTTCTAACTATATAATTTTAATGGAACTGATTTTTCCACGCGGATAGAAAGTTTCATGTGGATCAACATTCAAAGTTAGCATCATCCACTCACTGTGCGTGTTTAATTTGAATGAAAATCTTACGAGATTTAGAGTATTTTTATTTTTACACCATTTTAAAAATACTGCGTAAAACGAATTTAAATTGTAAAATAACTGTATCCACATATATAAAAACCAAACTCACTCGACAGCAATTAGTTTTAAGGCATTTTAAAGCAAAAACTTTAGTTTTTGCAGACATCATGGATACTGTACAATGAAACCGACCGCAAGGTCTTTTCTATTTGGACATGCGCCTTAATGAAGCTGGCGCATCGCTAAACGGGAATTTTTTTTTTTTATTTAACAAAAATCTAGCCCAGTCCTAAACAATACATCAGAACGACGGGTCTTCTTTATTTGGACATGTCTCCTAATTTAACCGACGTCATCTGTGTGTCTAGGTTGTATGGGTCGCGTCTCGCCAAAAAAGAGAAACTTTTATTTAAAAATGCAGCTCAACACAATCACTAGGTCTTTTATATTAGAATTATGTATCACAGAAAAAATCGTGTTTTTTTTTTAAATTGTTGTTATTGTTGCAAGTAACAATGTGTATATGTTTGAAAAGAACGTATTACGAAAAATAGTAGTGAAAACATAAAAAAAAAATGATGAGTTGAACTATTCTTTATTGGTGCGCCAAGTCGGAAAAGGAAAATGTGTCTTATTAATCTGCTTCTTACTAAAACTCAGAAGCAGAATAAAATTGCTTTTGCTGTTCCATCATAAGAAATAAGAGTATTTTGTGTGGAATACAGCTTAACACATTTACTCGGTCTTTTATATTAGAAGTATTATAATTTTATACGCGCGTTAATATAACGGACGGAAACTGTGTCTTGGATAAACAAATCGTGCCATGACAAAATTATGCACACATTAAAAAATAACGAAACTTTACAGAACCATTTACTTGCCTTTCCAATAGTTATACTGTAGCAGACTTGCCCAGAAAGATACAGATTGACATAAACAAAGCTCCAACGAATATTAAAAGCGTGCAAGTATAAATAGAGCGTCAGAACAACAAAACAATCTGAATAACAACTAAAACATAATTAAATAATCAAGAGGAATATTTCAGTGTAGCAAAAAGAATATAAACAATCAAGGAAGATATCAAAGAAAATAATAAGCGTCTTGGTTTACGAAAGAATGTATGGGGTTGAAGGAGTCGTGCTTTAAAGATAACTAGTAAACACGTTTAAAAAAAGAAAAGGTGGACTATTCTTTCATGGAGAGCCAGATCGAAATCGAAATATGCCTTATTAATATGCTTCTTGCAAAAACTAGGAAGCAAAATAAAATCAACCTTCCAATGGAACCATAAGGACAGCAGTATTTTGTGTGGCTTGCATTAGCAATTATTGTAAACAATTCACAAGGATAGTCACTTAAAGGAGTGGTCACTAACTTAAACGAAAACTCATTATCACTCGAATATCAAAATATTATAGTTTGATTTTTAGATTTCATAAGTTTCCTAAACAGTTACCAGGAAATCCTGGCAACGCCGGGTACTTACAGGTAGTTACGACTAAAGGTGACAACTGATTGATAGTTTCCAACTGAAGCCGACAATTGATTGATAGATTGCAACTGAAGGCGATAACTGATGAATAGATTACAACTAAAGGCGAGATCTAATTGATAGACTACAAATCAAATCGAGAAATGATTGATAGACTAAAATTCAAGGCAGCAATTGATTGATAGAATATAACTAAAGGCGAGACCTGATTACAACTAAAAGATGCAATTGATTGATAGATTACGACTCAATGGAGAAATTGATAGATTACAACTGAAGGAGACAACAAAGTGATAGATTACCAATCAGGGCGACATGGGATTGAGAATTACTGAAGAAGAAAACGGAATGAGTACTGTGTAAAAGAAGAACAGAGAATACCACTGTCAGAGAATTGGCCATTCGTTTTTTCTCATTCTCTTTCTTTTTATGCACATAAACCTGTCCCATCGCAGCGCCTTAGATTTGTTGACCTCTCTTTATACTGCAATAGTGTTATTTCACGGCTAATTTTGACCATCCTAAAGGATTAATAGTCTTATTTGACGGCTATTTGACCATCCTGAAGGATTAATTATAATCGTTTAAGTTGTTGAACCAGATTTGACTTCATACGGTCAGCGTAAAAATGATTGTTGACACAGACGGTGTTCAATGCTGATAGCGACAATACCGAGTCAGACTACAAAAAAGGGCAATTATTGTCTGTGAGGAAAAGTCTGGGCAAGCGATATGTCAGCAATTATCTGTCTGATGAACGAATTCTACGGGTGATAATCGCTTAATCGCCTCCGTCTAGACATGGTCTGTGTAATTATTACAGATTAACCCGTCTTAGCGATGACACTATATGCAGGCGATGTTACAAATCGTAATTTGAAAGGTTACTTACGAGAACTGAAGAAGTGGGCCATTTAAGAAAAATGAGGACATGCGTTTAAATTTTAAAATCATATTTAAAATAAAAAAAGAAAAAGGATCCCGTTACACGCCCATTGAGGCATATTGGGAATATGGTGTTAGGCCCATATTTCCTTGACCATCGGCACACTAGGGGTGATGTAGTCAGCATCACGCCGGTCGCCTTAACCTGCCCAGATTTGCTCTGGTACCCAATTTTTTAGGCTGGGTAGACCCCGCAGCCGTTTGCGGTCTAAAAAATCCCACCTCAAAAGGATCGAACCATGGACCACCGAGCTAGAAAGCCAGTGCACTAACCTCTGCGCTACCGCGGCTCCTATATTTAAAATACGCGGAGGAAATTGTTGGGATAAACCTCATTATAAAACTCATGATTGAGTACAATTGGCTGGGCAGGTCTAGATGTTATAAATAACACTTATGATTGCAGCCTGGTCATATTGTAAGAACCACGTGTGAGGGACGAAAGTTGCAATATAATCTGTCACTTTTGCCGGTTTAGAGCATTGTGAAATTCCTCGTCAAAAAGACAACCAGCTAGCCAGAGTAAGGAATAGGATCAGAATTCCATTTATCGGACCGGACCTTCTTTGAGCATCGTGTGGCCTTATATCCCAGGAAAACTCTACCTACATTAACACGGAAAGCAGAAATCCTTGAAATCTGAAACACAAAGTCAGAGTGGGAGCCGAGTGTAAAGTAATACCCCAGACCACGTGTAAGAGGCTTCTTAAACAAGTTGCCTGAACTATTTAGCTGAGCCAGGAGTCAGTATTCCTAACGAGATTTTAGGGTGAGTTGTACATTTTAAAATTCTTTATTTGATATTTATTAACATATGAAAATTTCTGATGGATGTCCAAGTCATCTGAGGCTTGCAACCTCAGCATATAGAATGATGGTTTCATGAATCAACATTTCAAGAGCTGGTGACTGCTTTATGCGGGTTTCTCAAATAGAACCAAAAGCAGAGGTAATCCCAAGATCCATATGAAGCAGTGAGTGGATGGTGATAGAACTGATGTACATACATATTATATTATTCCCCTTTTCAACCAGTGCAAATGTTAAGATATTCAATATAAATGTAATGAATGTTTTCCGCTCACTGGGATTAATATTAATGCTAAGAGAGGGTAACGTTCTGAGGTAGATGGGATGGTGGAATGAAAAGGGAAAGGGGGGGGGGAGGATTTTTCATTTTACACTGTTAATTATAATTGATTATTAAATTTTTTATTTATGTATATATATATACACATTTATAGTTGATTTAATCCTTTTGGGTGCACTGCACCCATATAACTCAGTCGCCTTAAATGTACTTAAAACAGAGCTACTAAATTACGATTTTACTGAATTAAATCAGTTAGGGGCTTGAACGAGCTAACTCATACCATATAACTCTTCTGAAACGGGTGGTTCCTTCGGTTATCATTATTGTTGAATATTACAATCAGTCTCTTGACTTGTTCAATGTTAGTTATTTTATTGGTTAGCTCTGACAATCTAAGAAGTCCCTTCGAATTCTGATTTGAATAATTTACGATAATTGATTTTTCTTATGAAGAGTTCATCGTGCTGATAATATAAACATTGAACAGCTGCGGAACCAAACCCGTAACGTAATGAAGATATCAAGCCTTGAGTTTGAGTCCACGTGTATTGGCGGTTTTCACATATACAACATCCAACATTTCATAATCTTCATATACAGTTCATTATAATAAGAAATTCCAAGTAATACAAGTAAGTATCCGTCCGTGTCAAAATAATATGTCAGATGAACATCATGGCTGTATACATGCGCTGCTGTAATCAGACAGCCAGAAATGAGCGCATGAGTTCTCGACAGCTACAAAGTGAATCATATTCGATTCTCCTTCCATAATTCAGTTTACATATAAATCTCATAATTCATACTATTATCCGAACTGACCCTGAGTTCTATATTGAATTCATACTTATGGCTATATACTAAAGCCTCTCATTGGAAGGAATACAAGACACGACTTCTCTGCTCGACGGACAGCATACAAGGGGTCACGTAACCAAGTCACGAAGCGTGACCTTCCCAACGCGAACACGTCAGAATTTTAGCATGCATTTCGCGTTCAGTAGTCCGTAAAATATCAACATACTCTATTAATGCTATTGACCTCCAAATTTGCGCACTGCTAACCCCAGCAGACGTCGTCATTTAAAATAACACCGTAACAGATTTCCTGTCCGACGGGGAAAAAAAATCTATTAGATAGATTTTATTTTTTGAACTATCTTAATCAACTTATCAAAAATTTAACAAAACCCGACGTATGGCCTACGATGTTCTATCTAGAAAAGTTTCGCGGTCATGACAGTAATATCTTATAATAAAATAAACGTCATATCATACATATAACTTATATTAATTAAAGAAATGTCACTGTCATTAATTAATATAAGTTATATGTATGATATGACGTTTATTTTATTATAAGATATTACTGACATGACCGCGACACTGTTCTAGATAGAACATCGTAGGCCATACGTCGGGTTTTGTTAAATTTTTGATAAGTTGATTAAGATAGTTCAAAAAAAAAATCTATCTAATAGATTTTTTTCCCCCCGTCGGACAGGAAATCTGTTACGGTGTTATTTTAAATGACGACGTCTGCTGGGGTTAGCAGTGCGCAAATTTGGAGGTCAATAGCATTAATAGAATATGTTGATATTTTACGGACTACTGAACGCGAAATGCATGCTAAAATTCTGACGTGTTCGCGTTGGGAAGGTCACGCTTAGTGACTTGGTTACGTGACCCCTTTTATGCTGTCCGTCGAGCAGAGAAGTCGTGTCTTGTATTCCTTCCAATGAGAGGCTTTAGTATATAGCCATAAGTATGAATTCAATATAGAACTCAGGGTCAGTTCGGATAATAGTATGAATTATGAGATTTATATGTAAACTGAATTATGGAAGGAGAATCGAATATGATTCACTTTGTAGCTGTCGAGAACTCATGCGCTCATTTCTGGCTGTCTGATTACAGCAGCGCATGTATACAGCCATGATGTTCATCTGACATATTATTTTGACACGGACGGATACTTACTTGTATTACGTGGAATTTCTTATTATAATGAACTGTATATGAAGATTATGAAATGTTGGATGTTGTATATGTGAAAACCGCCAATACATGTGGACTCAAACTCAAGGCTTGATATCTTCATTACGTTACGAGTTTGGTTCCGCAGCTGTTAAATGTTTATATTATCAGCACGATGAACTCTTCATAAGAAAAATCAATTATCGTAAATTATTCAAATCAGAATTCGAAGGGACTTCTTAGATTGTCAGAGCTAACCAATAAAATAACTAACATTGAACAACTCAAGAGACTGATTGTAATATTCAACAATAATGATAACCGAAGGAACCACCCGTTTCAGAAGAGTTATATGGTATGAGTTAGCTCGTTTAAGCCCCTAACTGATTTAATTCAGTAAAATCGTAATTTATTAGCTCTGTTTTAAGTACATTTAAGGCGACTGAGTTATATGGGTGCAGTGCACCCAAAAGGATTAAATCAACTATAAATGTGTATATATATATACATAAATAAAAAATTTAATAATCAATTATATTTAACAGTGTAACATGAAACATCCTGCCCCCCCCCCCCTTTCCTTTTTCATTCCACCATCCCATCTACCTCAGAACGTTACCCTCTCTTAGCATTAATATTAATCCCAGTGAGCGGAAAACATTCATTACATTTATATTGAATATCTTAACATTTGCACTGGTTGAAAAGGGGAATAATATAATATGTATGTACATCAGTTCTATCATCATCCACTCACTGCTTCATATGGATCTTGGGATTACCTCTGCTTTTGGTTCTATTTGAGAAACCCGCATAAAGCAGTCACCAGCTCTTGAAATGTTGATTCATGAAACCATCATTCTATATGCTGAGGTTGCAAGCCTCAGATGACTTGGACATCCATCAGAAATTTTCATATGTTAATAAATATCAAATAAAGAATTTTAAAATGTACAACTCACACTAAAATCTCGTTAGAAATACTGACTCCTGGCTCAGATAAATAGTTCAGGCAACTTGTTTAAGAAGCCTCTTACACGTGGTCTGGGGTATTACTTTACACTAGGCTCCCACTCTGACTTTGTGTTTCAGATTTCAAGGATTCCGGCTTTCCGTGTTGTTGTTGTCGATATCCCATAGCTGCTGAGCATATCTACTCTTGGCAGCCCAATGCCATTCTTAAAAAAGTGCAGGTTTTCTGCAGTTGTTTTAACGTTCCATATAGTGAGTTGGTGACTGTCAGAGGTGTCTGTAAAAGTTTTTTCCTAGCGTTTGAGAGTGATGGACACTCCATGAGGAGGTGTCTGGTTGTTTCATAGGGATGAGAGCAATGTCTACACATGGGTAGGTGCTGAGGGTTGATACGGTTTAGATGGCTATTGACTCTGGCGTGTCCTGTTCGGAACTGAAAGATAAGACTTTGATTTTTCCTGCTGAGTCTGTTTATGTTGTCGTTATCTTTTGGGCAGGTCATTTCATTAAAGACATTTCGGCCAGTCGGCCCGTTCGCCCATCTGTTCAGCCAGATTTCCCTTGTGTTGTTTCTGAGAATCTGTTTAACTGTTCTCATGCTGCAGGGTCTGTCCTTTTGTTGTTTAGTGGCTCCTGCTTTTGCAAGTCTATCAGCTGTCTCATTTCCAGTTAGATCACTGTGTCCAGGGATCCACTGTAGGGTTACACTGATGGAGTAGGCTGTGATCAAGTTGTGAACCGCTTTTCCTATAAGAAAAATGTCTTTGTTTTCATATGGAGTCTGTTTAAGTGCTTCCAGAACAGACATGGAGTCACTGAAGATCACTATATCTGATGGCTTTCGTTCCATAAGGTCAAACTGTTGGTGTAGTAATTCAATGGCTGTCTTGATGGCCTCAGCCTCCGCTTCATAATTTGAACAATTCTCACCACAGGAGTCGCAGAACTCATAAGAGGATCCATCCAGGTACCATATGCAGACGCCGTATCCTGCAAAAGAGGTGGTCTTGAAAGCTGAACCATCTGTGTAGGCCTGTATTGCTGACGTTGGGTAGCTGTTTATGGTCTCCAAGGCACACGTCTTCAAGATTGTCGGTAGTGTTTCCTTGTTGGCCGTTTCATCTATCAGTTGTGTTTTGACAGTTGGTTGATGGAAGTTTTCCCAAGGGGGCGGTCCAAAGTATTTGTTTTCCAATTCTCTCTCTTGCGGGAGATGGTGTTTATCATTTTCCTCTTTGGCTATGTCCAGGAGAGATAGTTGTTTCAGTCTTCGTGTTTGTTTCCAAGTGTCAATAAGTACTTTGTATGGGTGGTCTTTCTCTTGTCTCCTGTATCTTTCTACAGCTTCAGTCAATGCTCTTTTACGCCTGATATCCAGCGGCTCTATATTGGCATCTATTTCACATACGGCTGTGGGTGTTGATCTCATCCCTCCGCAAATTAACCTGAGAGCTTGGTTCTGCACACGGTCCAGAGCTGAGATGGTATTAGTACTCACAATGGTCTGGAGGGGGAAGTTATAGTCTATCGCTGATCTCACATAGCCAAGATATAGTTGACGAAGGGTTTGTTTATCCGCTCCCCAATTTGTACTAGCTAGCCGTTTGATGAGGTTTAGGCGCTTACATGCTTTTTCCCTGAGGTTGTGGATGTGTCCATCTAGTTTCAATTGTCTGTCCAGTTTTACTCCTAGATAGACTGGGTGCTCTTCTTTTGTTAGTGTTTCCCCACTCAGTTTGATGTTGATGTGTCTTTTTGCTATTTTGTGGCTGCGGGAGAAAGTGGTGCATACAGTTTTCTGCGTATTGATTTTAAGTTTCCACAGCTCACAATATACTGACATTGTAAGGAGAGCTCTGTTGATCTTGGCTTTTGCCAGGATGGGATATTTGTCAGTAGTCCAGATGGCAAGGTCATCAGCAAATAGCGCCTTCGACACATTCAGATGTTTGGCAAGGTCATTAATGAAGATGAGGAAAAGGGTGCAACTTAAAGGACAGCCTTGAGGCAGTCCTTCTTCCAGCGTTCTTTTCCGTGAAATTGCACCGGCATAGTTGGTAGCTATGGTTCTATTTGTTAGGAAGGCCTGTATCCATCTAATCATTTTCCCTCCTATTCCCATTCTTCTTATCTTTAGCAAAAGTCCCTTTCTCCAAACTCTGTCGTAGGCTTGCTCAAGGTCGATGAACACAGCTATTGTGCTTTTTCCCTCTTGAAAGCCATCCATCACATTCTGTGTAAACCTGAAAAGGGGGTCATCTGTGCAACACTTACGTCTGAAGCCTGCCTGGTTGTTGTCCAGAAGGTTCCAGCTTTCCAACCACCAGTATAGTCTGTTGTTTACCATTCTCTCGACCAGCTTGCCCAAGCATGAAGTGAGAGATATGGGCCTATAGCTTTTTGGTGTTCCTGGTGGTTTCCCTTTCTTCAATATAGGCAAGATGGTTGCTGTCAGCCATGCTGATGGTAGCTGTCCCTCGTTCCACGTTCTATTGATGAACCATAGAAGTGTCTCTTTTGCCTTTGGCCCTAGTTGACAAATCATCTCATTTTTAATTTTATCTGGTCCTGGAGCTTTATTTTTGGCCAGTTTCCGTAGTGCCATTCTCAGTTCTTGCGGACGGAACGGATCATCGAACGCAACAATATTGGTCTGATCTATGTTACGCGTGGATATGTTCTTTAGGAGCATTTTGTCTAGTTTCTTTCTCTCTTGTGTTTTATTTACACTGGCATAAAAATTGTTGAAGACATCGGCTTTCTTGCTGCTTGATGTTACTTCATCACCACTTCCATCCACCATAGGTGTTGGGTTTGTCTTTTCTTGCTTCCCTCGAGATTACTGAGGAGTCTCCAAACTTTGTTCCCTTCTCTTTTTAAATCTAATTTGTTGCAATTTTCTTTCCAAGTCTCCCGTTTATTCTTCTTAGTGACATACCTTACTTTTGCTGTCCACCTGTTGTACTCTGTTTTATTTAGGGTGGTAGGGTATTTTTCAGCCTTCTTTCTAGCTTCTCTCCTTTCTTTGACTGCTTCAGCTAGTTCAGATGTCCAGTAAGGTTTATACTTCTTATGCTTCCCCCTTGGGATGCACTTTTTGGCAGCTGTTAGGATTGTGGTACACATGTTGTTGTATGTAGTATTAATGTTATCAGTTCTAATGATTTGACTGAACCCAGCGTCAGTTTCTCGGCCGTAGCGGTCCCAGTCTGCTTTCCTGAAGTTCCAGGATGGTTTACACAGGGACTTCTGTGTCTTCTGTGGTGTTAAAATAGTTGTTAAAACAGGGCGGTGGTCACTTCCCACATCTTCTAAGACTTTGATGATACTATTTTCTGCTATGTCAGCTGAAACAAATGTCAGATCTGGCCGGCTGGTCGAGCCGTGTGCCCTGTGTAGGAGTGTTTCCAAGTTCTGCAGCAGCATTAAGTTGGTACTGCTGCACAGCTCCTCAACCTCTAGACCCCTACTGTTAAACCACCTGTATCCTAGAGCAGGAATTAGAGCATTAAAATCACCAGCTACGACAGTTTTCTTTAGTATGGGCTCGAACTCAGGCAGACCTTTTGATGAGGTCGGGGGACAGTAAATGTTGTGTAGTGTGTACTTGGTGCTATCTTTGCCCCATAGCTTTATTACTTGGTGGTCGATATCCCCCGCAGGGTTGTTGGTTACTATGGCTTGGGTATCATTTCTGATTAAGGTCATGATGCCTTGGCACTTCAGGCATTCACATTTGTACTGTGTATAACCCGTGATGTTAATTTGTCTCCGTGGGAGTATTGTTTCCTGCAGAAGGGCTACTTGTACTTGATGTTCGTGTAGTATTTTTGTAAGCTTAATTGTCTTATTCTGTAGTCCAGCTATATTTAGCTGTAAAATGTTAAGGTTCCCCTTCGCTGACTTTTCACAAGGAGCAGGGGATTTATCTCTCTTGCGCGGGCCTTGGTAACCGAGGCGACGCCCGAGCTCGTATGGAATATGTTGTTTGACTGGCATTGGAGGTATTGGGTGTTTGCTGCAGACATCTCCCTCCCAAAGAATGCAATGTGTGTGTCTTCCTCCATGAGTATTGGGTTGATTTGCTTGGCCACTCACCTTTGTGGCTCTAAAGATCACTTCGCTCTGGGGGTTCAGGTGGGGTTCACAGAGATGCATTCCCCGCTAGTCACAAGCGCTCACGATGCAGGCCTTATTTCTTCGTTCTGTGGCTGAGCTTTTGCTGTGGCTGTGTCACGTCCTGCATCCTATACCTTCACGATTTTTCCCAGCTCAGTGGTTCTAAATTTCCATTGAGTTTTAGTGGCTTTGCTTCCCGTGTCTCAGGAGTTGGACAAAATCTGACGATGGGTGCAATGTCAGGTCGCATGGCACTCTCGCTGCAGCTGGGACGTTGGGCAGGGCCCGGATCCCTTCTAGGTAAAGACCTATCTTTTACCATCACCGCTTCAGGATCCTTGGTGAGGTGTATCGTGGATTGGACAAAGAAAGATTGGTAGGCAAGTAGAGAAGAGAGAAGGTAGCATTTAACCCATGAGTGGGGTTTGGGTTGGTGTTGACCAGAGCATGGTCCACTCGCCGGTGTATTGCGCCTACACCTTAGGAGGAGTCCCAAACAACTCCCGACCCAGTTATACCGCCAGGCACTCGGTCGCCCCCATAGCAAACTCTGTGAAAACGGGGTCACCTCGTGAAGGTGCTGCTATGGACACATTTGTACAGGAGAGGCCATATGCTAGGAGCTTACTACAAGACAATAGCTTCCGCGGCGCTCACTGCACCTGGATATGAGAGGCTGTGTGTTCGCATCAACATCCATTGATGTAGGTGGGACGTCAGAGCCCGAACCCTACATAGACCCCGGCTTTCCGTGTTAATGTAGGTAGAGTTTTCCAGGGATATAAGGCCACACGATCCTCAAACAAGTTCCGGTCCGATAAATGGAATTCTGATCCTATTCCTTACTCTGGCTAGCTGGTTGTCTTTTTGACGAGGAATTTCACAATGCTCTAAACCGGCAAAAGTGACAGATTATATTGCAAAATGATAAATGTTACAAACATACCCATTGCCCGTTCCTTCCGAAAAGTGGGTGACATGTGTTCACTATAGTCACGACTTGCACGTGAAAAGCAAATTTCAGCAATTTTATCAACAGGCTTTGCCATAGGAAGCATTTTCAAACATGCATTATTTCCCTTTCCACCACGTACATTTGATTGACCTTGGAGGTACACACACGTAACACAGATTTGATTTATTGTCAGATTAACAAACATTGTTTAAGCATGCAACAAAATGCAGCAAAACTTTTTTGACTGAGTGTTCAGTTTTAAAAAAAAAACAGCTTAGTTGAAATGACCTAAAAATTGAAAGTGACCTTTAACTTTTTTTTTTAGCAGTATATATATATATATATATATATATATATATATATATATATATATATATATATATATATATATATATATATATATTGTAATTCTTCCTTCGGTGAGTGGGGGCTTGTCTGTCTGAGATCACAGGGTAGACCTCGTCGCAAGAGTTCTAAGAATTCCTTTTCTCATCGTTGTCAGGATTACTTCCTTAGAGAGGATTCGCTTTCTCTGTACCACCTCTGTATTTTATGTAGGTCTCTGTCACTAGCCAGTTCGAGGGACACTTTATTTTATTCACTTCTCTTTTAAAAGTCTGTTCGACTTAAACTTTGCTGCGACAATTGGTAGCCTATGTCCGGGATATAGATTATAACTAGAGAACCTTTTTCTATCTCTTGCATTTGTATAGTTCTCCACTTAGAACATATATCTTTAAAATCTGACGTCTTTGCGGCACTAGGGATTTCTTGGTAATATTGATTTTTTTGGAGTCACAGCTAATATTTACAGTGATTTTTTCAAAAACACATTAATTACCGCGAGCCGGTGGGACCGGCTTTTGAAATCCTATCATTTGGACCGCGAGCCGCTCAGAGCGTCGATCTAATTTTAGTAATAAAACGAATGAAAAATGTACTAAAACATTTTCTGATCTGGTTCGAGATTTTAAGTTGCCACCGGAAAACAAATGCCCAAACCATGGTTGTTGTAGAATACTGGAAAATTGATTTTATGTTCATATTTTTCAGCGTTTTGAGTTAGTTACTAAATCGTGTAAAACTGCTTACCGTGGCAACTAGTGATAAGACCAAAAAAAAAAATCTTTGTTCATTTCGCCTAACGGCTGAATAGGCTAGAAACTTGTTTTAACAATTGACTAATAGATCTAGCGACGAGGACAAGAGTGAAAACGGTGTGCACATTGATTGAAATGGTGATTTTGATAGAGATGGGGCGCAAGCAGTTATAATTGTGAAAATATTGCAAGTCCTCGGTCCTCGGAGGGCCGTTAAATGGCAACAACCTCTATTAGAGCTACAAATGGTGCTTATTGTAATAGTACATTCATTTATCTTTAAAATGACGTGTAATTCATAAAAATCTGTAAACAATTACGAAAACTACAGTTTACTTTGTGCAAACACCTACAGGATGAAAATGGGGAAAAAAAATTAATTCGGTGACAGTGTGTTTTTCAATTCAGTAGTTAATACGTTAATAAGTGAGACTGGAAGACTGAGTTAACATAAATACTTGTGACGGACAACTCAGCTGTCCCTGAAAATGGTTAGTTGATATGATAGGACCCTCTGATAACATCAGTGCCCCTGAATATTGTTGGAATTTTTCATCAGAACGGAACTCTTCAAACGTGGGCTCATTAGCAATGCAGCACTTCCACGCGGATTCTACACGTTGGATCATTAAATATGTAGACTGCTATCTTCTGTGCATTTTTGATATCGCATAGCTTTAAAGGGAAGGTTCAATCACGCACATTGCCACCTCTGAGAGCGATTAATAGCAGTTATTTCATTACCTGTGCCAGACACCGGCCCAGCGGGAGCGTTGCCAGAGGGACACTCCTGTTTCTAGAGCGATTATAAGCAAGCATTTCGCTACACCCTTCTTTCGTGCCTGCCTTAAGGCATTGCCAGGATCAAACGTACTAGCGGCATGAGATCTGAGGCAAGAGGATCTCTCAGAACAGACGAAGCCAGCTTCTCGAAGGAAGTTCACATCCTCATGCGAAACGGGAGAGACGGACGAAGCGATTTCACATCCCAGTCCGAACCACAGAACCGCTCGCAGAGAGTTGAATCATCGAGCGGAGGCAGCGAACGGAGATCGGAAAACCAGGAGCGGCATCTCGTTTAGCAGGACGGCTAAAAACCTCGATTTTTCCTGGAGTTCTTAAGAGGCGCGAAATTCTAACACGTACCCTTTAAGTTCCATTCCAGTTAGATATATACAGACCTTTGAGAAATGCCATTTTATCACTCGTTTGCCAGACATTGACAGAAGCACTAGCATAGTGAAATCTTGTTTGATTCCCTCTGGATTTTCAACTTATTGCAGTGAATTCTATTCTGTGCTAAACGGTATAATATATTTGTTTTAAAGTGATCAGTGGTCTAGTTCATTCACCTTATTTTACTGGATTTTGTGATTAATTTAAAGCTATTAAGTTAAACTTATCTCAAATAGTTCCAGTTGAAAATTTAATGATATATCTATTATATTATTTCCAAAGATGATAGATACTTAAATGCTTAAAGTAACATTTAAAGACGCGAAGGAATTTTTAACTAAATTTAATTGAGTTAAGTTCTATATATATATATATATATATATATATATATATATATATATATATATATATATATATATAATATATATATATATAATATATATATATATATATATATATATATATATATATATATATATATATATATATATATATATATATATATATATATATATATATATATATATATATATATATATATATATATATATATATATATATATATATATATGTGTGTGTGTGTTTTAACTATTAAACTCGCGGGTAAATCTTCTTGAATTTATATGATTAAAGACGCGAGTGTATAGATAGTTAACTGTAAATTTATCGCGCTTTAGAATGTTATTTGATTTTCAGTATGAATTACATGTTTTCTATCTTTTATCTAGAGTGATCGTTATCTTTGCAATCACAGCAAAAGAAAAACCTGGTATAGAGTCTCCGTGACTCAGTTCTTAAACCCCCCTCCAGAACTTGTTGAGACTGTTTAAATTTTTATCTTTGAGGCGATCCTATGTTGGGGATTCCGCTATCTAAATTATAAGAAAGAAAGCACTCCCAAAGACAAATTTAACACATCATCAAGTAAAATAAGTTTTAACTGGAAGAAGAACAATTGCCAGAGCTTTTTATTATTTTACTGCTCTACTGAGAGAGAGAGAGTACAGAGTTACCTGAACTGTGACGGTGCCTAGTTTTTCCTCACTGGATTTAAAACCTACCTCACTGGTCAGTTGTTGTCACCTCGTTCAAAGAAGTTCCCCCACCAGCGGCGAAATCTAAGAAACCACACCCCATTCTCACCTGTATCTAACGGTAACAGTGCCATCCCATAGACTCTTTTATATCATAAAACACAGAACCCTTCGGCTTCAAGTCCGGCGATAAGTGGGAATATTTGCTACCAGCCAACCTCGCTACATCTGGGGCTGGACATTGAAGTAAAAGACACTCCCAATATGTCAAGTGTTAATTGATGGTTTTTGTATAATTCTATGGAGTGCCTGCTTCCAAGATCGGTAAGTCTGTGTGAGAGTTTGTGTGTTGGCCAGCACGAGCATGCATGACTAAATGAGATGTATGTGCTACTATTTTAATTGCTGTACCTGGTAGACACTTTGTTATTTTATTCCTTGTATGGTTCACTTTATAAGTGGGATTTCTTAACTCCGTTATTTCCCCTTCCTAAACTGCTTAGTAGAAGGACAAACAGTTAAGGATAATAGGACTAGTTTCCTAATCCCTCTTTTCAGGATAGATTAATTGACTGTTGGGATAACTTATCTATTTCTGTTAACTACCTGTCATTTGGACTGGGTTGCTATTTCATTTGTCTGTACAAGAGGGAAGGGCATATTGAATATCAATGTTCTTCCCCCCATCTTGTCATTCGTATCTTTTTTTTCTGTAAACTATGATTTTACCTGTAAACTGATAATGTTGTGATTTGATTTTCATGATAAATAAACAGTATAAAACTTTCAGTATTGTGTTGGCAGGCCCAAGCCCACAATTACTCCATATCTGTAATATTCGTAGTTTGTATTTACGTGCGTCTGTGTGTTTGAAGCACCAAATTTGTGTGAGCGCAGGTGTATGTCTGGAAACTGGCAAATAATGGTTTGAACAGGAGAGTTTGAGGAGAAGATTGAGAGGAACGATTGTCGTAAGAGAGTCTGTCCTTACTCTCCCCAGCACTCTGTGAATCAACTATTTACTTTCTAACCCTTATCTATCCCAGAGCCTTCACCATCACTCCACACTCTAAACGGGACCACTAGTTCATAGAATTCTCTCATAAAATTTACGACAATACTTATAGATTATTTATGGGATTTTAATTTTCATATCTATAAACTAATTGTGGATTGCTATATAAGGGATTAAGAGTCACTTATTTTTTTCCAAAGGTATACTAGCGATTGGTTACGGCGTAAATAAGATTGTTTTTATGTCAATCCAACCTTCACTAGCAAACCTCTATCCCGCATTTTGGCAGAAAGAGCAAACCTTAAGGCTAGCCTCAAAGAGGAAGGCAAAAGTCTAGAACTCATGAGTGCAGTCTTGATCAAGTATGTTCGGGAAGAGATGTCCCAAATTCAGCAGGAGAATAAACGGAGATAAATCCGAGAAAATGAACTTGAGACGGAAAAGCTCGCACTAGAAAATGACAAACTTGCAAGGGCAGCAGCGACAGCTGAGGCAGCCGAACGCAAAGCTATAGCTGACGCTGCAGGGTGGAAAGAGGAACGGGACCACGAATTACGCCTGAAGGAATTGGATATCCAGGCTCGGGCTAAACAAGTGGAACCTGGATTTAATACACCTTGGGTGGTTTATCACCACGCTCAGATGAGGTGCTTCCACTGCAACGGATCCCTTCAAATGCCATAAATTTTCCTCTTGAGGTATTTTCAGAGAGGAACAGACATTAAGAGGAGAAGAAATGAAGCCTCAAACTGTCTCAAGGATTGAGAGGTGCTGCCTGCGATGTGTATATTAACTTGCCGGTAGGTCTGCATTACGATTTTATAATCGTAAGAGGGAACTGTTGGTGCGGTATGAATTGCACGCTTCAGTCTCCCAGAAAAAGTTTAGAAACTCAAAGAAGGACACCGGTGAAACGCTCACACAATTTGCAGCGATGACTGAAACATACTCGATTAAGTTGTGCACACTTTGGAATTTCCAGCCGAATTTTGAGGGGCTGAAAGAAATGGTAATGATGAGCAGGTTCAGGATTGTAACCACGGAGATGAGGAAATTCCGAATTGAGAATGGTGTAGAGCGACTGGATGCCATACTCACCCTAGCGGAACGATTCCAAAATGCACTTAGCGAAACTCAGGGAGCGAGAAAAAAATTTCAGGAATTTCCCGTCAAATTATCCGCACGCCATACTTGGACCGGCAACCCAAAGGAGCACCAGCCCATCAAAGACGCTTGGAAAAACACGATTCTACTGTGAAAAATACCCAGCAAACTCCTGGACACCACCAGACGCAATGGGAGAAATGGTTTCGACATTGCAGAGTCAATATGCATAACACTCAGGATTGCAACACCGCTCTCAGCCTCACCACGCTGCATGCCTGCAGACTCAATCAACAAAAAGGTGGAGAAGAGGACATCAGTGGGCAACCCCTCTCACCCTCCTTTGGTTGAGAAAATGACTGTAAATAGCCATTCTGTCGAATGTTTGTCCGACATTGGACTGGCATTTGATTCATTTGTCAAAGCCTCTCTTGTCACTCCAGAGCATGTCACGGCTTACCTCCCCTGCTTTGCTGTAGTGGGCCACCAGTGAAGAAAACGCTACAGTATCTAAAATTGGTCGTCAAAGGTGTCTACCATCGCACAAGATTACTCTTGGCAGAGTTGTAGATAGAATGGTAATTACGCGTCTATCTCAAGGGACTGTTCACGAGATATTTTCAGAAGTCAAGAACAATGCTGCATAGGGCAGAGCAATTGTTAACTTATGTCTAACCCGTCGTATTTTGTGAAGAATTAAGCAATGGTTGTAGCCCGTTCAACCCCACATCTGGTGTAAATCCAGCAAAATTCCTGTCTTATAATTAGCTCTATATATGTAAATATATATCTATATATATATATATATATATATATATATATATATATATATATATATATATATATATATATTAAAGAGTCTTGCTCTTCGTTTGCTTTCACACTTATAACTGTATCAACTATGATTGTATTTGTTTTAAAATAACATGTAACAAATTTAATAATCAAAATAGTTGCCAGAATGAGACACAAAATATACATGTGCTACTAATGTAAATAGTACGGTAGATATAAACTCTCCGATCAGCCTCGCAGTCAAGTCTAACCATCACTCAGCATAATGAGCGACGAGGTGAACTACAGTATAACATTCTCATATACATATCACACACAATGCGAGAACGACAATAACAGCAAATATAGCTGACAACTCCGTAGAGTAAAATAGTTCTGAACCAGAACAAATACATCAGGACTAAATCAATTAATTTAACAACTAAATTAGCTCACTGTCCCGCCATAAGCCAAAATACGGTAACACAACCGGCTTTCCAAAACACGTCTCTACAAGACGGCTGTGACGGGTATATGTAAATAGACTACATAAATCCATCTACCTTATTTCCTCTATAGTGTTTACGTTTTTGCTACGGAAAAACCCACGCTTTTCGCTGTCTGTGGACTGACATTTAGCCACGCCTATTTTTCGTGTCTTTCACGATTTGCTTACCTATTATTCGCATTATGCTGATAATAAGGGGGGCGAACCGGCCTGTTTTACAGAGTTCTCACGCGAGCTGACATGTCAATCATCGGGAAATGACAGAAAGCACGTGAGGAAACTGATCAGACCCGGTAGCAACTTCAAGGGAGATCAAAATATTTCCCTATCATCTTTGATGTCCGACATTTTCAGGGGGAATTAAGCATTTGATCAAACAAGGTGGGATAATCAAAGACGGTTCGCACGCAAGAGACTATTCTCTGATGCCGTTTCGGCGTAGCGAGGGAGGAAACCGAAGAATCTTTTTGTCTCGTGAAGCCAGCTCGTAGATTTCTCCCAAAACGCCCAACGTGTGACTTTTGACATCTTTCAGAGAGATCACACAGAATTTGTATTTATACTGTCTACACTTTTAGTCCGTATCAAGCCTCTCAAGAAATTTTGGATAATCTTAGCGCGCACGCTAGAACCTCTGTGAAATAGTGCTTAATGGCCTTCATGGGATTATTTGGTTTTTCTGGTAATAATAATATAAGTTGTGCTTAAGTATTAAATGTGTTAGAGAGTTACCATTTTATTCAATGTGAGTCCCTAGCGTTAAGAATAGCGGAATAGCAAACGTATATATATTTTCTTACTAGTGGTTCAGATTGATATAAAGAATCCATCAACTAATTTTCACTAGAGTATACGGCTTAACTGACTAAATAAATGCTATGAGGAACGGATAAAGTGACAGAGCAGAATGCGAATTATATCTTCATAGTGTGAAATTATATAGTGACTAGCATTAGATATCATGTGGGAAAGAGAAAAACGATAGCAGCCGAGAATCGTCAAGCTAGTAATGACAGGCGAGGTTTGTAAGGAAGCGTATCATAGTTGAATTAAAACTAACATCGTGCGCTGATTGTTTACCGGGACGGAGGTGGAAAGGCTGCATGCTTTTATCAAACCCGTACTCGTTCAAGCGACGCGCGATAGTGTAGATTAATACCCCGTGTGCCTTAAATTTAATTTAGTGGTGGAGAAGTTAAGAGATCATGCCCTACGCTTGATAGCCTAGATGTTGCTGTCGTTTTTGACGGAGTCATATTGGGTAAATCTATTTAATACTTTGGTCGTTTTTGACGGAGTCATATAGGTAAATCTATTTAATACTTTTGTTGTAAAACTTTGTTGGTCAAAGTTGGATAATTGGGTATTAACTTCTATGACAAGTTGTTTAAAGAGTTATCTTCTCTTTCTTTCAATCGTTGTCGTTGATCTGTCTGAACGATGCTCATTTTTATGCTGTCTAGGCATGCGCAGAGTTCTGAGCGCGAACTGTGACTTCCGTCATCTAGATTGTGATCTGGACTGTCGGACGATGATGTCCGTTTGTGATTTTTCTCTATATCATCATGGGGATTGGAAAGTTTCGATATGACTGAAATGTCAATGTTTTCCCCAGTGGTTGTTTGTTAAGTGTGTATCCGGAAGATTCTGTATGAAGGTAAATGACATTCTTATTACTATGCCCTTTGGCTGCAGAACATTTGAAGTTACCTATCGGTGAGTTAAGCTCACAGATCTTGAGAGACAGAATTTCTTCTTTGCTTCTAGTTCTAGCCAAATGAGACTATATGTTTTCAAGTGAACAGAAGCCTAATGATGATGATAAATTATTGTGGACGCCGCAGGTTGGCGGTATATGTATGTTTAGCATGGTTTGATCGTGCCTGCTAACAAAGGATACACAGCTGTCTACATATTGAGGCCCTGTATTACAGCCAATATTCTTCAGCAAGAGGAAATATACCTGGCGAGCTATGCCAGTTGAATAACAGCCTTATGTATTATTGCTACGCAATTTTGGAGCTCGTTTGTTGGACGACAGAGCTAATTAAGTACCTGACGCGCTGAGTCAATGGTACGGAAGCTACATTACATATTGTAACATTAGGACAGATGATGTTTGGGTATGTCCTAGTTGATGTATGATGCAAGCCTTTGATTACCAGACATTTAACAGTCATTTATTATCTATGTGAAGTCCTTGATCTCGTCGATTTGACTGTCCTGTTGATGCTACTGTCAGTTTCGTAAATAAATGTTTGAAACGTGCCAGCAGTCTTCAATCCATCATTGACTACTGCATGTGAGTGTATGGGTGCATTATTGACTTTACTAAGAGCCTCAAGCATTCGTGTTTTCGTCTACACCCACACTCAGCACATCATAATACCAATATCACAGATCTACAACATGTACGCTGTTTACTGTGAGTGATCATAGTACCCCTGGCAGTGCCTCACTCTGGTGGCCGTTACATTCCTGGCCGTTACATTTCTGGTGACCTACATCGACACCGCAACATTACACAGTCCAGGTGATAAACGACACGTTCACTCTGCCAGCTTTCACATCACGCATAAACAGTACGTTACATTTATGGTGGCCGTTACAAAACAGACGGTTACACTAGAATTTGTCATGTTAGAAATGTTTTGTTTCTTCCTATACACAGAACTTGATCAAAAAATAAAAAACCCAGCGGCTAGCGGTTTCCTATTTGTGGTCGTTTCCTCAGTTACTGAAGCAATAATAGTGTCGTTTTCCCTTGGCGTTCGCCCGTACCAGTGTGAAAAAGAATGACCAGTGCAACACAATAACATTCTTTGAACTGTAATTGATTAAGGGGACTGACAAAATACCCATATATTTTTCCCATTTTAATTTTATCAGCCCGGTGTGGCCATATACCTAATACGTTTTCCCGACTTCTGACAGTCGTTTACATACGTGGAATTTACCCAGGATAAAAACGCTGTTCATAATCGGTACTCACCCAAAGCAAGCCGAAAGAGTATCATCATCATCAGAATTGACAATAGTTTATTTGTACAATCATATGTTTCCCTGCTGTTTACTGAGGAATGGCATATCTCAGAGAGTTCCGGCACTAACCAACCTAGTGGACAAACTTGTGTATCCAGAAACATATCACTAATTAGGCGTTCTCCGTGTAAAGTTTAATTCTTATCGGAGGAACTGGGGCCTGATTCGGATGATACCAATTACTGGACATTATATGCATCTTTTCCATGGATTATTTGTCAACACAATTGTTTTCAACAGAGTAAGTAAGGAGCGAATGAGTGGCCAAGTATAACAGATAAAGAGTGAAATAATTTTCGTTTGTTACAGGAAACATTGTACCTGCAAACTTTGGTTCTTTTCTTTTGCTAACCATTGTGTAATATATTTTTCTTTACTGGATAGCACTGTAGTGGGACTTGTTCTTTACTGTACTGCCTATCCTACCCCTAGTGCTAATCTTTTGACCTTTTGGGGTTATTTACTTCTTGCGGGATCCTTTTCTCAACAAGAGGGAGAGCATTATTGGGTTATCTTCCTATGTCTGTACATGATTTATATATATATATATATATATATATATATATATATATATATATATATATATATATATATATATATATATATATATATATATATATATATATATACATGTGTTTGTATGTGTGTGTTTTGATGTTGTAAAGAGTTATATGATAATAAACTTAACAAAACTTAATTACTTGTGTTAGTCAGCTCAGTCCATACCCATACTCCATTTACCATAGTTTTCACGTTTGTGGGTCTTGTTGTCACATAATTGTGTGTGTGTGTATAGTTAAACATATATGTTACTTGTATGAAGAGTAGTATTGTCTAATACGAAATTATAGTCATAAAGATAGGCTGGATCAGAGCATCTTCTAAGTCCAGAGACAGATTCTACTCTTAAACTATTTACTGTGGAAGCTATTTCTTGCACCTTTATTCTCACCTACTTACCATTAGCACCTCTTCTCAGACTGGGCCTATTAACACCTGATACCTATCTTTAAAACATTCACGACATTAATGTGGGCTCGTTAGGGATTTAACATCTAAGTCTGGATCTAGATAAATGACTAACGTCTGATATAGATTCTGGAATTTTATCTAGATAGAGTGTGGTGTGTTCTTTTGTGAGTTAAGGGATATTAAATAATTACCCCCTAGACTAACGTTCTTTTACTTGAGTGCTGAACGCACAAATTAGAAACTTGTTATTCCACAGCATCTTACAGTTACATAGAGTTTGATTTTGATGATACTTGGTGTTGGAGATTTGTTATAATAATTCTGGGAAAATATGAACAAGAGGAGACTGCTAGTACGCGTGATTGTTTAGCAATCAAAAAAATATTTTTTGGAAGAAGTAGAGGGTGAGCTAAAGCTAAGGTAGTGCATTCTGACTACTCGTCAAGTTAATAGCGCCCCCTACCTCTTTAAACTGACTTCAATTGTGGGCGAGTTTTGGTGGATTTATTAAATAAAGAAAAAAAAATTTTCTCCTTTATTTTTTTTTTTTAATATATTTTTTTGTTTCCACCATAGTAAGAGTAATTTTTCAGTTGTTAGCCTGATCTACCATTTTTATGGATTAAGTCGTCTGTGTTATGGGCTTTTGACAGGTAACAGCAGCAATAAATTAGATAACTGATAACGGGAGAATGTAGCACAGTTAAATAAACATAATTTTTTTTCTGGACATTTCTCGTAATTGGTTAAGGATAAGCGTATCCCCTTTCTTCTTTCTTTCTCGAGTAAGTTGCATTCAGTATTTTGCCATGGCTAAGTGTGCAAAACTTAGAGCAATGCTAAGAGAGGAAGCAAGGGAAACGGGTTTACAAGGAGAAGAAGCGACAGCTTTTGTCAGGGAAGAACTCGACAGATATGACGCGGAGAAGAAGGAAGCAGAAGCCAGAGAGAGAAGGCAACCGAAGCTAGAGAGAAGGAGAAGGTAGCAGAAGCTAGAGAGAAGGAAAAGGGAGATAAAGCTAGGGAGGAGAAGAAAATTGATGCGGAAATGGAAATTCGCAGGGCGAACGAACGAGAGAAGGAGAGACAGCATGAGGAAAGAGAGAATGAGCAACGACGTCAGCACGAATTGGCGCTTAAGACCCTAGAGGTCTAAAATCGTGGGGCTGCCTCTACCTCCAGCAACGGAGACTCTCCACCCCAGTCAGTTAACTGATCTTTCCAGCACTCAATCTCCTCAACTGGCAGCTATGCCTTTTGCCCTGGAATCCTTCCCAAGCCCCAATGAGAAAATTGACTCCTATCTAGAAAAATTTGAGAGAATGGCAAATCTGTATGGTTTGGAAAGTTCGCGATGGTGTTTGAATCTTTCTCAGGTTTTAAAAGGCACTGTGTATGAAGCGTACATGAAACTGGGAAGCAGCCATCAAGACAACTACGACATGTTGAAGAATGCTTTACTCGAGCGTTTCGAAATGAACGCTCGCAAATTTTGCAACAGTTCCGTAACAGCAGAAGGGAAGGGACTGAGACATTTCACCAGTTCTCTTCACGTCTAAAGTGGTATTTGACAAAGTGCCTGGAGCTTTCAGAGCTTCCCTCCACTTATGAACGGTTAGAGGAGTTCGTGGTAACCGAACAAATAAAAGACACTTTGTCGAATGAAACCCGTAGATTTCTGGCTGAACAAGGGGCTGTGAAGCTGGATGACATTCTCAGTAAGTCTGAACGTTACGTAAATGCTTTGGCCGAGCTTCCTAGCTCAAAACGTAAACCGACAGATGAGTTTTCTCGGAAAATTAATCTAGAGCAGTGTTCCCAATCTTTTCACCACCAAAACCAAAGAGAAACTGTACCCCAGAATTCCCCTCCGGAAAAATCGAAATTCTACAAAAACAGATATCCCACCAACAATAATGATCAGCCCAAGCACCCTACATGGAACCGCAGCCAGAAAGGGCAAGACAAGGGGAATGCCCCTGCACAAGGGACATCTGATAAGAGCAAGCACACCGGGACAAATCGGATCGCTTGCTTGTTAACAGACTCGCAAAGGGGAATTAGCGTCAGTGATTCTCAACATGAGGGTGAGAGGCCCTCAACGCAAGGAACTTATTTTGAACGGGACTTCAACATCTTGTCTTTTTGACACAGGGTTATCTTTTGATTGTATTGTCGCAAGGCATTTGGTCAAACCTGGTCAAGAGACAGAAGAAACAGTCAAATTATGTGGAGTTTTCAAAGGAGATGCACCCATGACGTTTCCCATCGCACTGGTGGAGATACACTCTGATTTTGTCAGAGGTGTTATCAAAGCAGCTATAATGTATGATCCGATCTACCCAGTTATACTTGGATGTAGATACATGTTTATTGGGAGACCGAAAGAGCCGATTGTGGCAGCAGTAACCACAAGAGGGCAAACCAAGAAAGAACGGAGCCTGCGCCAAATTTGTTACCTAAGGAACTAAAAGAGCCGCAACAAAAGGACCCTACCTTGGAGCCCTGCTTTAGGAAACTGCCCATGGCTAAGGACCCCAGACACAACAGAGACATCTTTTCTAAGGATGGCGTATTGTATCGTAGAACGGGCAACCCTGAACTGGGATATAATGAGCTCCTAGTACCGACGCAGTACAGAGACCAAATCTTAGAAATGGGGCACTCTCTTCCCTTTAGCGGACATTTGGGACAAAACGCAACTATTCAGCGAATATCGACTCACTATTGGTGGCCAGGAATGAACACTGATACTATCAGATATGTGGAATCCTGCGCCCAGTGCCAACGTGTGGCACCCAAGCATTGGACACCCCCAGTTCCCATGGGAGAAATGCCAATAGTGGGGACACCATTTGAACGGGTTGTAATCGAAATTGTAGGACCCATAGAAAGGACTAAAAGAAGAAACAGGTTTATCCTGACCTTAGTAGACACATGCACTATGTGGGCCGAAGCTATACCGCTAACATGCACGGATTCCAAGCATGTTGCAGAAGCCATCGTGCAGATTTTCACACGTTTGTGATTCCCTCAACAAGTTTTGACGGATAACGGATCCAATTTCGTAGCCTGTTAATGGAAGAGATCTTTAAGATCTTAAGAGCCAAACACATCCACACCAGCCCGTACCATCCGGCCGGAAATGGGCTCGTGGAACGCTTCAGCGGCAGCCTCACCATGATGTTACGTAAGCTGGGACAAGAGAAACCTGAAGACTGGGACCTTTTCATTTCTGCAGCCTTATTCGCCTACAGGGAAGTCCCACAGACCTCTACAGGTTTACCACCAGCTACACTTTTATTCTGCAGATCTTTTAAGGGGCCGCTAGAAACCTTACTCCGGTCAATGACAGACCAGAAGGCTGACGAGACAGTCGTCTCAGCCAGTAAATATGTATTCGAACTTAAGGAAAGGTTACAGCTAGGATGGGATCTAGCAATAACCAACCTTAGGCGAGCACGCGCAAAGCACGCTAAACGATACAATAAAACAGCGAAAGAGAGAGAACTACAACCAGGAGAGAAAGTTTTGTTGTTACTTCCAACCGGAAGCAACAAACTACGTATCGGATGGCAAGGGCCGTTTACTGTCCTTAAAAAGATCTCAAGAACCAACTATAAGATCTCTATTACAGGAAAGGAAAAGGTTTATCATATAAATCTGCTAAAGAAATATTTGGAAAGACCGGTGCCGTCTCCCGAACATATCCTGGCGGTCGCTATAGCAACAGAAGACGACTAAGTTGACCATAGTTGCATGAACTATCCACTGCAAACACACGGAATCTTGCAACGGTGTCAAACGCGGCGACACTCTTTCAATCGCACACCGAATATATACCAGGAAAAGAAAACGTGGGAGCAGACTTTATGAGTCAAAATTGGAGTAGGGAGGAGGAAATTGAAGATAACCATCACCCGGAAGCTACGTATAAAAGTAGCTCCATTTTCACAAATGAGACATGAAATGGTTTCATATCTTCAAGCCGGGACGAACTGTGACGAGTATATGTAAATAGACTACATAAATCCATCTACCTTGTTTCCTCTTTAGTGTTTACGTTTTTGCTACGGAAAAACCCACACTTTTCGCTGTCTGTGGACTGACATTTAGCCACGCCTATTTTTCGTGTCTTTCTTACGTTAACGATTTGCTTACCTATTATTCGCATTATGCCGATAATAAGGGGGGCGAACCGGCCTGTTTTACAGAGTTCTCACGCGAGCTGACATGTCAATCATCGGGAAATGACAGAAAGCACGTGAGGAAACTGATCAGATCTGGTAGCAACTTCAAGGGAGATTAAAATATTTCCCTATCATCTTTGATGTCCGACATTTTCAGGGGGAGTTAAGCATTTGATCTAAACAAGGGGTGTAATCAAAAACGGTTTGCTCGCAAGAGACTATTCTCTGATGCCGTTTTGGCGTAGCGAGAGAGGAAACCGAAGAATCTTTTTATCTCGTGAAGCCAGCTCGCAGATTTCTCCCGAAACGCCCAAGGTGTGACTTTTGACATCTTTCAGAGAGATCACGCAGAGTTTGTATATATACTGTCTACACTTTTAGTCCGTATTAAGCCTCTCAAGAAATTTTGGATAATCTTAGCGCGCACGCTAGAACCTATGTGAAATAGTGCTTAACTCTTTCAGTCCCAAGCAAAAAAGTGGGTTTGGCCCAAGCAAAAATAGCCACCCCAGTGCGTTTTTATTGTTGTTGTTTGGAACAAATTTTTTAAAATGTTCATATGCATAAATAACCAAAAGTCCAAAATGGATTGCTATACTTTAAGAAAATAGCGTTTTTGAGTTGTCAAAATTAGAAAAAAGCCCTAGAAAGGATCAAGAGATACGAAAGCCAGTATACTGTTGATCGGGCCAAATGGGACTAGAAGGAAGTACAGTATACTGGCTGTTGGGACTTAAAGAGTTAATGGCCTTCGCGGGGATTATTTGGTTTTTCTGGTAAAAATAATATAAGTTGTGCTTAAGTATTAAATGTGTTAGAGAGTTACCATTTTATTCAATGTGAGTCCCTAGCGTTAAGAATAGCGGAATAGCAAACGTATATATATTTTCTTACTAGTGGTTCAGATTAATATAAAGAATCCATCAACTAATTTTCACTAGAGTGTTGCAGACTTTTTCTTCTTAGATTGATCAGCTAATATTATATTTTCATGCACTGTTAATTCATCTGTTCTCTATATCACTGAGTATCGTATTCTGCTGCAACTGTGGATTGATCTTTTTTGTTTTGATAGTTGAGTATAAACGTTCTTTCAATAACTTCTTATATTTAGCTGTCAGTGTTTTATTATTTCAATTCTTAGTGACTTGACAGAGTGTTGTATTCTTTAGACCCGTTGAAGGTCAACGGTCATCAGTCATATAACATAACTGGAACTTTCAACAGACTTCAGTGAACAAGTCTCGTTCGGACAATTACAACATGTTAATAATCATTCATCGTTCCGTCAATGAATTCTAGACAATAAGATATTTCACATTAAAGACACTAGCTATCACAGTTCAGGGTCTACATCTTATCAAACATTGCACGTCTGTCATGTAACTGTTTTAAATATCGTTCATGTCTTTTAACCAAATCTATCTACCAAGCATTTAGCATAATTATTATATTTACGCAGTATTAATATTTCTGTTACAGTTTCATTAGGGTCACTGCCTAATATACACATCGAAACTCTGCCTATACTATTAATTCAGTTTGGCATTACTAGCCGGGCTCTATCAGCCGTTACACATTATCTCCGCGTTCGTATTTCGCGAATATCGCGTTTAATAATTATTGCGTTTAAATAATATCGACTTACATAATCCTGGACTCACTGGTCCTTAAACACATTATTATTTTATTGGCTTTACAAGCCCTATATTCATGGTTATACATAATCCTTAGTGGTTCTACCACACAAATCCGAAGAACACTGTTATCTGCCCGAAGGCTACACAAAGACTCTCTTTACTAGCCTAACGCGTCATACAACGTTTCACTCGAACCTTATTATTCTATTTTAGTGGAGGTGTTACATGGTGCGACCATCCGAAACAAGTTCAAACCAAAATGCTCGCAAACGATGCAACAATCCTCAACATCATCCCCTCGATCCCAAACGTGACACTTGTGGCACGTGTGAGAGTGGTGGAGACGAAGTGCACGTACGTAATTAATATTTAATTAATTATAATTAATATAATATGGAAATATTGCAATAAAATGTACTAACAAACTAAATAAATGTCATTCGTGAATACTGTCTATGTGTCCTGCACAGTTCCTGGATAAGAGATCTGCTAGGTTATTGTCACGTCCAGAAATCGGTAGAATGTTAAATGCCAATTCCTGGAGGAGCAAGTACCATCGATGAATTCTCGCATTACGCAGGGTCCTGGAAGTGATATATGTCAGAGGACTGTGGTCGGTCTGTATGTAAAAATGTGTGCCGATGAGAAACTTTGACAACATCTCGAGGCACCAGTTTACAGCAAGAAGTTCACGTTCCCCCGTTGCGTATTTCTGTTCTGCCGATGATAACTTCCAAGAGATAAAATAACAGGGATGTGGCATACACTTGTACCACTGTAGTAAACATCCGCCGATGCCGTACATGGAAGCATCTGTTTGAATTACAAATGGAATGTTTAAGTTGGGTAACAATAAAATAGGTGGAGTCGAAAATAATTCCTTTATTTTTATTAAAGCACTATCGCATTCTGATGTCCATTTAATTACTTTAGGTCTACATTTTGCAAGCAGTTCAGACAAAGGAGCAGAAATTTGTGCGAAATTAGGAAGGAATTTGTGATAAAAGTTGATTAAGCCTAAGAGGCTTCTGACTTGTTTCTTAGTATGAGCAATATAAATATCAAAAATTCGTTTGACAGTTGTGTCATCAGGATATAACCGATGGTTACCTATGCGGTGACCAAGAAATTAAATTTCCTGACAACCTATTTGGACCTTGGAAGGTCGCACAGTCAAACCGTGTTGGCGTAACGTAAGAAGAAGGGAAGTCAACTGTTACGCACAGAATTTTTTCTAAAGACATTGTATAATTAACTTGTCTGAATTGTACACTTTTATTTTTTTCGGTCAAAGCTAGATAACTCTTATTTGACTGTGATTACCATTTTCAATGATGGTTACCTTCTCTTGTGACGGGACGCGTGGGTCCATTTTTTGAACGATGTGTGGTCATTCTCCTTATATGGTAGTATCGGTCAACTGTTTCTTGGAATGATTAAAACCAGTGTTGAGGTTTTTATTCCTGTCCATATAAGGTGCGATTTATTACAAATCTTTATCTGGAATGTCTCCTACATCGTCTCGTATTGATTCTTACTCAGGTGTATGCGTTCTGCGCATGTCCGAACGTTAGGTGTGCTTGAGAGGCTTTCCTGTCGGGGAGTCTATGAAAGTTGTGAAGCAGAGAGGACGCTTCTTGCGTCTGTGATTCTTTGATAGGGAATTAGGAGTCCTATTGTGAGTTAGTTTAGCTTACAAGGTCCTTCCCTTGATGATTCAAAACGCCTGGAGGCGTGTGTTTTGTGGTGTTGATTTCGAAGCAAGGTAATACCTCATTTATGTTTCAAATCTGTAATCTAACTTTATGTTGACAATGGTCGATCTCTGCTCACCTACGAATTACAGAAAGAGAGGTTCTTCTACTAGAAGTCACGGCCCAGGTATCTTCATACCTGAGATTAATATGTACACGGGTCATACTTAGCCCGAGGGACAGTTCTATGTTCTTTGAACGTCGCTATGTCAGCGATTGCACCTACGTCGAGATTAGACTTAGGAATGCCTGTAAAGGTCAGCTTGACCTATACTCCTGGAACACCATCCTCGTGCGACTTATGATTAGACTCATTTAACACATCTGATGAGTGAGAGGAGTATTGATGCACTTTTGTAATATTGGAGCCAACAGTATAATCCCCTTGGCGCCATATCATTTTTTGAATATATGCCAGATGCATTGATGAATATAACTTATGCTGAATTTCGTGAACTGTCATGACTATGGTTTATTGTGAAATGGATGTACAGTTACCTGTCTGGTGGCGTCAGAAAATAAACGATGGAAAGCGCCAATAGCAGTTTACACCTTTATATGACTTTCAATGTCATACCACATATGTTGTGAACTTGTGAAACCACATCACCCACACTCACAGCAAGCAACAACAGACCAGACAAGACACCTCACACTTCAACCTATTATATCCCTGGTGTCTATAGGGGTGGTACTCTACTGGGCTGCTGATTATCCACGACTTCGGACTGATACCTGTAACGTCCATAGTGGCCAGATTTGTGGTCTATCATCTTTAGTGGCCAGTAGTCAGCCTAAATCCACCCTTATCATCTTGGTGGCCAATAACTGGTTCGTCTGGTACCAGCACTCACGGGGTCAACAAACCCATACAGCTAAAATCAATCAAGTTTGAACTGCACTACCTTCAAGATTCTACATCTTCATGCAATATTTTGAAAGTACCCGGCGTTGCTGCATTCAGAAGGTCAAGTGCCGTTTGAATCAATTTTGCTGCATTTAGAAGGTCAAGTGCCGAGTGAACCGTTTTGCTGTGACAAGTTCCGAAACTTCATTCCTGAATCAGAAGCTCGTTTTCCTGCGTCATTACTGTTTATGGAAGCAAGTTCAGATGTCGATCAACGTTGGATCACCATCCTTAGAATGCTGATCATCACCTGTTCTGCACCGTGCTGACGTTTGGACATATAGAAGTTAAGTGGCCTGTTTTGTTTGTGAACTGTGCCCTTATACTCTAACTGAGCCTTCTGTATTTCTTCACATTCTTGCTGTTATTTGTTACATGTTATATGTTATATGTTAATTGTTATATTTATATGTTTATATTTCAGCGGGTCGGTTGGGTAGGTGACTCTCATAGATAATACCACGTCATAGAGGTATCTATTGAGAGCGTGTCGTTAGGAACAGAGCAATTTCCTTAATTGGAAATTGTTAGCAATATTTATTGATATTTACGTTTAGTTTTGACGACATGTGGTTGTGTTGTTTTCGTTATTTTTCTGTTCTTTAGCTTTGTTGTGATTTGTTTGTATTTTGTAGGTCTCCTCTTTCCTATTATTTAGTTTTATACACCATTTTCGTTTATACACTGTGACGTCATTTGTTGTTTACCTTTTCGCATTTGTCATCACATTCTTTGTGATATTTTTTTTTATTTTTCGCTGTTTATTTAGTTGACTTTTGCGAATGTTTTCGTATTGTCTTTGATCTTTGTTATTGTTTACATTGTCTTGGATCTTTGTTATTGTTTACATAGTTCTTAGTTAGCATTCACTATTGTTAAATATTTGCTTATGCACTATTAGCTGTGTAGTGCACTTATCATAACTAACTGGTGGTTTTTGCTTATGCACTATTAACTGTGTAGTGCAGTTATGATAAATAACTGATGGATATATGGTTATGCACTATTAGATGTGTAGTGCCCTTATGATTAAGAAGTGACTGGTGATATTATTATACATTTGATAATACAAGTTCTTTGTCAAAGACTTGTTTCCCACAGAGATTGGGGTAAACATTGTGATTATACAAGTACTTTATTTAAGTCTTGTTACTATTAAGGTTGAAATAATATAATTAATTATTTCAGGTTTTGGACTCATAATATTAGACACCATGTCTACACTTGAGTACTTTATTGAGCAAGGGAAATCCCTTGGTAAGACTGGTGATAAATTGGAAGAATATGCGACTACTCAATATGATAAAGCACTAAAGATGGAAGAGAAAAAAATGGAAATGGAAGCTGAACAAAAGAAATTGCAGATGCAGGTGGATGAAAGGAGATTCCAAACAGAAATGGAAAAACTGAAAAGAGAAGCTGAAGCTGAGGAGAGAAGATTAAACACAGAAGCTGAGGAAAGAAAAATTCATCTACAATTGGATGCTGAAAATAAAAGACTTGAAAAAGAGGCTGAAAATAAAAGACTTGAAAAAGAGGCTGAAAATAAAAGACTAGAGATAGAGGCTAAAAATAAGAGACTACAGGCTGAGGCTGAAGAGAAAAAGTTACAAAGAGAGGCTGAAGAGAAAAAGTTACAAAGAAAGGCTGATGAGAGAAAAGCAAAAATGGAGCATGAAGAAAAACTCTTAGCTTTGGAGTTAGAAAAGTTGAAATTGTTGAACACTGGTAATGCTAATGATGCAAATAAGGTGTCAGATAAGTTCAATGCAAGTACTTTTAAGATTAAACTACCTGCATTCAATGCTTCCAGTGACGATATAACGTTTTATCTGGATAGATTCGAACGTGCGTGTAAAACACATAACATAGATAAATCAATGTATGTTTATCAGTTGTCCAATTTACTTAGAGGTGATACTTTGAGTATGTTAAGTATGGTAGATGAGCCTGACAAGAACAATTATTAGGTTATCAGGGCAGTCTTGTTAAAGAAGTACCAACTTAACGAAGACGGCTATCGTCTTCAATTTAAAAATATGTTGCCAGATACTGGAGTTGAATTCTCTGAATTCATTTCAAAGATACGTCTTACTTTTTCACGATGGGTTGAGCTGTCTAAGATAGAACATACATATGAAGCACTTGTGGACTTACTACTTAGAGACAAGGTTATGTCTTCTGTCAATGAATCTTTTCTTTCTTTTCTTCATGAGCGTAAGCGTAAAAACATAAAAGAAATGGAAGAATACTGTTGCCAGTATGTCACTGCGCATCCTCACGTAACCATTAGCAACTCTAAAGTAAAAGAAGGTCTGCCAGTTGCTTCGGCAGCACCTTATGGCCCAAATTTCATGCGTAAATTTCAGGGTAGCCAACAAAATTTTAATAAGAAGAGTAACCGTAATTATGCTCAAAATCATAGCAATCAATTTTAGGGTGATTCTTCTTCGCAGAACTGGAGACAAGCTGATACTCCACGGTATACTACTCCCAATAATTTTAGACATTTTCGCAAAGGTAGTCAGTATAGAGGAAACTATTTTTCGCGGAGACCTCAAAACCAATATAATAGAGGTTCTCAACAGTATAGAAATGGTAATGACAGTTATGGAAACTGGAATTCAAACCAGGATAACAATTACAGTAGGGAGTTTAATGATAATTGCAGAGGCAATAATGGTCGCGATAGATCGTAACATAAAAGAAAGAGATATCAACAGGCAAACTCTGTACAGCAGGAGTCTCAGGGAGCATGTAAACAAGGTGATGATGATAAAAACTCTAGTGCTATCACATGTTCTGCCTTTGACTTTAGTAGGGCAACTAAATGTCCCCAATGCAGTACTTTGTTCGAACCGACTACCGTAACTACTTTAAGCTGTGGTCATCCTCTTCCCGCTCTTCCTGCTGCTGTTGCGCATGACGGGAGAGGTTCTCTTATACTACATAAGGGTCTTGTAAATAGTAATCCAGTCTCAGTTCTGTTTGATTCTGGATGTACTACTATTGGTGTTAGGCAATCTCTTGTAAATCCATCCTGTGCTACAGGAAAGGTCATCAAATGTGTCACATTTGGTGGCACTTTGGAAAAGTATCCTACTGCCATAATACATATTGCTACTCCCTTCTTTACGGGAGATGTCCACGCGTGTTTTCTACCTAACCCTATTGCGGACATTATTATCGGTCGTATTCACGGAGTTAGGGAATGTACCCCACAGCAGATAGCTGCTTGGGAAGATCAAAATATGCATGCTACCGATGCAGTGGTCACAAGAGCACAAGCTCTAGAGACACCCCAAACTTCATTGACTAGTAATAATGAAGTAAATAGCCAAGGAAGTCACTGCATTATTTCACGTGACTCATTCATAAAATTGCAAGAAGAAGATTCTTCTTTACAAAAATTCTTTATTCTAGCAAAAAAAGGTGATCCGAATCAAATTACAAATAGGAAGTCTTGGATATCTATGAAGAACGGCGTACTTGTGCGTATGGTACAAGACTCGACTACGTCCACTCATTCACAAATTCTTGTGCCTAAGAGCATGAGATTGCAAATATTGCAACATGCTCATGACTCGCAATGTGCTGGACAGATGGGTTTTTCCCGTACAAAGTCGAGGGTTCTTGCGGCTTTCTTTTGGCCATTTGTGAGCAAGGACATACGTATTTACTGTCGATCTTGCAAAGTATGTCAGGAGGTCAAATCTAAAGGACCACGACATGCTGCGCCTATCCAGGCTGCTGACATTCCTATTCGGCCGTTTCAGAAAATGGCAATAGATATTATCGGTCCTTTTAGGATCAAGTCGGCCAGAGGACATCAATTTATCCTTACATGTGTCGATATGTGCACACGTTGGCCAGAGGCTATACCTCTTAAGAGCATCTCCACTGCCGATATCGCAGACGCTCTTTGGCTGATATTTTCTCGCTTGGGATTCCCCAGAGAAATATTGTCAGACCATGGCACGCAACTTATATCTGACACTATGTCACAGGTATTGTCTATCTTACATATTAAAAGGTCTCTCAGCAGTATCTATCACCCAATGTCTAATGGGTTAGTTGAGCGTTTGAATAGAACACTCAAGACTTTACTTGGGAAGATAACTGAGGATCATCCTCAGGATTGGGACAGGGTTTTACCCGCGGCTCTCTTTGCTTATAGAGAGGTCCCCAATGAACACACAGGATTTTCTCCTTTTGAACTTGTCTTTGGCGCGCGACCGCGCGGCACTATGTCTTTACTTCACGATCTCATCACTGCCGATAATATTAGCGATGACACTCAGTCGTCTTATGAGTATGTCATTGCTCTTAGGCAAAAGATCATCGAGGCATGCAAACTAGCAACTTCTTCATCTTTGCCAAAGAAAATGCAAGGCTATTTGCAAATAAGAACAGATGTCTACGACAACTTTGTCCAGGTGACAAAGCACTCGTCCTACTTCCTTCAAGGGAGAACAGACTTCTTATTGCAAGGAAAGGTCCGTATGCAATAGTCTCTAAAATTTCCGATGTCGACTATGTTGTCGATATTGATGGAAAGCATAAAACTTTCCACATAGATATGCTCTCGGAATTTCATGAACGACCTGACTATTTGCAGCCTATTTTCCAGGCGACGGACGATTCTCCGGTACCTCATGATCATTACTCATCCCTGTCAGTTATACAGGATGAGGAAACTACTTTTTCTGATGTCAATCTTCCACTTCCTGTGATCCCACTTCATTCTACGGAATCTTGGAAAAACGTTACCGTTTCTCCTAATCTTTCCACTGAGGAACATCGACAAGTCTATTCGATGTTGCAAACATTTCAGGATGTCCTTACAGACATCCCGGGACACACACATGTGAGCAAACATGACATAGTACTTACTGACCATAATCCTATCAGAGTCAGACCCTATCCAATACCTATCCATTTTCAGTCACAAGTCGAGAAAGAATTGGATGAGATGATACGATTAGAAATAATCGAACCATCCACTTCAGCATACTCTTCGTCTATGGTTATTGTTCGAAAGAAAGACAATAACATTCGCATTTGCGTTGATTATCGCAAATTGGACCAAGTTACGAAGTTTGATGCTGAACCTATGCCTTCACTAGAAGAGCTACTAAACTAACTTTCTAATTCTAGATTCTTTACCAAACTAGACTTGTCTAAAGGTTATTGCCAAGTTCCTTTAACTGAACGTGCCAAACCTCTTACCGCTTTTTCTACACCTAGGGGTTTATTTCAATGGAATTTCATGACTTTCGGCCTTATGAACGCCCCTGCTACATTCGTACGCATGATGCTGTTACGGTGTTATTTTAAATGACGGCGTCTGCTGGGGTTTACCCATGCGCAACGTTTAGGGGTCATTAATATTTATAGAATATGTCGATATTTTACGGTATAGTGAACGCGAAATATATGCGGAGATTATGACGCATTCGCGTTGGGAAGGTCACGCCGGGTGACTTGGTTACAGGGCCTTTGTTACGCTATCCGTCAAGCAAGAAGGTCGTGTCTTGTGATTCTTCCAAGGAAATAAGGCTGAGTATATAGCCTATATTATATAGATGAATCGATGTAGACTTCAGGGTCAGTTCGGAAATTAATCTAAGCATGAGATTAATTAAATTAAACTAATAATGGAAGGAGAATCGTATTATGATTCAAATTGTAGATGTCAAGAACTCATGTGCTCATTTCTGGCTGTTGACTACAACAGCGCACGTATATAGCCACGATGTTCATCTGACATATTGTTTTGACACTTACGGACATGAATATTATGCATGTAATTCCTAATGAACTATATATGAACTATATATGAACGTGTACCTACGTGAATGTCTTATGTGTGAACTGTAAATAAATTCATGGACTCTGAATTGAGGACTTTATCACATCGATACGTTACAGCTATTTGCTGCATTTGCCAATGTTGATGATTATGCAAATGAAGAACTCTTCTGATAGGAAAAATATGTATCTATATGATGAGCTCCGAAAGGAACGAATGTATTCTTGGACATTCAACAAATGATTAATCAATATAACGTTGACCCTTACTCCAAGATGATAACCGGACGAAGCACGCATTCGCGATTGAACAAAATACATAACCAGCTCTAAACCAGCTCGGCCTTATCTAAAGACTCGCCCCTTTATCAACTGGCGGCCAGATGTGGCGTGGATAATTTCAAATATTAACGAGTTTAAAGAACTAAATTCCTTTCGATGAAATGGACATTATTTGCAAATACACCGGTGACGTCATGCCCTTGACGACAGCATGAACGGTTGGAAAAGCCAGCAGCTGACAATGTCCATCAAAAAAATTTATTTGAGGCTTTCAAACATCAAATGAAACCTATTGCTGACTTTCTCAATGATACAAACAAGCTCTCGAGTCTGTCGTCGAAGCATATAATGTACGATATTACCGCCAAAACAAGATAAGTCACTGATTTTAAAGGTTAAAATATTTCGTCCTGTTCGTCCAATAACGCCATGTTCTTTTTTCGTTGTATCCATGTTAAATATTGTTCCTGTCCTTTTCATGTAGCGGGTATGGTTGGGCGGCGGTTCGGAATGAATAAAATGGCTCTGAGGATGCCGATATTCATTCTGAATGTTCCTAAGGCTGTGAATTAATAGCACCTCGCGAAGAAAGCGTCGAATTATCATTATCGGTAATCGTTTGGTTCGGACTTGCATTAATTCACTTTGCATGTTAGGTGTATAGTCATGTTATAACTGGTGTTTTCATGTGTATTTGGTTCTTATTTTTATTCATTTACAGTCTTATGTTCGTAATCTATCTTGTTTATTCTGATCTAGCTATCTTTAATTTTAATTAAATGTATTGTATTAACGTCAAATGAGTCCTGTGACGTCACTATTTGTTACGTACACAGCTTAACTTTCTATTCAGTTCATTCTTAATCTCTCACTTCCGTTTTATACCACTTAGTTATTAATGCATTTTTTATTGTGAAAATGTCTTGTCGTATGGTAATACTGTTTCGTAATCCTTGGTTAACCCATTGTATTGTTTGTATTCATTTCATCCTTCTATAATTTTATATTAATGCTATAATTTCTTCATTAATAATAGTGTAGATGAATATGATTAAATTTTTATCAGCTTTGATGAGGAATTAGGGACTTTGCACATATTTGCAGTAGTGGTCCTAGAAATGGGCAATGCACTTTATGCCTCATGATGATGGCATAAAATATAATGATTAATTATTAAAACTTTATAACATATTAATACATATTTAATATAAATTAGTACACTTTCTCAGTACTATATTGTGAACTTAGTGACAATTAAGACTAATTATTTGGGGATAATGCACATAATTATTAAATGCTAATATTAAGTGCTTGATATAATTTCAGCATCTTATATAACTAATTATCATAACTATTTATGATAGATATCAGTGAATATATATATAATATTTTTACAAAATATTATAGACTGTGAAACTTATACATAACAATACAGTAATATTACAATTTCTTATATTAATTATTTATTCGTTGAGTAATTATAATTATCGACATAGATTATATTGTTGATTACAATACATAAGTAATTGAATACTTAAATAATTAAACTCCAAGAATGCTGACCTTGGACCATTTCATTAAAATTGGAAAAGATTGTAATAAAAAGGGAGAGGCACTCCTTGAATTTGCTGAACAACAACTTGCGAACCATAAGGCAGAAGAGGCTGAAAGGAAAGCTATTGCTAAGGCAGAGATGGAAGAACTTGAAAGAAAAGAGGCTGAAAAGAAAACTATTGCTAAAGCAGAGAGAGAAGAATTAAGACAAGAAGAAGAAAGAAAGATAGCAAGAGATGAAATCCTGCGGATTGAAGAAGAGAATAAATTTAAAAGACAAGAAATCATATTGCAGCAAGAAATGGAATTGCAACGGCTTAAATTGGAAACAGCAAAACTTAATTCGCAGAGTGCTGCAGCAAGCCAAAATGATAATGCTCAATCTGGATCTTCATCCACCCGAATTAAGGGCAATTATTACTTTAAATTACCACCATTCAAATTACACGTGGACGACCTTTCATCGTGGCTGGCGCGCTTTGAGGATATATGTAAGGTCAATAACCTTGACAAAACTGCATGGGCACTTAAACTTAAGGAATTTCTGGATGGCGAACCTGCAAGTGCAGCACAAAACATTGATCCTACATTAGCCACAGATTATGAGGCCATTAAGACGTTGTTATTACGTCGTTTCCACTTGAACGAAGAGGCATGTAGATTACGTTTTAAAAGTTTGTTGCCAGATAACAATAAAGATTTCACAGGGTTTATTGCTAACATACACAATACTTTTAACAGATGGGTTGAACTGGCAGGTGTCAACAAATCTTACGACAAATTAGTTGATTTATTATTGAGGGATAAAGTGTTATCTTCTGTCAGCCCACCATTCTTTGCTTATCTGCAAGAAAGAAAACCAGAATCTATTGATGAGTTAGAAAAAATTTCTTTAAATTACTGCACAGCTCATCCGAATGCTAATATTTCTGGATCGTTGATAAGAGAACCACTTCCTGTAGCCTCCAATATGGCATATCATAATCATAACAAACCTAGAACACACAGTGTGGACAGAGGTAGGTTCAAAGGAAACTACGACATTAATTTTCATAAGGGACAGAATAACTTTAACAATAACTTTAATAGAGGAAGACAACAAACCAGAAATTATTCACCTCAGTGAAGACACAACAGTAATCCTCGTAACTCAAGTTATAATCGGCCATATCAATATAATAATGGTAACAATTGGAAGAATAGCGATAATTATAACTCGAGACATCGAGATAACAATTACAATAGACGACAACGGGATAATTCAACTAATTATTCTCGTAATCGTTCTCATTCTCGTGGATCTTCACATTATAACCATAATACCGGGGCAGCAGTGACAAATGATATCACCCCTAAGGTTCAGGTTCCACCTAACGATAATACAATGAATTCTTCTGCTGCATGCTTTGCTATAAATTATAACGTGGCAAATAGTTGCCCACAATGCAATCTTATTTTTCAGAAGGCAAAGGAGACAGTGCTAAACTGCGGACACATTACACCAGAAGTAGGTCTTGCAGCCAATGATGGAACAGGCTCTCTGATTTTTAACAGAGGGATAGTAAACGGTTCTGTAGTTTCTGTATTGAGAGACTCGGGGTCCACAACCATTGGAGTGCGACAGTCGCTAGTACATCCTAGCTGTGCAACGGGGGAATATGTCCGTTGCATGACTTTTGGGGGAACTATTGAGTTTTACCCCACAGCTATTATCCATGTTAACACACCTTTTTTCACAGGTAACGTGAAGGTATGCATGCTGAAAAAGCCAATAGCAGACCTTATGGTGGGTCGCATACACGGCAGCAAGGATTGTTCACCAGAAGATATTATTGAATGGGAGAGACACAATCTATGCACTGGAAACGCCGTGACAACTAGAGCTCAGACTATGCTCATGGAGAGTGTCAATGATAATAAGATGGATGCAGAAAAACAGGAGGATATTGAGGTCAATTCACCTATTGACAGGGAATCATTTGCTAACAAACAAAAAAATGACAAATCTCTAAATAAATTTTTTAACCTAGTTAATAAGGTTGATAATTTAACTTCAGGTAATAAGAACAAACATTGGTTTATTATGAAAAATGATATACTAATTAGATGTTTTAGTGATAAATCACTGGTAAAACAACAAGTGATGGTACCGGCTGCTTTTAGACGGTACATTCTTCAACACGCGCATGACTCGCAGTGTGCAGGACATATGGGATATACTCGAACACGATCTCGAGTATTATCTTCATTCTTTTGGCCAGGAGTGTCACGTGATATTTCGCAGTATGTACGTTCTTGTACTACGTGCCAGGAAGTGAAAGCACGTGGAGCTTTTCACACGGCGCCTATTCAGGCTTGCGATATCTCAGTACGACCTTTTGACAAGATGGCCATAGATATAATTGGTCCACTTCTACCATCTGCGAGAGGACATAGATTTGTTCTCACGTGCATTGATTTATGCACACGATGGCCAGAAGCCATTCCATTGAAGACAACCACTACCACAGATGTAGCTGATGCATTACATCTAATTTTCTCTAGAATAGGGTTTCCTAGAAAATTATTGTCTGACCATGGGTCGCAGTTTATATCCGATACCATGAAGGAGGTAATGAAAACCTGGAACATTGATAGAAATTTGAGTAGTATTTATCATCCCATGAGTAACGGTGCAGTTGAAAGACTTAACCGTACGCTTAAGCAACTTTTACATAAGGTTACTGTTAAACACCCTCAGGACTGGAACAGAGCACTCCCAGCTGTCCTATTTGCTTACCGAGAGGTGCCACATGAACAAACTGGCTTCTCTCCCTTTGAGTTAGTTTTTGGTGCCCCTCCGAGAGGTCCTATGGGACTGATAAAAGATTTATTAATTGATGCAGAGATGACTCAGGACACTCAGTCATCTTATGAGTATGTGATTAATCTTCGAAATAATATTATTGAGTCTTGCCAATTGGCAACAGCTTCTTCTGAGGCTGCAAAAGCTAAGGCTCGATCTATACAAAATCGATCTAGACGATTACGTCAATTATTCCCAGGCGATGAGGCTTATGTATTACTCCCTCACAATAACAATAAGTTATTGATCTCATGGACTGGTCCTTATAAGGTTACTGATAAAATTTCAGACGTTGATTACGTCTTAGATATCAAGGGACACAGAAAGATATTCCATATTAATATGCTCAAGCAATTTCATACACGTCCTATACACTTACAGTCAATTTTTCATGAATTAGATGACAATACTGTATCTACTTGTCATTATTCTAATCTATCTGTTATACAGGAGGAAGAATCTTCTTTTCCTGAAGTGCAGATGCCTTTACCTGTACTTACTGTCCAATCTACTGAATCTTGGCGTGATGTGACCATTTCTTCTACGGTTACACCGCAACAGCATCAACGCGTTGCTGATCTTCTACAATCTTTCCCAGATGTGTTAACTGATGTACCGGGTTGCACATCTGTAATTAGTCACGATATTATTCTTAACGATGATACACCAATTCGTGTTCATCCTTATTCTGTACCTCTACATTTTCTGAGTAAGACATCTCAGGAACTCGAACAGATGATATCATTAGGTATTATTGAGACTAGTACATCTCCATTTTCTTCTCCTTTAGTCATTGTCCGGAAAAAGGACAACAACATACGTTTATGTGTTGACTATAGGAAACTTAATGCGCAGACAGTACCAGATAGCGAACCACATCCTATCCTTGACGATTTACTTCCTCGTCTATCCAATGCTACACTTTTTACTAAAATTGACTTAACTAAAGGTTATTGGCAGATTCCACTAACCGAAAGAGCCAAATACTACACAGCATTCTCAACTCCACAAGGTCTTTACCAGTGGAACGTGATGCCTTTTGGGCTAATGAATGCTCCAGCTACCTTTATTCGCATGATGCGAAAAATTTTAGCAGGTAGATCAGATATAATTACCTATATTGACGACATATGTTTGTTTAGTTCATCATTTGAGGAACATTTTTTGGGTCTTAAATCAGTTTTGGAAATATTGCGGGATAACCATTTAACCGCTAAACCAACTAAAATTCAAATAGCGTGTAATGAGATAACATTCCTGGGGCACATTATTGGATCGGGACGTATCCAAACAATTCCCAGTACGGTTTCTAAAATATTAAATTTATCTGTTCCTCAAACGAAGAAACAGGTTAGGAGTCTGTTAGGTTTAATCCAATACTATAGCAGATTTGTACCTCACCTATCATCCATCACGGCTGTCCTGTCTTCGTTACTAAAGAAGAACATGCCTTTAAGGATAAATTGGACCGACGAATGTGACAAAACTTTTCGCACTATCTTAAAAATATTTTCATGCCCACCTGTTTTAAGATTACCAGATGCTTCTAAAAAGTTTGTTCTACGTACAGATGCGAGTAATTACGGACTCGGGGCATGTCTACTGCAATATCATGATGATGTCCTTCACCCGGTAATGTATATCTCACGCAAACTGAAACCTCCGGAGATGAAATATTCCACTGTGGACCGAGAATTGCTCTCCGTAATCTGGGCAATTACCAAGTTAGAGAAATTCTTACTGGGATCTCCATTTCTGATCCAGACTGATCAGAAATCAGTGGCAGCATTACGTCGCTCAAACCATAAAAGTGCTAAACTTGCACGATTTGCTATTACGTTGCAACCCTACGAATTCGAGATACAGTCGATACCTGGAACTGAATGCGTCATAGCCGACACGTTGTCCAGACATCCTACGGATTCTGAATGAATATTACAATTTCGAGAAAATTTTCTGACTAGTCAAGCATTACATTTGCAATGAACGGTATTGATATCAAGTCAGAATATACAACAATTCAGTTGGACTTCCTACCTAAATAAGGACATTTCGAAATAAACTATTGTGATCAAAATATCAAGTTTTACTGATCGTTTGAAAATTTGAACTTCAATTCCACTTTGAGTATCACTCATTTCGATTGAAAACTGTTAAAAAGGAACAATCTCTGATGTAGAAAGGACAGATACGTTGATGACTTAGTCAATTTACTTTCAAAGTTTAATAAAGGAACTAACGATTAATGGATAATCAAATCATAATTTGATAATATGAACCTTGTGTCTTAATGAACTTTCATACAATTCAACAGGAGGTAACAACGATTGGATCTTCATGTCCAATATTATTAAATTTTCTAGTTATTAAATTAGTATATAATATATAATAAAGTCAAAGTGTGATGAAATAAAAAAATAAGATATACTAAGAAAAGATGAAACAAAAGAATATCACACCAATTAAACCTTTTAATTAGTGTAATTATTAAGGTAATGGATATTACATTATGACATTTCATATATATAGTTAAATTGTATGAATTTTTTTCTGCTCTTTTCTTCTGATTGCGTTAATTTAATTAGGTATCTATCCTTACACTTCATTTTCACACGCATGCTAATTTAATGTATACTTTAATATTTGGTTTTAATTGTCCGTACTTCTCAATTTTTATTTCTTTTACTCTCTTATACTATTTCTCATTTTCCTCTATTAGATATTAATTAGCTAGTACCATACGTACATACTATAATTAATTATTTTAATTTTAGTTAGTTAGAATAATTTTAATAACACCTCACATTATTAGTTAGTCTATACATACAACAAATTAATTAGTTAATTAGTTAGTGACAGTGACATTTCCTTGTTTAATATAAGGTATATGTATGATATGACGTTGATTTTATTATAATATATTACTGACATGACCGCGACACTGTTCTAGATAGAACATCGTAGGTCATACGTCGGGTTTTTGTTAAATTTTTGATAATTTGATTAATATTGTTCAAAAAAAATCTATTTAATACATTTTTTTTTGCCCCCGTCTGACAGGAAATCTGTTACGGGGTTATTTTAAATGACGGCGTCTGCTGGGGTTTACCCATGCGCAACGTTTAGGGGTCATTAATATTTATAGAATATGTCGATATTTTACGGTATAGTGAACGCGAAATATATGCGGAGATTATGACGCATTCGCGTTGGGAAGGTCACGCCGGGTGACTTGGTTACAGGGCCTTTGTTACGCTATCCGTCAAGCAAGAAGGTCGTGTCTTGTATTTCTTCCAAGGAAATAAGGCTGAGTATATAGCCTATATTATATAGATGAATCGATGTAGACTTCAGGGTCAGTTCGGAAATTAATCTAAGCATGAGATTAATTAAATTAAACTAATAATGGAAGGAGAATCGTATTATGATTCAAATTGTAGATGTCAAGAACTCATGTGCTCATTTCTGGCTGTTGACTACAACAGCGCACGTATATAGCCACGATGTTCATCTGACATATTGTTTTGACACGGACGGACATGAATATTATGCATGTAATTCCTAATGAACTATATATGAACTATATATGAACGTGTACCTACGTGAATGTCTTATGTGTGAACTGTAAATAAATTCATGGACTCTGAATTGAGGACTTTATCACATCGATACGTTACAGCTATTTGCTGCATTTGCCAATGTTGATGATTATGCAAATGAAGAACTCTTCTGATAGGAAAAATATGTATCTATATGATGAGCTCCGAAAGGAACGAATGTATTCTTGGACATTCAACAAATGATTAATCAATATAACGTTGACCCTTACTCCAAGATGATAACCGGACGAAGCACGCATTCGCGATTGAACAAAATACATAACCAGCTCTAAACCAGCTCGGCCTTATCTAAAGACTCGCCCCTTTATCAGATGCGTCAAATTCTTTCATATCGTACTGATGTCATAGCATACTTAGACGATATCTGTCTGTTCAGTTATTCTTGGGAAGATCATTATCTGGGTTTATACGAATTGCTGTCTACTCTTCGCGAGTATAATTTAACTGCAAAACCCTCTAAAGCCTTTATAGGATTTAGCGAGATTTTTTTCCTGGGTCATCGTGTTGGTCATGGTCTTTTAAAGACAGAGGACCACAATGTTTCAAAAATACTAAACATTTCTGTCCCTAAGACGAAGAAACAAGTACGGAGTCTCTTAGGTTTGATACAATTTTACGGACGATTCATTCCGAATCTGTCCTCCATTATGGCACCGCTTTCTACTTTACTGAAGAAAGGATCGCCTAATCTGATCCGCTGGTCTCAAGAATGTCAATCCTCATTGGACCAGATTAAAACTCTATTTTCATCTCCACCTATCCTTAGGTTACCTACTATTGAGAAGACTTTTGTTCTTCAAAGTGACGCCTCGTCTAATGGGATTGGGGCAGCACTTATCCAGGAGTATTCTGATACTCTGCATCCGGTGATGTATATCTCTAGGAAAATAAATGCTGCAGAAAGGAATTACTCGGTTTTAGACCGTGAATTATTGGCTATGGTATGGTCAATTCTCAAGTTGCAAAGATTCCTTCTAGGCGCACATTTCATTGTGGAAACCGACCAGAAAGCTCTTACTGCTATTCAGAGCAAAAACTTGAAGAGCTCGAGGTCCACTCGATATGCCATAGCTCTTCAACCATTTCATTTTACGGTGCGAGCTATCCGTGGTTCGGATAATGTGATGGCAGACATTCTGTCCAGATGCCCACACGATTCCACTTAATTCTTCTGTCATATATATTTCCTGATATACAGTCCCCTACTATAATGACATATCAGCACATATGTTCTCACTTTTAGTGAATTTATAACATTGTACCATATAATTTCCTTTTTCTGTTACCGATTTGATCATAACGGAAGAAGGCTTAGTTAGCAATATATGGGCCAAAAGTTTACATGGCCACAATTTATATATTGTATTTTGATTAATGTATTAAGAAATTTAGCATATACCATAAGATTTGTGTTATTGATATTTTCGAAGCACATCATTGACGTCTGCGAGAGTATGGACATTATGTCAACCGGGAAGTATGTCAAGTTCTTACCTACTGTGGAACGATTATATCCATGTCTACGAGTAACAGCTGATTTATTAGTATTGATTAGTAATGCATTGTATAATGTATTTTTGGTTTAAAATGTGTAGTTCATTACACTTCATTGTTTAATACTATGATAATATATTTAATTTCATAGATTTGTATGAGTATGATTTGGCTTGCATTATGATGTTGCCATCACTGTGGCGTATGTTGGTGGCACCACCCTGGAATATACGTGTACACTTAGGGAAATATTTTCTCTAAGGATCTGAGATATAATCTCAGTTTCGCTCCATGCGTCGAGCTAGCCTCATATTAGGCATTATATCCGCGCATCATACGTGCATTAGGAGCCTGTCTTTTCTGGCTCTAGGATTTAAAAAAAAATGTTTCATATGTTGTGAACTTGTGAAACCACATCACCCACACTCACAGCAAGCAACAACAGACCAGACAAGACACCTCACACTTCAACCTATTATATCCCTGGTGTCTATAGGGGTGGTACTCTACTGGGCTGCTGATTATCCACGACTTCGGACTGATACCTGTAACGTCCATAGTGGCCAGATTTGTGGTCTATCATCTTTAGTGGCCAGTAGTCAGCCTAAATCCACCCTTATCATCAACCCATTAATGTGGTCGTCCTAAGTATCATGAAATAGACAGATGTCGTCGATGTACGTGATGAGATCTTTTCGATCGCCAAGAAGGCGGCGCATCAGGCGCACAAAAGTCACAGGAGCGTTTACAAGGAAGAAGCACATGTAATTCCATTGGAAGAGTCCAAATGGAGTCGTAAACGCAGTGGAAGGTTTGGCATGATCAGTAAGTGGAATTTGTCAATATCCTTTCGACAGATCTAATTTACTGAAGAAAGTAGCATGTGAAACATGAAAAAGTAGGTTTGCTAACAAAGGCATCTGTAATCTGTAATGTTGTTCAACCACCGAAAGTCAATGCACATAAGTAACGAATCATTGTTCACAGGCTAAAGGTGTAGAGAGGTCAGTGAAGTCAGCAATTAAAAGATATTACAAGTATCAATATGATGACAGACATAACAGATATAACATCAGATATTACGCCGATATTACTGAAATAAAAGATATCTACAGAGAGATATAGAAAGTAATATAATAGACCATAGATGTGTGTAAGAACAAAACATCTGGTAAAGAATGAAGAATAACGTAGACGAACGCAGCTATAACGTTCGTGGTGTAGAATTGTGTGCGAGTTGCCCGTCTAAATAATGGTGTGCAAAAAGAGTACCATTCTTGAATTTGACAGCCTTACAAGCATCATAGTGTCGAGAAAAACGAACAAATGCGAGTTGGTGAGAGGAGTGTTGAAGTGCAAACATATGAACAAATTCAACATCTCCGACACGCTGAAAAAAGTGTATACCAAGTCGCGCTTAAAAGTAAATTGCGCACCACGTTAGTGCGATTTGGTGATATATGATCTCTGCCAGGTCGAAACTGAGCCTGAGAATCATTGAACCTATTATGTGTCGTGCGAGTCAAACCCACAGAAGTATTCTTACGTATATATTGTTCCTTGCATGTCGCAATGGTGTGATCATAGTGACACCTGTGTTTATCCGGATGAGTATGATGAGTAACAACTCCCAAATGAGCAGATTTAGCATGTCGCAGCTCATCGCACCTGGGTGGAGACTGATGGTTCCGAATAGGACATGTAGTAGGGGCAGGAAAATCAAGAATGTCCCTAGAACATGCTCTGACAGCAGTACAGCCAAAAACAGTCATGTTATTATATTGATCATTGTGAACCACCTCACCTCAGGTGAAACCTGCTGACTATAAATACCATGAGTTTTATTGTCCTTCGTAACAGTTCCTTGTAAATGAAGTCCGTTAAAATCAATCTTTATAACACACGTAACAGCAACAGCAGTTTGAGTATCAGCACTAATGCCATGGGAAATAACATTATCTATTACAGGAGTAAGTGGTGTAACCGTATCTGCAGCTAACTGTTGTGCTCTGGTTACAACAACATTTGACACCAGTGGGTGCGATTCAACCTACGTTGCAATCTCCTGTGGAGTGCAATCTTTAACTCCTGGTATATTCCCCAATATTATCTCAGCTACAGGATCCCTCAATCCGCAGGCATCCAATGTGCCTGTAAAGAATGGTGTATCAATGTGAACCCGTGCCACTGTTAACCATTCCACAGCACCACCAAAAGTAACACACTTAACAGATTTCCCTGTAAAGGCGGAGGCATCAATTAACGATTTACGAATTCCAACCGTGGTACATCCGGAATCCCTCTAAACCGTCACTTTCTGTCCATACAATAAACCTTGATGTAGTGTGAGACGTCCCAAGTTCTCACACGAGGACATTGCAGGAATGGTGTGACCACAACGAATTGTAGTTTTAGTCTCAACTACATGTCATGATTGACATACATAACATGTGTCATCTTTTACAGAACATGCATTGACATGATTAGTTCTATCTTTCTCAACCTCTTTATTGTCAGTACAAGCATTAGCATGCCTATGTTTATGTTAAGAGGTGGGTTTAGCAGCTCTTGGTTTATATCTCTCTTGTCTAGGGTATTACTTGATTATACTTGTGAGATCTCATCACGGATTCCATCATGGCGGTACCACGTTTTAATGCAGCCTTTCATATTACACTTTTTATCTCCAACGATAAAGAACTCGTCAAGGCCAGGTTGGACTTTAAGACGACATCAATTTATTACGTTACAAGCTCCATTAGATATTAAACAGTAAGAACATGGCATGACCTAGCCTGTCTTTGAAAAACGTCTCTAGTCAGTTGACTATGGACACGATGTCTTTGACATATTGCTGCAATCTTTATGAAAATAGTTCCACACTCATTCCTTTGATTTGCAGCATTCGCTTGTCCTAAAATATCAAATTAGCATAGACTCCATCAGGCAGATGGACGATCTAGCTGTAATACATCTTTATAACTCTGTAGTAAGAGCACACATATAGGAGCTGGACAAAATGCGTCCGTTCACACACAGTGACACACATCGAATGGCCACGAAGTATTGCTCACTTCTGCTAAGTGAAGACGGCTGAGCCGTCTGTAAAACTTCTGCAAAAGATAATGACGCACTTCCGGGCGTAGCCCAGGAAACGTATATCAACAATCTAGTCTGTAAACAAGCCTTGTCGAATACGATAGATATGTTATGAATTTAATCATAACACTACTCCCCCCCCCCCCGGAAAATAATGAAAACGGAGTTTTCATTATTTCCTGTTGTGGGTAAACACCACCAAAGTGAGCAGATGGTACCACCACATGTCAGTGCTGGTATGACATTGCATAGAACCTATGTTTGTGCCGGAATGTAGGCATTTTATAAGACCCAAATCAATTTAACATACAACATGAGGTAACTATAGCAACATGTAACAACTAAATAACTATATCATACCATTCATACTCATACTTCACTCCGTCAGGAACGCCTATAGTCTCGTCATTTAACTTAGTCACATAATGTCATATCAATTTAACATTATAATGACAAGCAATAATAATACTTTAATTCAATAATAGATGAAGTGAGACAGACACTTAACCACTAAGGTGTGTGACTGCTACACATTGTCACATGCATAAAGTTTTGTATGATTGTGACTGATATGTCAATATTGTATCATACACATAACTTGAGTAGTGAAGAACTCATAAATTATATAATAACGTAAAAAACGCATCAGTGTCTCAAAGACTAGTGTTCTAGTGACATAACTTTTGTTAAGAAGTCCATTTATATTGTCATTCACTTTATCACTTTTTAATCATGTCTGGAAAAATGGTAGTATTTAAGATAATGTTATTTCGTTCCTGTGCAAAAGATCCCATACTGTTATCCGTTGAATGTAGAAATCCATCCTTGAATTTGTACATGATTATCATCCATTCAATAATCTGGCACAACAAGTTCATAAGTCAGCAAACTTTGTAGCGAATTATCAGAATTAAGTTTTATTCGAAATAGTACGGTTACTTCCCTTGAATATTTATGTAACCTTCATCTACAAGTTATGTCCCTTGAAAGCATAGCTTACAGTCTTTTTTGACACAAATCGTGTGTGTTATTGAAAACGTTCAGAAATGGGTCATTTGAAATCAATGCACATATGATATGTTTGACAGTCTGTAGTTGGACAGTGCATATGGACATGACTGTATGATGTCTCCATGAAGTGTCATACGTCGAATGATACATTACACGATATGGAGTGATGCAGGATTCAGCATCATCATGTTGCTGTGCGGGTCGCATGGAGGAAAATCACTGTAATAACTGTACAATCCACTCAGTGACCTTCGATTACGTGGTTATTGAAGCGATAAGTTTTTAAACCGGACATCTCAATGTACATATATGAACTACATTGAATTACAAGCATCATCTGGACTTGTTGAGGTGATAGATGACGTTGTGTCTTTGGTACATCTCGACATACAGCGACGACATTGAGACTTCCCTTTATAGCCTTGAAATTCCTGCATTAATGTTCCCATGATCGCTGAATTACTGGCATCGACTTTGAGAACAAAAGGATGTCGAATGTCAGGTAAACGTAATATTGGAGAATTCGAGAAGGTAAGTTTTATCACGTTTAAGGCCTCATCACAAACATGTGACCATATTACTTTATTTCGTGCATTTTGTTTCACTAACGCAGACAGAACTGAAGTTAGATATGAAAAATTGAATAGAAATCGTCTATAACAGTTTATTAGACCCAACAATCTCCGAACTTGTTTATTTTGTTCGAGGAATATCAAGATTGAGAATTTTGGAAACCGTAGAATCTTCCGGTTTTAAGAATCCACCTCCTAATTTGTGACCGAGAAAGGTAATTTCAGTATAACCTATTCTAGTTTCGGAAAGTCTAGCAGTGATATTGTGACAGCGTAAGATGTTCAACAAAGAATGGATTCCGTTGATATGATCATTCCAAGTCTGATGGAATAGACAATTATCATGACTATAAGCAACGAAGTCAATACAAGCAAAGGAAAAATTTCGCATTCTACGAAGAAAGATAGCCGTAGATATTCCATTAAGTAGAGAATCCACAAAGTCAGATGCTCAGCACAGCCAAGAGCAATGAAAAAGTTACAGAGTAGTCTCAACATGTGAGCATTCAACATAAGAATAACCCTTAAAATATACAATCTTATTAATATAATCGTAAAAAGCAAAGGAACCCAAGTTTCTATTTACATGATTAGTGAACAGAAAACATTCACGTCCCTTTAAAGAAACAATTATAAAGTTCTAATGTTTTGCAACTGGAGTAACCGGACTTGTAACACCTGAAAATAGAAATAGTATTGTTAAAACTGCCATACTACCTAACGTAGTGGCTAGTCCATACCACATGAAATCATGGTATGTCCGCATCTGAACGACAAAGATTGAAGTAACATTAAGACCTATGAATTTCCTATATGAAAAGGAAAAATCATACATTAACATGACTATTGCAAAAAGGAAAACAAATAGTCAAGCATATAGTTTCGACTTAATAGTACACCACCAATAATCATTTGGGATTAGACCAATCGATATTAACAGTGTCCGGTATCACAACATCAACAATAGATGTGGCCGGTCCCATATTAGTCACATCGTGATCAACAATGTTAGGTATTACATCATCCAAGCTAGATGTGGTTGTTTTTGTATCACCAACAACCAGTGATTCAACTGAGTCACAATAGACATCCGATGATTCTTCACAGTCCTGGAAATCATCCTAGGATTCCTCACTGATGGAAGAGAGACATTTTCCACCATCTCCATCATCATTACTCAAAAATGTGTCATTTTGAGGCTGAACATGCAACCGAGCATGGTCATGCCCAGGAGCGGGTGCTCTGGCAGTATGTATATATGACGTTTTTTCTCCCACCTCATAATATCATTATCAGTACAATTATGTATGCCTGGAATATTTCCCAAAATAATCCCTGCGATTGGTTTTGGCAAAAGACAAACCATAGTCCTGCCTGTGAAATAAGAGGTATCTAAAAACACCTCTGCAGTTGGATAATACTCCACTGTACCCCCAAATGTAATACATTGAACCACTTCGTCTGTACAAGCAGCAGGGTTCACCAATGAACTGAGAATTCCCACAGTGGCTGATCCAGTATCCCTGAGTACAGAGACCAGCTGGTTATTTACAAAACCATTATCAAATCTTACTGATCCTGTTCCATTATAGGAGGACATCACTGGCAAAGGATGTCCGCACAACAGTCTTGGTACTCTGTAGCTGAAATAAAGAACTACATTCAGTACAATTGGCACTGTTGGATAGGTCGACACTACCAGCATTCGCATAAGCGATAGGAACATTATTTTGGCCTGTATTATCGTCACTCACATTTACGACAGCATTTGCACGTTCAAGGTTCCTTGACTGACTAAAATGATTGTTCTGATAAGAACCTCTGTTATTACCATAATTGTCATTATTCCTGTGGAATGACCTTTGTCCTCTGCCTGATCTGGCATTATATCCTCCTCTATTTTGGTAATCATTGGATCTAAATGATGACTGTCGTCCATAATAACCCTCATCATTAGAGTCGTAATATCTCTGAGGCTGTTGAAATTTCTTATTGAAATTATATCTGCCTCTATTATTGCCATATTGAACATTCTGATTGATTCTATAGTTCTTATCAATGCTATTTGATCTCTGTCTAGGTGTGTTATAATTAACCATCCTAGCCGATGCAGCAGGCAAAGAATCCTTAATGTTATTTTTACTTAGATTCTTATTTGGATGTGCAACTTAGAATTGTCTACAAAGGGTTTCACAAATAGACATATTTTCTGGTTTCCTGTCTTGCAAAAAAGATAACAAATCTGCACTAATTGAGGACAAAACTTTACCTCTCAGAATCAAATCAGAAAGTCCCTCAAATGTTTTTTTTCAATTTTAGAAAGATCAATCCATCTAGTAAAGTACATCTTAATTGATGAAATAAATTCTGTAAAATCTTTTGCTGAATCTGGCAGTAGTGATTTAAATTTTAACCTATAGCCATTTTCATCCAATTGATACTTCTTAAGTAGCAAGGTTTTCACAGCATCATAGTCCCTTCTAGACTGTTCATCCATGGTACACACTGCAGTAAATGCTTCTCCCACTAATAGGTTCATAAGCCTACCAGACCAGGTAGTTTTATCAATATTAAACTCCTGACAATACGTTTCATATCTACTGAGGAAGCATCGATATCGTCGATATTAGAGTTACATTTAGGCAAATTCATCTTAAAAATTTGCATTATGGTCCCTTCTATCAGTATCAACATTCATAGAATTAGCCTGTGGTTGTTGTAATCTTAATTTCTCAAGTTCCAATTCAGCTAATCTGATTTCCTGAGCCTGTTGTGCTGCTAATTCAGCTTGAGCATAGGCTAATTTTTCTTTTTCAAGAGCCAACTCTTCTGCTTTTCTTTTTTCATTTAAGTCTTCTTGTCTGCTATTTTCAGACAATTCTTCTTCTCTCCTTTTTTCAGACAATTCTTCTTGTCTTCTTTTTTCCTCAAGAGCTATTTCTTCTGCTCTTCTTTTTTTAGCCAGAGCCAATCCTTCAGCTGCTTTCTTCTCCTCTCTCTCTCTAATTTTCTTTGCTCCCTGAGTTCATTGGCTTCCAACCTTTTTAATTCTTTTTCATACTCAGTGAATGCATATGACAGTAAGGCTTCACTTTCCTTAAAAAACTCCTTTCCAATCGTAATAAAATATTCCAAGGTATCCATCTTTTACAATTATTGTGCTTTTCAATAGCAGCAATAAAGTAAATTTATAATATTATCAATCTGTGAATAATATTTTCAATACTTATTTCATCAATTCAAATTCACCCAACTGCATGTAATAGTATCACGTAATGTAGATGTTATAAAGCATTAAAAGAAAAGTACAAACAGTAGGACAGAATACAGTGACCAGAGCTAACAGAAGCAAATTCAAATAGAAAACTGAGTCAGAACTATATGAATTAGAACAAATAAATAAAATGTAGCTCTATACCACACTTATGACGATGCAGTACAAATTTACAACATGTATGACATCTATTAAATGAAGGATAGTAAGGTGAGATGGACAATTTAACAAACACTAATGGATAAAACTGAAGAAAAAATTACAATGAACTTCACTACAACCACAAATTTTACAATTAACACGACTGCACAACTAGACAAAAATGGATCTGTATACTTCAATTGAGGCAGTATTACACACTGCACTGTTAGCCGGCTCCTCAATCTGAACTAGACAGATGCCTAAACTAAAGAACTCCTATGAATCTCTTTCGACCATACATATTGAGGTATAGAAAGAAATTCAAAGGTCCCTGCCAACCACCCACACTATAGATACAACACTGACATTAAAACATAAAACACGGAGAGAAAAAAACGCTGGCAAATCAAATAATCTAGCCACAAGCTGTATGAAGTTAAAACGTGACTTATCTTATTGCCAGAACTCAAAATTCTCATAGTTCCACCGTCTGTTCCTTTCAGCACCGATGAGAACTGGACATGTAGACCGCTCACTAGGTCTACAACACTACAATAGCTGACATGAAGCAGACTTCACTTTGATCTGTCGTTGTCTTGAAATACCCCATCTTCGGCAGAAAACTCGATACTTTCATTGAAGCAGGATGCAGTATATAATATGTGCTTCATCAATGTTCCCTTATGACTGGAACTAGTAAGGATTACACTGCAAATTTTGACTCAACAACTCTCCGAAACTAGCAGACGATAATGTGCGCCATCTTTACAAACTGGAACAAGGCACGAACTTGCAGGCGACTTCCTTAGTTATTTCAGGATCAATTTCAGGATCGAAGATCCTCCGGCTTGTGACCCCCAAATGTTAAGAGGCGGGTTTAGCAGCTCTTGGTTTATATCTCTCTTGTCTAGGGTATTACTTGATTATACTTGTGAGACCTCATCACGGCATTCCATCATGCCGGTACCACTTCTTAATGCAGCCTTTCAAATTGCACTTTTTATCTCCAACGATAAAGAACTCGTCAAGGCCAGGTTGGACTTTAAGACGACATCAATTTATTACGTTACAAGCTCCATTAGATATGAAACAATAAGAACATGGCATGACCTAGCCTGTTTTTGAAAAACGTCTCTAGTCAGTTGACTACTGTTACTCCTAAGGGTGCTATAACTCAAAATCTATTTCAACTAGATTTCCACCATCAAAAGTCGTTCCTGTATGAGCAAACAAACTTATTAGGAAAACTGAAACAATAAAAATAACTGACTGATACGAACGATGTTGAATGCCACCACTGTTGCAACTATAGGGTTTATTTCATGAGGTCATTACTGTTGTACCTCCGTCAAGCACGTGAAAGCCATGGCTGTCACTGATACTGATACAAAGGATTGGTGTATGGACACTGACAAGGGTGTCTTATTGATTATCTGCTAACGTTGCTGTTGTGTTGTGGATCTGGTAATGTCTACATTTGATACATACATATACGCCACACAGGCAAACACTGTAGAAGTCTACTGGTATGCGATGAACAGGTTCTCGATACAGATAGACCACGCCCACTCCGGGGCTATTTCTAACTACGTGTTAAGTTCCCTGTCACACTTGTAATATTAAGTGCGTGTGTTGGTTTAGTCGTTCACGCCACAGGTGCATACACACGAGTCATGAAGGGTTGTAAACGACTGGTGACATTTCATATGGGTTTATTCACGTCACAACACATTGATATGGAAATACACCTAGAATATCGTTCACAGCACAACACAAGATATAAAGTACCACATAATGACTGCGCACTCGGCAGCTACAATGATATCATAATACATGGCCTAGAGTACTCATATTAAACTCAGCATTATAAAGAATCCTGCATTCAGCAGCTATCATGATTCATGGCCTAAAGTACTCTTATTAAACTTAGCACTATAAAGAATCCTGCACTCAGCAGCTATCATGATTCATGGCCTAAAGTACTCTTATTAAACTCAGCATTATAAAGAATCCTGCACTCAGCAGCTATCATGATTCATGGCCTAAAGTACTCTTATTAAACTTAGAACTATAAAGAATCCTGCACTCAGCAGTTATCATGATTCATGGCCTAAAGTACTCTTATTAAACTTAGCACTATAAAGAATCCTGCACTCAGCAGTTATCATGATTCATGGCCTAAAGTACTGTACACTGCAGTTATAAACACTTCCACAATAATTCAAACTGCAGGTTTATACTACGCTGTACCCACAGCGAAAAATCCGTCGACATTTTAAATTCAGCACTGTACAGGCATTTCACACTTCCAAAAAACACTGTCTTCCTACCCGGTCAAAACGCCCGGAACACTCTCCCCAGATAACACACTCGTTCCGCTCAAAAGCAGACACGAGACTTCCTCACGGTCAACACAACTCAGTCAATCAATCATCTGCGGCCTAGCCGCGAGCTATTCTCACTCCGCTCAAACATTACAGAATAAATATATCAGCGCTTTTCACGCTGTCTGTAATCTGACTCTCGAAACTATCACGAGATACTCTCTAAATAATTCGATAGCTAACAAGAAACAAGTGCTCCAACTCAGAATCTATCTTGGCTACTAATTTACCCAGATTTACGTCCCTTACACCAGTTCTATTCTTAACATCTTACCTCACCCCCAGAGAAAAAAATTGATTCTATCAATTTTTTGACAAATACATTCCCCAAAACCAAAAAAGATTAAGAGGACAATGAAACTCTAACATATGCGTATAAGAATTACTTTAAGTTAAGTTAAAATAAGACATCTACAAAATATAAGCATTAAGTGAAATGTAAAAATGAAGTATCCAATGTAATCAATTAAGCATACCAAAAAATAATGCATTACAAAACCAAGTTAAGTGAATACAGCACAACTAAATAGAAAACAACCGATAGTAAAAGAAAAGACAAGATCAAGCAAACGAAAAATGATCCGTAATAAAAGTAAGTATGAAATCAGAATATGAGGAAAAACAATAATATTACATTCAAACAATTTCTTATATGTAAAATAATTACAAATATCACAAGTAGCTACACTATATTAAGTTATACCATTAAAGTAACAATACATAGAATGAAAGTATAAGAAGCGAAAGAAGAAGTATACAAGGAGAATGAAGTGAAACGTAAAGCACGAAATGTAAACAAAATATGAATCCATACTGAAAAGACAACAGAAAAGAAGGAGTGGAATGAAGAATAATCAACAAAGACAGATAGAAAGCAAAAGGTATGAATATAGAGAACGTTGGTAAAAATATATACTAATAACTATTTAGATCAACAACGTATTTCAAAATACATACAAACACGATCGAAAAGCACTAAAGAAAATAACAAAGTATTCCTATACTAATACTACAAAAAATAGTTTATAACTAAACAAAACATAATCAGTAATTTAAACAAGTTATACAAGTTATACATAATCAACAATAAATTATCGACACCACACAAAAAAGTAATAGCATTGCTATAACCAAGTTCGAACAACGCACAATCAAGCGCTAATACAACATAACATCCAAAAAAACAAAAAAAAAAACCTTCTTTAAAGAACTAACATTATTCTACAAATCAAACATAGCACATAGTCAAACGCTAAGCACACACAAAACCAAAAATAAAAATTACAATGTCTGGGAAAAAAATATTTTCCAAAAAATACAGTACAAAAATATTTCGTAATGCTAAGTTACATAAAAATAGTATTTTAATTTAATTAATTCAAAGCTATAATTAACAAATTAACAAAAAACTAGCTTTAGCGAAATGAGAGACATATAACAATTCCTGCATCTAAGCAAACACTAAACAACACGTGTAAGTTTTTCAAAAAATACGTCACAGAGAAACACATAGAAAAAACACACTATTACCAACATACAAGTTTGCAAATACATGAAAACAACGTAATGTATGTTAAGCAAGTGCTTAAATCAGATCTCTAGATTTCTCAATCCAATAACAATATCAGCAACCGCTGTTAATTTTCTCTATACAGTTCAATTTAAACTTTTAAATATTTCCGGCTGACAATCACGTTCAGCTTAGCTACAGTGTTATTTAGTTATAAATTTATATTTTTCTTCACCTGATATATTAAAAGTAACTATTGTAACATTACAACTAATGAGTATGTGCATAGGGCTGGCAAACTCATCATGTACAAAACTATTCTACCCAACACATCTGTAAAACAAATACCCAAAAAACTGCAAGTTCTACACCAGAGTATAAAAGTCAATGATTATAAGGTGTAAATAGGCATAGGTTTGTAACCAGTAAGGTTAAATATAAATCTGCTCATTGCATTCATGAATAGTAAACAACACGTCACTACCATCTAACACACTACATATTATCCAAAACACAATAGTATAAAAATAGCATCGAAATGAACTAATTTATAATTAAAACAGTTATACATATCAAGAAAAACAATAGAAATCAAATGATGCGTAAAGATGATATATAACAACCTATAATGATCTATGCAATAGAATACATTAACATCTTCTGTCCTAATAAACAAACAAAACAAAAAGAATCAACCGCAACAACAAAAAATCTCCATAGGTCTTGCCGACATCTCATAAACATTAGGGGTAAAACGTCGAATGCATAGTTAGCACGCTGATATGTTCTGCTTAAACACTCACTCGGGCACAATGTTAACCTACATTCTTGCCGCTACCGTAAACAGGAGCGTTGAACCTTATCGAGAAGTCGCCTCTGTTCAAAAAAATACAAACGAAAATTCCATTTTAATGAATGGTAAAATTTACTACGAACAACGGAGAGGTTAAACAAACAATTACCCCGCACTGTGGTTCGTGTGGAAATCTGGTCACCCCACGATGTCATCGACTCTTCCTTTAAGTTCACAACAACGTGCTGCTCTTTCAAAATCAGAAACATAACAAGCAGTAGTATTTGTGACATCATTATCATTGCTACTTTGTTTAATAACAATGCTTCTAGGCTCATGTCGAGCAAAATTAGCATAATTGCTCTTATTATTCGTCGTTTGATCAAAATATTTATCATCATTTCCTCTTTGTTTGAGACCATTATCATGTCTATAATCTCAGTTAGACTTGTTATGATTAACGTTTCTACTCCGCACAAAAAATCTGTCAGAAAAATTATTGCACGACTGAAAACTCTTCTTGTATTTGCCTGTACCATTATTTTCAAAATTCTGAGAATTAAACTGTTGAGATACATTAACTTGTCTCTTATCTCTCTGAGAAGGAAAATTATTATCATGTGAATTTCCTTGGTACTTTCTAATCTTAGAAACATCTCTCCTACAAAAACTCTTTCCATTCTTTTCTTTGACAAAATGCTTGTTTACAGTATCATCTGCAGATCTATAAGTATCTTTATCGTTACGCCTATAATGGGTTTCATCCTTGGAACCACTACTTATAACTTTATCCCTTGTTATCATCTTATGAGAACTTCCAAAATCAGTTACTCGTTTAATCTTTGGGCTTTTAGCTTGAAATCTATCAGGACTGACTGTTACCTTATCATTCTCTCTATTACACTGCCGCCAAGAATTGTTGCTATTGCAAGAAGAATCAAAAGATCTTCGAAAGTTATATTTTCCTCGAAAAGATATTTGTCTATCACATCTAACCTTTTTATCCGCAAAGATTGTATAGGGCTGGATCTTTGCTTTTTTAACCTGTTGGTAAACAACTTTCTGTCTAGCATTGTCCACATTTACAGAAGACCATATTCCGCTGTTCAAAATAACATCGAGTAGACCCTCTACCCTTTTTGTACTTTCTGCAATTTCAACATTTTTGTGTGAAATTTCTTCACTTAATTTCCTATTTAATTTGTCAAATGTCAAAACTTTACTTCTCTCCTCTGTTAACAATCTCTCAATCTTAATCATCTCCTCTCTCTCAGTCATTAACTCTTCTAATTTGTCTTTCTCATCCTTTTCTTCATTTACACTTAGTTGTCGTGTTTCATTCTCACTATCCTCATCATTCATTAGTTCTTCAACTTCATTCGGAAATACAGTATAATTCTCTTCTTCAATACCAGAATTTACTTTATTCAACAAATCAAGAAGTGTGTTTGTATACGACCTATCACGGTCAGTTGTCTCAGCTTCCAATTTACTACACCTCTCTTTGTTTTCCTGAAGTTGTTGCTTGAGATCACTTACTTCACTATCTCTATAATGCACTTGATCTTCCAAATCTTTAACTTTGCCCAATGCAGCATCTAACGCCGCTTGCACTTTAGTAAGTTCCGTGTTTGACTTATCTAGATCATTTGTTAGTCTCGACACTGTTTCTCTTAATTCCTTCTTTTCGGCAATATCCTGTAGAAAATTGGCTCTTTCCTGTAGAGCATTTTGTTTGTTGACTTTTATTTGTTTCTCACTTCCTAATTCCTTTTTCTGCTTATCAGGAATACCATTGTGGATTATTTTGAATATACTTTGGACTACATGTCCGTGCTCATGCTCAATATAATGTTTCAAAAACACACAAAGGTGCTGTAGCAAATCAACCAAATCCTTAGCCATTATTGAATTACAAACAAACTTAAAGTTACGTTCAGCAAATAACTTTAGAGATGCCGATACATTAACCAAAAAATCGTCCATGATCCATACTCCAAGTCTTGGACCTCTCAATCCCTTTTCATCTCTACCTATTAACAATGCACTCTCCAGCATAGGCCTTATATCTGCAGGATTATTATCAAAATCCATGGTGATTCAATCACTCAGTTAACTATATATCTATATCAGTATAATTATTAATGTTGCAAGTTTATGTTTCAAGAAGTTCTGACAATTACCCTTCCATTTCACACAGTTAAGTATGTATACCAAAAATATTATTCATAAACTTTGTATCATTGTAGTGAAATTGACAGAGATACAACGGTAAAATCCCTCCAAAGATAACATTTAAGGATAAAAACATAATGCGTAGGCTGCTGATGTACATGATCGCCTAGACCGCGGGTCATCATCCTCCATAATAATTGACTTGCTAGACAGGAGGGGAACGGCGGATCAAAAAGAAAAAAAATATGACTGGAAAGGCTAAGGAGACGCAATTGGGGGGGAAACGGAGAAAAGTCACGTTTCCCAAGTTGACATAAAAAGTAAGCAACTCCACAGAAGGGACCCTAGATATGTTACGCCACAGTCATTTATTGGACGCTTTTGCGATACCAAGCTTTTGATTTGAATGGAGCGGTAAAACGCAGATGTTAGGAATATTACAAAAATTAAAAAGTAATTTTTTCTTAATATTAATGTTAGGAATATAAAAATTAGCTGGCCGGATGGCCTATTCTGAGCAGTGAACTAAGATGGTCTTAATTTTACAAACGGATAGATAATATTGAAGATAATGACAAAAGACAGTGTAGTTCACATCATCGACAGACTGTGTTGAATAAAAAAGTGTCGCAATTTGCACACAAAAACACGACCTTGGACGCAGGTGTTCAAATTTACTTAGTATGGAGGAGAGGGTTTTTGAGCGGTAGCTGTGTCTAAATATAACTTTTAACGACAAAATTTTGGAGGGGAGAGAAAGGTTGGTTCAAAAATCAAGCACATTTTTTTTAGAAACACAAGTAGAGACGGACAGACTAACAGATAAACATCCATACTTGACTGAAGCATGACTGAAATGACTTTATGGTAGGAAATTTGAAATTTAAAATAAACCTAGGCAGTGATTGGCCACAGACAATCATATCATTAGCGCTCAGACGCGAAAGTGGGGCCATTCTTCAATAGTTGTTCAGTGATAGACACAGATTTTAAAGTGTGGTGATTCCATATGAAAGCAAGTGAAATAAATTTAGGGACGCCATACTATAGCCAGCAGCTCAGCTGAGTTTTGCTAGCAATTCTGTGTTATTTATTCATAATCTGGTAAGATTGAAATTATTTCCTTATATATTTTGAATATTGTTTCATGTTCGAGTGATTTGATACTGCCATATCGAAATCTAGCCTTACAAACAAGTAGGGATTTGCTCTAGACCCCCCGCCCTAGTCAGGGTCTAGGGACCAACAATGTACATAAACTCCAGCAAGGATTATGCAAGACAGATCAAGTGTTGAGAATAATGATACATATTACCTATCCTTTTTTAGGGCCGAAAACTAATAAATATTTTTCAGAATCTATAGTCTGGGAGGATCTATCTGATGTAAAACCACCATGGTAAATGTGCTGTTTGGTCAGAGAGATCTGACCTGTCTGTATGATGTGGTTGTTGTGTCACTGTTGTGTCCAGACGTGGGTAGAGAATAGATTTTGACACATGGCCCATACTTTGATTGCAGAGCTGCGAGTTTCTGTCGTCAACAAAGCAGGGTCTATTCAGTTGGTGACTTACTCGAGTGTATCTGTGCAGTATTTGTGACAGAGACCACCATTATTGCCCGCCAGCACGGAGAGGTGGGACCACCTGATTTCAGCACCAGAGCGACAACTACCAGATGAGTGAGCCTCTGGTCTGCTGGACTTTCACCAACGCCCTTTAGTTACTAAGAACCCCATAAAGATTCCCACCATTTTCTGGACACTGTGTAGTCAATATAGACAGGTGTGATGAGGCCACCCCAACAGCACAAACAGTACTATCCTCCCAAGTAGATGAATACTAGAACATTTTAATAAAACTAACTAGTATAGTACATATATATGTACACTATTGCATTTATGATATAATATTCCATGCATTTCTTTTCATAATCTCTAAATCCTTTTAAGTTCTGGTCAACCTAAAAAATTGACACAGAACAAAATAAATGTAATATAATTCTATCAAAAAATTTTACACACGTGAGTTAGTTCAGTGTATTTTAACATTTATTAATATTATTAGTCTTGTTAATATCTGTGGGTATATTTATAATCCATTACACCACACTACATATCATAACCCTAGACACTTTACGTAGCCACATTCAAAAAAAAAAATTAGGTCGTAGTGGTAGCAAGAAAGGCCTTCTGACAATTCACCACTACATTTTATCTCAGGAGCCTTCACAGCTGGCCTCATACAATTTACATTTAGTAATAACACCATCATACAATACCATCAAACACCACTACAATATTGGGGTCTTGTCCAGGGATAATTAGCCCAACAGTAATATTAGGATCTCCTGGTGGGAGAAATAAAAGTAGGGAAATAAATTGTAAAATTCCCTTTAAAATTAAAAGTGTCCCTGCAGATAAAAGTTGGTGAATCTTCACAGCCAGTAATAATTAATTAGTTAACTGGTTAGTTAGAATTAGTTAGACTATAGTCATAAGAAGTACTTAGTGTATTTACTGGTTAGAGATTTAGCTTGTATATTATTATATTGTCTAAAAAGTATGGCGGAGCTGGCAAAATTTAGATCAGCTGCTGTGCTCACCGCGAAGGAGATGGGAATGGATGGTCAAATTTTAATTCAATACGTAACGACTGAATGTGATAAATATATTGAAAGGGAAGATAGAAAGGTAGCTGAAGAGAAGAGGTTACAAATTGAGGCTGATAGAGAAATTAAGAGGCTGCAGATTGAGGCAGAAGAAAAACGACAGCAAAGGGAGGCAGAAGAAAAAAGGTTGACTGCCGAAAGGGAGGCAGAAGATAGAAGGTTGCAGAGGGAGCACGAATTACGACTAAGGGAGCTGGAATTACAAGGCCCGGCTCCTGAAAATGGTGCCAGCCCTTTTGCCTCAGATGCTACGCCCAGTCTGGGAGCCTCAAACTCAGCTATGGGGTTTCATTTAGACCATTTTGTTGAGAAAGACGATGACATAGAGGGGTACCTAGGACGTTTTGAGTTATTAGCTACTACATATGGGTTAGAGAGAGAGAGGTGGAGTTTAAAGCTATCACAGGGATTGAGGGGTACTTCTTATGAAGTATTTGCCAAAATGAACAGGGAAGACCAAGACAATTATGACATGTTAAAGCAGGCTTTGTTATTAAGGTACGAGAAGAATGGTTAATTTTATCGTAAGAAATTTAGAAATGCCAAACTGTTGTCTGGGGAGACATACCACCAATTCTCTGCTAGACTAGAAACCTATTTGGAGAAATGGACGGCTCTGGGGAAGACCCAAGATCTTAAAGAAATGATCATGATTGAGCAATTGAGAGAGTCCATGGCTCCAGACATGAGAAAATTTCTCATGGAACAAGGTGCAGAGAAGTTGGGGGAAATTTTAAATGTTGCTGAGAGGTATCAGGCAGCCCAGGCAGAGGTAAGTGGTGCTAAGAAGAAGCACATAGACAATTTTAAAGCTCCACAGCAATTTAATAAATTTGATAATAGAGAGCAGGGAAATAAAGGTAGGACAAACTTTGAGCGGCCAAGAAATGACTATCGCGACAGAAACTCACAGTTCAATGACCAAAAGTTCAATGAAAGAAAACCGTTGAACCAAGGAAAAAGATGGTGTAAATGGTGCAAGAAGGATAACCATAACACCGAATTTTGTAGAAGGAAACCTTCAAACATTGCTGCAATGAAGTCGGGGACGCAAAGATTAAAGGTTAATCCTAAGGGACAACAGGAACCTTATCACCCCCCAGTTTGTGAGGATGTTATTTGTAATGGGGTCACCATAAGGTGCCTTTATGATACAGGTTTGGATTATGATTCAGTTGTGAAGTCTAGCCTAGTGGACCCAAGTCAGTATACCACAGAAACAGTGGAAATACAAGGGGCGACTAAGGACATACCACTCATGACACTTCCCATCGCAAGGATAACGGTGAAAACTCGCTATGTGGAAGGAGAAATCAGAGCAGCAGTGATAGATGAACCAATCTACCCTCTGATATTGGGGTGTAGATACGTCTTCTTGGGGAATCCCGAGAAACCTGTGATCATGGCGACAGTGCAGACCAGGTCACAGAAGAAGGAGGAAGAAGGTGAACCTATAAATGCTCATCCAGAGGAGATGAGGAAGGCGCAGGCTGAGGATAGGACACTCAAGCCCTGTTTTAAAAAATTGCCCAAATGCCACACACCTCCGAGCAAGGGGGAATATTTCATGAAGAACAAACTATTATACAGGAAGACAGGAACTAGATCCACTGGTCACGGACAGTTAGTTCTTCCCAAGATATATAGGGCAAACTTAATAAGGAACTTACATGTTGGAAAAGATGGTGACCATGAGAAAGTCGGTACCATCTGCCAAAAGATTGCTCGAAAATACTATTGGCCCGACGTAAATGTCGATGTTGAAAACTTTGTAGAAGCATGTGGCGTATTTCATGAGGGAACACCCACAAAGGGAAAATATGTGCAGGACCTAGAAACGCCACGGGGCAACTTTAGGCCTGAAAGGAAAACTAATTATACTCGGGTAGACAAAGTGGAATGGGAGCCCCCTTTTCACACCCAGTCTTCACTTGAATGGATTAACATGGCCACTATGCGAAGAGTACAAAGAAGAAATTTTACCCAGGATAGGATGACAATCCCTCGGTCAGACTTATATAAACTGGAAGAACAGACAAGAGAGCGAAGATCTCTCATAAACAATCTTAAGTGGGGAGACAAACCCCAGAGAAAAATTGGTAGTGGTCGATTTGTGAGTGATGATTCTAGGAAGAAAAATCCTCATTATAAAGCTTCTAAGGGGCGGGACCAGACGGGTTCCAGGAAAAATACGTATGATAATATAAAGATCCAGATGTAGCTTTATTAAGGACCTGGACAGATGAGAAGGCGGAAGAGACTGTTACCTCATCGTATCAATATGTGAACGAACTGACCACTCGTTTGAAAGCTGGATGGAAACTGGCAAATGATAATTTGAAACAAGCCAGGAAGAAACATGCAGCATATTTTAATAGGAAGGCAAAGGACAGGGAACTGGCAGTCGGAGAGAAGGTGCTGCTTCTACTACCCGGAAGCCAGAATAAATTACAAATTGGTTGGCAAGGTCCATATACGGTTCTAGAGAAGGTGTCTAGAACAAACTATAAAAGTGACAAAAAGGGGAAGGAAAAAGTTTATCATGTAAACCTGTTAAAGAAGTATCTGGACAGACCACTCCAGGAAAGCACCCCCTTATTGACCTTGGCTATTGCAACCCAGATGCAAAAGGAACCACTCACCTCACATGAATACCCATTACATCCTTGTGAAACAGCAGCACAGGTAAAAGTCAGTAAGCACCTGACTAAAAACCAGAGGGAGAGAGTTCAACAAGTTCTGGAGGAACATACAGATGTATTAACAGATAAACCAGGCCATACAAATTTGCTACAGTATGACATGAAACTGGTAGACTCAAACCCAATCTGTATGAGAGCCTATTCTATTCCGTTCGCGAAGGAGAAGGCATTGAAGGAAGAAATAGAGTATCTGTTGAAGGAGGGGATTATTTCGCACAGTGAATCATCTTTTAGTTCTAGTGTCGTTTTGTTGAGAAAACCGTCTGGGGAACACAGACTGTGCATAGATTACAGGAAACTGAATGCTGTCACAGAAGGACAAGTGGATCCATCACCAGACACAAAACAGTTATTTGCCAGACTGAACAAGGCAAAATACTTTTCAAAGGTGGATCTTAGTAAAGGCTATTACCAGATCCCAGTGAAGCCTGAAGTGAGACCTTATTTGGCTTTTAGCACTTCGGATGGACATTATGAATTCAATATGCTACCATTCGGACTGAAAAATGCTCCGAGTGTGTTTTCAAGGATGATGCGCAACTTGTTGGATCCCCTGAATAACCCATGTATCACGAATTTCATGGATGATATTCTCGTCGCCACAGAGACATTTGAAGAACACATTGAAGCTCTGGAGATGTTGTTTGATAGACTTCGGGAGGCGAACTTAACTGCTAGGCCAACAAAATGTTGTATTGGATGCAAAGAGTTGGAATTCTTGGGACACACTGTATATCAGGGTAATATGACCCCTGATCCTAAGAACTTGGAAAAACTGCAGAGAGCACCTAGGCCGCAAACAAAAAAGGACGTGCGATCATTTGTGTCGTTATGCGGATTTTATCAGAAATACATCAAGAATTTTAACGCTATTTGTGCTCCTCTGACTGATCTGACTCGCAAGGGACTTCCAGATAAAATTATTTGGACTGCACAATGTGAACTAGCGTTCCAAGAGTTAAAGGAAAAACTCACTAGCAAGCCTATTCTCAAACTGCCTGATTTGACACAGGACTTTGTCTTAAGAACCGATGCAAGTAATGTAGGACTCGGAGGGGCTTTGTTGCAAAGATCATCTTCACCTGATGGGGAACTGAAACCAGTCGCTTATGCAAGCCGCAAATTGAATAAGGCGGAACAAGGATACTCCACAAGCGAAAAAGAATGTTTAGCATTAATCTGGGCAATAAAGAAGTTTCAAATCTATCTGTATGGTAGGACATTTGTGGTGGAGACGGACCATCAGCCTCTCGTGTTCTTGTCTCAGGCTAAGCATGAAAACGCAAGATTGCTGAGGTGGTCTTTATTGCTTCAACCTTATCAGTTTAGTATCCAATATATCCCAGGCAAATTGAATGTCGGTGCAGATTTCCTCAGTCGGCACCCCTGTGATCAAAATTAGAGTAGTGGCAGACGTGAGGAGTAATTTTACCTATGTGTATCGCTGGTTTTGGAACTTGCCATAGGCATGTTTTCAAGTGGGGAGATGTGTAGTGAAATTGACAGAGATACAACGGTAAAATCCCTCCAAAGATAACATTTAAGGATAAAAACATAATGCGTAGGCTGCTGATGTACATGATCGCCTAGACCGCGGGTCATCATCCTCCATAATAATTGACTTGCTAGACAGGAGGGGAACGGCGGATCAAAAAGAAAAAAAATATGACTGGAAAGGCTAAGGAGACGCAATTGGGGGGGAAACGGAGAAAAGTCACGTTTCCCAAGTTGACATAAAAAGTAAGCAACTCCACAGAAGGGACCCTAGATATGTTACGCCACAGTCATTTATTGGACGCTTTTGCGATACCAAGCTTTTGATTTGAATGGAGCGGTAAAACGCAGATGTTAGGAATATTACAAAAATTAAAAAGTAATTTTTTCTTAATATTAATGTTAGGAATATAAAAATTAGCTGGCCGGATGGCCTATTCTGAGCAGTGAACTAATATGGTCTTAATTTTACAAACGGATAGATAATATTGAAGATAATGACAAAAGACAGTGTAGTTCACATCATCGACAGACTGTGTTGAATAAAAAAGTGTCGCAATTTGCACACAAAAACACGACCTTGGACGCAGGTGTTCAAATTTACTTAGTATGGAGGAGAGGGTTTTTGAGCGGTAGCTGTGTCTAAATATAACTTTTAACGACAAAATTTTGGAGGGGAGAGAAAGGTTGGTTCAAAAATCAAGCACATTTTTTTAGAAACACAAGTAGAGACGGACAGACTAACAGATAAACATCCATACTTGACTGAAGCATGACTGAAATGACTTTATGGTAGGAAATTTGAAATTTAAAATAAACCTAGGCAGTGATTGGCCACAGACAATCATATCATTAGCGCTCAGACGCGAAAGTGGGGCCATTCTTCAATAGTTGTTCAGTGATAGACACAGATTTTAAAGTGTGGTGATTCCATATGAAAGAAAGTGAAATAAATTTAGGGACGCCATACTATAGCCAGCAGCTCAGCTGAGTTTTGCTAGCAATTCTGTGTTATTTATTCATAATCTGGTAAGATTGAAATTATTTCCTTATATATTTTGAATATTGTTTCATGTTCGAGTGATTTGATACTGCCATATCGAAATCTAGCCTTACAAACAAGTAGGGATTTGCTCTAGACCCCCCGCCCTAGTCAGGGTCTAGGGACCAACAATGTACATAAACTCCAGCAAGGATTATGCAAGACAGATCAAGTGTTGAGAATAATGATACATATTACCTATCCTCTTTTAGGGCCGAAAACTAATAAACATTTTTCAGAATCTATAGTCTGGGAGGATCTATCTGATGTAAAACCACCATGGTAAATGTGCTGTTTGGTCAGAGAGATCTGACCTGTCTGTATGATGTGGTTGTTGTGTCACTGTTGTGTCCAGACGTGGGTAGAGAATAGATTTTGACACATGGCCCATACTTTGATTGCAGAGCTGCGAGTTTCTGTCGTCAACAAAGCAGTGTCTATTCAGTTGGTGACTTTACTCGAGTGTATCTGTGCAGTATTTGTGACAGAGACCACCATTATTGCCCGCCAGCACGGAGAGGTGGGACCACCTGATTTCAGCACCAGAGCGACAACTACCAGATGAGTGAGCCTCTGGTCTGCTGGACTTTCACCAACGCCCTTTAGTTACTAAGAACCCCATAAAGATTCCCACCATTTTCTGGACACTGTGTAGTCAATATAGACAGGTGTGATGAGGCCACCCCAACAGCACAAACAGTACTATCCTCCCAAGTAGATGAATACTAGAACATTTTAATAAAACTAACTAGTATAGTACATATATATGTACACTATTGCATTTATGATATAATATTCTATGCATTTCTTTTCATAATCTCTAAATCCTTTTAAGTTCTGGTCAACCTAAAAAATTGACACAGAACAAAATAAATGTAATATACTTATATCAAAAAATTTTACACACGTGAGTTAGTTCAGTGTATTTTAACATTTATTAATATTATTAGTCTTGTTAATATCTGTGGGTATATTTATAATCCATTACACCACACTACATATCATAACCCTAGACACTTTACGTAGCCACATTCAAAAAAAAAAAATTAAGTGTGAGGTCGTAGTGGTAGCAAGAAAGGCCTTCTGACAATTCACCACTACATTTTATCTCAGGAGCCTTCACAGCTGGCCTCATACAATTTACATTTAGTAATAACACCATCATACAATACCATCAAACACCACTACAATCATCAATTCCTTTTCAAAGAACCTTTATAACGTCATATGAGGGAAGTCATCCTATATCATACCTCCATCAATACTTAGCATCAATACTAAATCCTAATAATATGTCTATATAGAATTAGACAACAAAAAAACAGATTTCAACAGTATAGGAGATGCAAAGCACAGGAAGGCTCGTTGACATAGTTAAGGCGACACAGTTCACACCACAAACATAACTACTTATCTTGAATGAAAACTCTTCTGTTCCTTTCCGTTAACACCCTTGATATCACAAAGTTCAATGGTAAAACAATCGACAACAAAAAGGCATTGGAACTTGACACCTTGATTCCGCTCAGGTCCTCGATTCAGCACGCTACGTGCTAACACACCGCACAGGAAAGCAGGAAATGGGTCACCGTCTGTCAATTTCGTTGAAAGAAGGTACACCGCTCGTTCATACTGCCAGATGATTACTTGTACTGGTATACAGACGCCACTGTATATCATGACATCTCATAATCTTGAGTAATAAATTCCTTGACTTGTGACTGACACTTGAGTTAACAGTGCCCAGTTTAACTGATACTGAATAAGTTTTCCTTGGGCCTGGATACAGCTCTCAAATGTGATGTCTGTCTTTCATATACTAACGTCACTCAGGCTACAAGCTAACACTTGTGAATTAATATCACGCGAATTTCGCGGGTGTCAGATCCTATAAAACTAGCACACCACTGTTACAAATAAGGGTGGCCAGTTTGTTTGCTTTGCAATAGGTGATAGTGAGTGCGTGTTGGAACCGACACTCACAACACAGGATATGAAGTAACATAGAAGGGTTGCGCACTCGGCAGCTACAATGATATCATAATACATGGCCTAGAGTACTCATATTAAACTCAGCATTATAAAGAATCCTGCATTCAGCAGCTATCATGATTCATGGCCTAAAGTACTCTTATTAAACTTAGCACTATAAAGAATCCTGCACTCAGCAGCTATCATGATTCATGGCCTAAAGTACTCTTATTAAACTCAGCATTATAAAGAATCCTGCACTCAGCAGCTATCATGATTCATGGCCTAAAGTACTCTTATTAAACTTAGCACTATAAAGAATCCTGCACTCAGCAGTTATCATGATTCATGGCCTAAAGTACTCTTATTAAACTTAGCACTATAAAGAATCCTGCACTCAGCAGTTATCATGATTCATGGCCTAAAGTACTGTACACTGCAGTTATAAACACTTCCACAATAATTCAAACTGCAGGTTTATACTACGCTGTACCCACAGCGAAAAATCCGTCGACATTTTAAATTCAGCACTGTACAGGCATTTCACACTTCCAAAAAACATTGTCTTCCTACCCGGTCAAAACGCCCGGAACACTCTCCCCAGATAACACACTCGTTCCGCTCAAAAGCAGACTCGAGACCTCCTCACGGTCAACACAACTCAGTCAATCAATCATCTGCGGCCTAGCCGCGAGCTATTCTCACTCCGCTTAAACATTACAGAATAAATATATCAGCGCTTTTCACGCTGTCTGTAATCTGACTCTCGAAACTATCACGAGATACTCTCTAAATAATTCGATAGCTAACAAGCAAACAAGTGCTCCAACTCAGAATCTATCTTGGCTACTAATTTACCCAGATTTACGTCCCTTACACCAGTTCTATTCTTAACAACTACGAACAAGATGTCTTCGACATATTGCTGCAATCTGTATTAAAATAGTTCCACACTCATTCCTTTGATATGTAGCATTCGCTTGTCCTAAAATATCAAATTAGCATAGACTCCATGAGGCAGATGGACGAACTAGCTGTAATACACCTTTATAACTCTGTAGTAAGAGCACACATATAGGAGCTGGACAAAATGCGTCCGTTCACACACAGTGACACACATCGAATGGCCACGAAGTATTGCTCATCTCTGCTAAGTGAAGCCGACAGAGCCGTCTATAAAACTTCTGAAAAAGATAATGACGCACCTCCGGGTGTAGCCCAGGAAACGTATATCAACAAGCTAGTCTGTAAACAAGCATTGTCGAATACGATAGATATGTTATGAATTTAATCATAACAGTTTACTTTTATCTCTCGAAGGAGCTCGGAAATGACATGTCTTCTTTTTAAAGGACTTATTCTTACCATAATATTCTGAAGAATCATCATCCTTGAAGTCCATACCATATGAAGATCTATGTCTATGATAACCCTTATGATGTGAATTATCATGATCCCTGCCTCTGTAATACCCATGATCATGAGGTGAAGACTCTCGGTAACCTCGTCGATTAAAATTCGATGGCGAACGTTGACGAGGGAAGTTGTAAGCCCCTCTACATGATGGACGAAAATCATAACGATAACGCCTGTCAACGCTCTTCGAACGAGGTCGGTGATCATAAGATCTGTGATCGTGGTGAGCCACGCACACAGTCATAGGATCTCGAGGAGAAGTTCTATGGATATCCATGTTCGGATGTGCTGTAAGGAATTGTCTCCCGAGTCGTTCATATTCCTGAATGTAATCTGGATGTCTTTTCTGTAAAAATGATTCCAATTCATGGCTACATGCAGAAAGGACATTGTCACGTAACATGAGGTCTATCAACCCATCGTATGTTTTATTAATACCTGATTAATCAACCCATCTGCTAAGGAAATGTTTAATAGATGCAATAAATTCACCAAAGTCAGCATCCTTACTTGACTTAGCCGCATAGTAACGATCTCTAAATCCAGACTCAGTTAACTGGAAACGTCTGAGAAGTGTTTCTTTTAAGACATCAAAATCGTTTCTGCTTTTCTCATCCAGATTCATGAAGCATTGGAGTGAGTCCCCATTCAAAAAATCAACCAAGAGACTACTCCATCTCTCTTTCGGCACATTCAAACCCGTTTCCTTCATGATAAATCTAGACAAGAAGCTGTCCACACAGTTGCGATTCTGGTCAAAATGAGGCATTTTTAACTTAGGATAAAACACAGTTGAACCTGCTGAAGCTTTAGAGTGATCAGATTGAATCTTCGCTAATTCCAAAGCTTTTTCTTTCTCTGCATTTAGTCTTAATGCTTCAAGTTCCATAGCATTTCTATGAGCTTGATCTAATTGAAAAAGTTCCATTCTTCGTATTTCCATTTTCTCTTTTTCTAACTCTCTTTCTCTTTCTTGTTGAATCATTTTCTCTTTCTCTAACTCTCTCTCGCTTTATCTTTTTGTTCCAAATTTATCCGTTCCATCTCCAATTTTAAAGACATTTCTTTATCTTTTTGTGCAAGTCTTTTTTCTTCAAGTTCTTTGTCTTGGGCCAGTTCAAACTTTCTAAGTTCATCTGCCTGCTTAACAGCCTCACGCTGTTCTATTCTCTCAGCGTAAGCTAAATTTTTCTCATACTTAGTCTCTGCATATTCCTCAAATTCAGCAACTGATTTTCCCAACCGCATACCATCGTTCATAAAATCTTCCAACTTCGACATGGTTATAGTTACTAATTATATTAAAATAATATAATATCTATCATGAAATATATATATATATATATATATATATATATATATATATATATATATATATATATATATATACTATGAAATCAATCAAACTGTGATTTAATATATTCCAATATGACTACGAGACGAGCACAGGTGACAATGGAAGGCACAAGAAAACGAAACACTGTGAAGTGATATCTCCAATTATACAACACTACGTAATGAATATAAAGCAACTAAAGAAGACTCAAACATATGAATCAGAAAAAGAAAACATTAAAATAACTTCACAAAAATAAACAAGACAAGTCGTCGTAAAAAAAAGACAAGAATTTTAGATTAACAACGTATAAACTTAGACACAGCACTGAAATTAGGTCATGCAAATTAAATGACGTACGATATGACGTCACAGCTAAGCACGAATAAATTTTGAGTTCGTATGGCAAACTGATGCGTACCCCTTCTATAGCGGAACAAACCACTAGACATTCAGTCAGCAATACCAACAAAAAACCCTAAAGTTCAAATTTTCTGAATTTCCCCGAAGAAAATCCCAGAAAATGTCAAGCCCTTACCAACCACCCCCAGAAAATACATATAAATATAAATTGGTAACACATAGATGATAGATAGTCGAAATGATAGTGAGGTGACAGTGAACTGAAGGCCAAAGCTAGACCTTTCTGAACAGGAATAAAGGATTAACGCCTCAATGAAAACAAGGACTTATCTTTTTCCTGCTCCTGCCATAGTGAGTAAACCCTGCACAAAGATGCAAGTCGCTGATACAGTTTGGATCACCCCGTAGACATCTGTTGTTCTGTGGTCAGAAGAAAATTCACCACGACCTTGATGGTGAACAGATTTCTCGTATTTCTTGCTGTTGCATACCACTGTACTACCACTGTTGATGTCGATATGACTACTGTTGCAAACGCTATGCCTGGTGGAAGGATGGTGGAACTATAATCATCGCCACACAGGCTATATTGTAAATATGTGTGCTGCTTTCCTGTCCCTGTGTCTGTAGTGTTGACATGGGTGTATGTAGAGTCAGTCACACACCACCGTACGTACGTAAGAGTACATGCAGGAGTCAAAAAAGGTTGTAAACGACTGGAACAGTTCGATACTGTTTATTACGTTACAACACGGACACGACGACATAAACGAAACACAGTTACAGCAAAAGGTACGAATTATCTCTGCACTCAACAGACTGCACACTCGGCAGTTAACAATAATATCAGCGCTATAAAGACTGCACCTACGGCAGTTAACAATAATATCATGGCCTATACTGTCCTCACGACTCAGTATACTCACAAGACTGCACTCACGGCAGTTAATAATACAAGGCCTAAATAATAGCTTCCTAACAGCTTCATAAATCTCCACACTGCAGTTAATACATAATATGGCCTGTACACATCCTGGACTTATAATAGCTTCATAACAACTTCATAAATCTCCACACTGCAGTTAATACATAATATGGCCTGTCCTAATCCTGGCCTTATAATATCTTCATCACAGCTTCATACTTCTCTACACTGCAGTTAATACATAATATGGCCTGTCCAAATCCTGGACTTATAATAGCTTCATAACAGCTTCATAAATCTCCACACTGCAGTTAATAAATAATATGACCTGTCTTATAATAGCTTCATCGAAATCCATACTGCAGTTTATCAAATAGGCTGTACACACAGCGAAAACACATAAGTCGACATTTCCTTAAGCACTACGTAAGCATACACTATCAAAAAACACTAGGCTTGACCAGATCGGTCCACGCCCAGAAAGAGGCTGCCCCGGGATCACACATCTCCCGCTCAAACAGTCACGAGACTCGGCTGTTTTGAACACAGCTCTCAATACATGCGGCTTTGCCACGAGCTAATCACAGCTCTACAATTCAGAACAAATTCATCTCCACACTAGAAATGAATAGCGTTCACGACGCCTTTCTGACTTTCGAACTTCTCGAACATACGAGGGAATTCCCCTATCATAATTTAAACTATCATCATAGCCAATCAAGCATACAAGCGTTGTAACCCAAAATCTAACTTGTCTACCAAGCATTTTCAGCATTTACTTCCCCTGGATTAAATAGAACCATCAAAACTAATACAAGACCAAATCTGTTCTCAACAGTTTACCACACCCCTGGGGAAAAAAATGATTCTATCATTTTTTTTTTTTTTGAAAATTAACTGCCAAAAATTTAAGAGAACAAAGAAGCTCTAACAAATACCTACAAAAATTTACCTAAGACAAGTCAAAAGTACATCTACCAAAAATATCAGCAGTAAATATAAAGTAATTAACGAAGTATCCAATGTAATCAACTAAGTATACTAAAATTAATCTAATACGAAACCAAGCTAAGTATGTTCAATACGGACTAAACAGGAAACAACCAATAGTAAATGAAAAGACAAGATCAAACAAACGAAGTATGATTCGTAATGGAGGAAATTGGGAAATCAGAATATGAGAAAAATTAAATAAAATCATAAGATAACAATTAATTTATACAATTCCTTAAATGTAAAATAAATGCAATTATCACAAATAGCTACATTATCTTAAGTTATATAATTAATCTAACAATACAAAAAAATGAAAGTATAACAAACGTAACAAGAAAACGTATACGAGAAGCATGAAGTGCATCAAAGATGAAGCACGGAAGTGTAACGAAAGTATGAAACGATACTAAAAAGATAACAGAAAAGATGTAAAGGAATGACGAATAGTCAACAAAGACAGATGAAAAGCAAAGATGCAAATGTAGAGAAAAGTAGTAACCACACATTATAATAACTATCTAAATTAAACAATGTTTTGTATAAATAAATACAATCATGATCGAAAAGTACAACACAAAATGCCAAAGTATATCTATATACTAACACCACAAAAGAAAGCTTATGACAAAACAACGCATAATAAGCAATTTAACCAAATTATAAAACTTATTCATAACTAAAATGAATTAGACTAAGTATCACACACACAAAAAATATCAACGCTATCAAAAAGTTCGCACTGACGCACAGTCACGTGCTAAATACAAAAAAAAAATACATCGAAACATCAAAATATTTTCAAGGAACTAATGTCATTACAAATTACTAACTATAACATACAGTCTAGCACTGGCACACAAAAAATATAACGCTGTCAAAAACAAAAAAAATCCATTTTCCAAGAAAAATAAAATACCAAAATGTTTCACAACAATAAATTCCAAAGAAAAAAATAGTATTACATTTGCAACCAATTCAAAGCTATAATTAATAAACTAACAATGAAATCAACTTTAACTCTTTCAGTCCCAAGCAAAAAGGTGGGTTTGGCCCAAACAAAAATGGCCATACCAGTATGTTTTTATTGTTTTTGTTTGGAAATAATTTTTTTTTAATGTTCATATTCATAAATAACATAAGTCCATAATGGATGGCTATACTTTAAGAAGATAGCGTTTTTGAGTTGTCAAAATTAGAAAACAGCCCTAGAAAGAATCAAGAGAAACGAAAGCCAGTATACTGGCTCTTGGGCCAAATGGGTCTAGCGGGAAGTACAGTATACTGGCTCTTGGGGCTTAAAGAGTTAAGAAAATGAAGGCCATATAAAAAATATATCTCTAAACAGACACTTATCAACAAATGTAAGTTTGTTTTTTTTTTCAACAAAAAAAAAAAAAATACGTCACAGAAAAAATCCCATGGGACAACATACTGTTAACTACATACCAAATAATAAATATATAGGTAGAACATAACGTAAATAGAGTATGTGATATAATTCTCTATCTAGATTCAGGTATCGTGTTCCAGAAAAAACAATGTTTCGGACTACATTATCAAATTCAAATACAAAATTTTCTCTAATACAATCAAGTTACGTTTCCAAAATTACATTTAACTGAAACATTTATTGTCTATCATCAGAGTGTACTAATATATTAACCAATTATGGGAACAGCACTCGAGAAAAAATTTAAATAAAGTGAGTAAAGACAATCAGAGACTTCCTGAAGCTGACTATCGCACCATATTAACTAATGAGTTTGTGCATAGGGCTGGCAATCTCATCATGTACAAAAACTATCCTAAACAACAAAGTTGCAAAAATTCTAAGTTGAACAGAGTAGTATAAAGGAACATAATTACATGCTATACATTATCAAACACAGTAATATAAAAATAGCATAGAAATGTATTAATACGTCATCAAAATACAGGCATATAAATAACAATAAAAAAAAATTTCTGGCAATCAAATGATGCATACAAATAATCATCATAATGTTACAGAAAAAAAAATTACATAATATTACATTACAAAAGTATATAACGCTCTATACTATAAAATACAAAAATATTTACTGTCCTAGAAATTAAAAAAAAATCGGACGCAAAATCTCCCACTTTCTTGTAAACATGTCCTGACTCTCAACAGGTAAACATCAGATGCTAGTTAGCCGATGACAGGTTCCGCTTGACTAACCACTTGGGCGTAAAGTTGACCTACATTTCTCACCGCTAATATGTCACAGAAGCATTGACTGTTATCGCAAAGTCGCTTCTGTAAAAAAATACAAATGAAAATTTCCATTTTAATCTATGGTGAAATTTAATGAGAAAAAAACGTAGAAGTCAAATTGACAATTACCTAGCACTATGGCTTGTGTAAAGTACTGGTCTCTTCACGATGCCATCAACTCTTCCCTTTTTACATACAGACAACATAGAATGATTAGGAACCACCTGACCATAACTGAAGGTCGTCACTGCTGTATTCTGCAATAAAGTTTTACACCTAACACAATGAGATGCTCTCTTGATATCAAAACTAGAACAAGCAGTATCATTCAATAGACCGTTATTATTCTTATTACCTTGCTTATAAAAAATCTTAGGCTTTCGTTGAGGAAAGTCACTCTGGTGATGTGAAGTAAAATTCTGGATTCATTATGTCTATAGAAAACATATCCTTTTCCTCTATTGTGACCATTGTTATATTTATGAGTCAAGTTAGCATTGTTGTGATTACTCTTTTTCCTTTGACAACAATATCTATTAAATGGGCCTTGTTGCATTCCAGAAAAATTACTGTAAGATTGGTACCCTTAATGTTTCCAAAATTCTTACAATCAAAATTTTGAGCTTTGTTAAATTGCCTCTTATATCTTTGAGAAGAAAAATTATTATTAGCTGAATTCCCTTAGTACTTTTCAACCTCAGGGTTATTTCTTTTCTCAAAACTGTTTTTGTTTTTCTCTGTTGGAATATGCTTACTAATTGTTTCAAACTGACTGAGCTGAGTTTGACAAGTAATAGGTTTGAAAATATCTTTATTGTTTTGCACCAAATAGTTCTCCTCTTTAGGACGAGTACTAATAGTTTTATCCTCTGCTGTCAATTTATGATAATCTCCAACAGCAAGCAAATGTCCCCTCTTAAGAGTTTTGACCTGAACTTTATCCCCTTTCTTTTCATGATTAACGGCACTGGCTGTTATACTAGCATCTTTGTTGGTTTGACGCCAAGAATTATTACTAAAATCATCAGTAACATTAGAACTTGGGAAGTTGTATTTCCCACGAAAAGATCTATATTTACTATGTATGACCTCTCTATGAGCAAAAAGTGTATAGGGCTGACTTTTCGCAACTTTCTGTCTATCACTGTCAACATTGACAGAAGACCACATTTTGTTGTTCAAACCAATATCTAGTAGGCCATCTACTCTTTTTCTTGCTTCCGCAATTTCATTATCTTTAAATGAAATCTCTTCACTTAACCTTTTATTTAACTCCTTAACAGCCAAAACTTTGCAACTTTTTTCTGCTAGTAATTTCTCAACTTTAATCAATTTATCTTTCTCCACCATTAACTTTTCCACTCTCTCTTTATCATCCCTCTCAATCTCCCTATCATAGCCATTCGTAAGCCTATCAACCATCTCTAGGGATATGGTATCCTTATCTTTAATTTGGCGACCAAGAATCGCATTGTCACTTAACAGATCAGTAAGTGTTTCATTAAACAGCTTCTCATATTTCTTAATCTGAACTTTTAATTTTTCACAAATCTTCCTCTTCTCTTGAACTTCTTGAGTTAAGATTTCTAACTTCGCCATTTTTATCTTCCATCCGAGCTTCCACCTCTTTAAATTTGCATAATGCAGAATCTAATACTGCTCGAACACCAGCAAGCTCAGAATTTGATTTACATAAATCACCTGTAAGTTTAGTCACTTTTCCATGTAGCTTATTCACTTCAGCAGTACTTTCTAAGCAACATTCCCTTTGCTTTATAGTACTCTGTTTTATGTCTCCTATTTGCTCCTTCTCTTCTAACTTCCTTTTCTGATACCTCTCCTCAATTTAATCAAGTTGCTTCTGATATGTCAATTTTTTGTTATTTCAGCATAAGTCAGCTCATGGACTTTACCTCGTTCACAGCATTTGTCTAATCTAGACCTTTTATAAGAGTTTCAAACTGACACTGTTAAATATCTTTCAAGAAGTTGCAATTATCTTAGTTAAATACTGTACACCAATTCCTCTTCATAGTACCTCTATCAAGTCATACCATACCAGGGAAGTCAACATATGTCAATAGCCATAAATTACTTATGCATCAAATTCTAATGATATGTCACTATAGACATAAACAACAAAAACAACAGAATAAGCAATGCATAGAACTGGAAGGCCTGATGACATGCATAAAGTTACACAATTTGCACCACAAAAAAACACTTATCTGTCAATAATTCCATTCCCTTCCACCAAGACATTGGATATCACATCATTCTGCAGCTAAAAACAGTCCACCGCAGAAAGGTACTGGAACTCAACACTCTTCCCTACAGGTCCTTGCTTCAATATGATATGTGCCTAACGATGCACAAGTTGACAGGAACCGAAATACAGCACACACCGCAAGACTTGACTCCTCTGTAGTCGTAAATGTACACGACCACTCCGTGTATCATAATATCTTGAACTAGTGAAGGTGAAAACTGGCACAGGTAACCCGAATGTCGCCGGAATCAGTCACAACCCGCACAAATGCTGGTACAAATACTGTCAAAGTCCACTTGAACTTACGTGACCACTGCAGACGTTGTTGTGGTACATAGGCATGAAATAGGATGTCAATCGACACTGCTACAAAGCTGAATATTACCACGGATAAGGCGGATTATAAACTAGGTCGAGGTTCTGAAGCACAGGAGATTCAGGCCACGCCCACACAGGGCTAATTATAATAAAGTTAAGTTCACTCAAACTCTTGTCACGCAAATGTCATATGTATTCGTTCCAACTTGACTGTAAACCACCACTGTTGCATAGATGCAACTGGCCACCACTGTTGGATACCACTGTACTACCACTGTTGGTGTCGATATGACTACTGTTGCAAACGCTATGCCTGGTGGAAGTTGGTGGAACTATAATCATCGCCACACAGGCTATATTGTAAATATGTGTGCTGCTGTCCTGTCCCTGTGTCTGTAGTGTTGACATGGGTGTATGGAGAGTCAGTCACACACCACCGTACGTACGTAAGAGTACATGTAGGAGTCAAAAAAGGTTGTAAACGAATGGAACAGTTCGATACTGTTTATTACGTTACAACACGGACACGACGACATAAACGAAACACAGTTACAGCAAAAGGTACGAATTATCTCTGCACTCAACAGACTTCACACTCGGCAGTTAACAATAATATCAGCGCTATAAAGACTGCACCTACGGCAGTTAACAATAATATCATGGCCTATACTGTCCTCACGACTCAGTATACTCACAAGACTGCACTCACGGCAGTTAATAATACAAGGCTTAAATAATAGCTTCCTAACAGCTTCATAAATCTCCACACTGCAGTTAATACATAATATGGCCTGTACACATCCTGGACTTATAATAGCTTTATCACAGCTTCATACTTCTCTACACTGCAGTTAATACATAATATGGCCTGTCCTAATCCTGGACTTATAATAGCTTCATCACAGCTTCATACTTCTCTACACTGCAGTTAATACATAATATGGCCTGTCCAAATCCTGGACTTATAATAGCTTCATAACAGCTTCATAAATCTCCACACTGCAGTTAATACATAATATGGCCTGTCTTATAATAGCTTCATTGAAATCCATACTGCAGTTTATCAAATAGGCTGTACACACAGCGAAAACACATAAGTCGACATTTCCTTAAGCACTACGTAGGCATACACTATCAAAAAACACTAGGCTTGACCAGATCGGTCCACGCCCAGAAAGAGACTGCCCCGATATCACACATCTCCCGCTCAAACAGGCACGAGACTCGGCTGTTTTGAACACAGCTTTCAATACACGCGGCTTTGCCACGAGCTAATCACAGCTCTACAATTCAGAACAAATTCATCTCCACACTAGAAATGAATAGCGTTCACGACGCCTTTCTGACTTTCGAACTTCTCGAACATACGAGGGAATTCCCCTATCATAATTTAAACTATCATCATAGCCAATCAAGCATACAAGTGTTGTAACCCAAAATCTAACTTGTCTACCAAGCATTTTCAGCATTTACTTCCCCTGGGTTAAATAGAACCATCAAAACTAATACAAGACCAAATCTGTTCTCAACACTTGCCTCAGTGGATCCGGAACAACGTTTATTTTAGAACTGCGCTACCCTGGCTTCTGGTTCGAATCAGGATCGAAATTTGTATATGCTGACATGCGCACTCGATTTGCCAGCTTGTCTTCGAGCTGTAGTGGGACTTGTTCTTTACTGTACTGCCTATCCTACCCCTAGTGCTAATCTTTTGACCTTTTGGGGTTATTTACTTCTTGCGGGATCCTTTTCTCAACAAGAGGGAGAGCATTATTGGGTTATCTTCCTATGTCTGTACACGATATATATATATATATATATATATATATATATATATATATATATATATATATATATATATATATATAGTCCCATACCCATACTCCATTTACCATTGTTTTCACGTTTGTGTGTCTTGTTGTCACATAACTGTGTTTGTGTGTATAGTTAAACATATATGTTACTTGTATGAAGAGTAGTATTGTCTAATACGAAATTACAGCCGTAAAGATAGGCTGGATCAGAGCATCTTCTAAGTCCAGAGACAGATTCTACTCTTAAACTATTTACCGTGGAAGCTATTTCTTGCACCTTTATTCTCACCTACTTACCATTAGCCCCTCTGCTCAGACTGGGCCAGTTAACTCCTGATACCTATCCTTAAAACATTTACGACAACGGCTACCAAGACTAATCCTCTATGGCTTCTTTTGCGCCAAAATCCAATTTTGTAACGTGACGTCACATGCCGGGTTGCTTGCAGTGGAACTCAAGCATCTCGAGTTTCATTTACTGCCGAGGAAAACATAGCTTGGCTTACAACCAAGCATACAAGTCAAAACGGCAGTAAAACTTGCCTTGACATCCAACCCCTCCATAAGAAAGAAAACATAGTGTTCTTCCATCAAGAGGATGATGGGCCTTGGTCTCCTCCAAAAATTCGGGGAACCTGACTACCACCCAGAAGCGCTTTCTTTGCCCACATCTAGGACTCTATACCGCTAGTACATGCTGAACAGTGTTTCACATAGTATATAAACACACAAAAAACATGGGAGGTGCATCGCAAAAACTGACGTGCTGCCCTCCACTCTTTAATAAACTGTGGAGCTGACATATACATGGAATCTCCAGCCCTCATAGATATATTCATTTAGCAATTACAGGATATGATTATTGAAGGCAACACATCTACATCATATAAATTGAAACAGTGTCTAACTTGCCTTTACGGCCAAACACACCATGAAAATATTACATATCAAATAAAGATAATTATGCCGCAATCACTAAATCATACAGAGAAATTATCACAACTATATCTGCAGCTCATTCATTTCGCAGAACAGTGCTGGTGGAGTGGGTCAGACTCTTACGTTCGGTTCGCTTTAACCGAAACGATATAAACCATGTGCTTAAATTAATATCTCGGACATGGTAGGACAATCAGATATCGGAATCCCTATTGCTGGGCTATCAGCAGATGGTTTTCAAGCAACGACATGTGTTTCCACCTGACTGCGGTAAGCGCACCCCATTCGTCCACGAAAGTCACTCTCGCTACTTTTGTATTTCCCGCAACAACAATACCCCCACACACTTCACTGGTGCGACCTTATTAAACACTCGTCTGAGTGTGCGCCAACTAGCACTCAGAGCGACGTTCCGGACCCATACTGTTCGATCACTAGCTAACAGACCCACAGACACACCTCTACTTTTTCTATTCCTCGGGAATGTACGAGGAGTACATGACGTTACGGGAGAGGTTAGAGCTGTATCCCAGCAACGCTGTGTCCCGGTGGCTGATGGTCAGATGATCGCGCTACCACCATCTGAGATTAAGGTGTATCAGCGACAGGGTATGGGACAGGCAGGAAAAATACTCAAATCGGCGACAGGATTTTCTAGGACAACAGCATTCACCCTACCGGACAGACACGGGGTGTCCATATTAATGCACGCCCGGGGGTAAGAATCGACTTTGCCCCTAAATTTGGTACATTTTACAGTTTTGAGGGTGAACTCGGATTCGTCGATGCAAGAACGACGAACCTCAACAGCAGTACAACCTGTGTCTCTCATCACCGAGACTGCTTTCTTCCCCACCTTTGTAGAGCCCTAATTCGCCAGTCTCGTTTACCACAAACAGACACGGTAATGCATGTCCGCACCGTAGAACTACCCTCTCATCAGAATGAAATAGCGGTCGGCACTCAACACAGTCCTCGCTGTTGACTGTTTCCAACACACACGCGGAATGAGTGTGTTCGATAGGAGTTGGGCTCATGTCTGAATCGTGTCCCTTGCCATTACAATTGGGACATCGGCGTTCCCGTTTGGATTCGTCACGTGTACTCTTGCTAGGACTGCTAGCCGGCGACGATCGGGATTCACCATCTGAATCCCGAAAATTCGCCTGATAGTCTTCTCGATTCTTCCGAACAATGCGAGCATCATAATCGGACTCTCGGCTCTCTGAGGATTCACTTCTTTGTCTGGTGGATTTCGCTGGATACCACCCCTATCCAAAGCGCAAGAATCGCTGAAGTGAACATGTTTCTGCGACTGTCTCTCGTCTTCGTTGCTATCACTTCTCGGCAGACAATTGTTCCGTCTGCGTTGGAAACTCACGCGAGTTCAAAAGTTATCATAATCGCTTTTCGATGGTGTATTACGGTGGAACGTCCTTTCAATCCTCTGCTTCTGAAACCTATTAGCGCTATCCGACCGATGCTGCCTTGCTGGTTGCTCTGAGATCTTCCCACCGCATGAGATCACACCATCAGGAATGCTGGGCCGATGGATGGGCTTGCTCAGATGGGATGTGACGGAATGGTGGCCCAGCTGTGACATGGAATCAATATCTTTTGGCCTACGTTCTTGTAAAAAAAGAAACTAGCTCTGCCGAGCATGAGGACAAGACCTTGTCCCGTACCATCAAATCAACAATGCCATCGTTGTCTTTAATGAAACCTCCATCTCAATCCATCTGTTAAGCAAAAGCTTAATCTTCGAGATAAAGTCCTCGAAGTCCTGATCCACACTCGGTACGTCGTTTCTGAACCGTGTGAGGTGGAATTTCCGTAGCAACCGTTCTTTCACGACAGCGTAATTTGCCCTATTTTCCAGCGGGAGGCTACAAAAAGTCTCAATCATTGGCCCAGATAACAAAGGTGACAGCAGAGATGACCATTCATCTCTGTTAGTCTTCCAGGCTAGATATTCATTTTCGAATCTTTCGAAGAATAAGTCAATACTGTCAACTTTGTCATTGAAATTAGTAAGTTGCAGCCTAAATGGACAGTGAGACTCCCTAGGAGTTGAGCTCTGACTACTCGCACCCATTTCTAATATTGTTAATTCAATCTCTTTATCAGCTTGTATTTTCTCTTTCTCTATGTCTGCTTTGATCTTCTTTTCTTCTCTCTGTTCCTTTCTTCTATCTCCTTATTGCGTTCCCACTCTTTGGCACGCAAATCTATAAGGGCATCCTGGTTCTCCTTTGAGTGGTATTAGGCCATAGCAAAATCCATCAATTCTTTTCCAGTGTAACCACACTCCTTCCCTAACTGAACAAACTGTGGCAATAACATTGATATTATGTATCAATATATAATCAATAGTACAGTCAGAAATACATCTGAAATATATTTTAATATACTTACAATAAGAACTTAGCCACTTGGCTTGTGTTCACTTAGTCGACGTTTGATGGACTCATCAATAAATCATAACACTCAAACAATATCTCTTATACTCGCGATAATGTAGGTACTCCAAATATCCCTGACTACATACCCGGCACCCTACAAGTAATGAAAAATAGTCTATGGATCTGTATACAGATCAGCGAACTGACACCTACTCAGTCGTAAATATGTAGCACTCTCTAATGATTCCACAATAATAATCCTAACACCAAGCTAATAGCTTGTGTTCACTTACTTTGTCATAGATGAAATCAACAATAAGTCCTATTACTTAGTCATAAACATATTAATAGCCCCTTCAGTCTTAACTGACTTTGGGAATGCGCCCCTGAGGTGACCACCCTCAGCTGCTTATTTTATAGGGTGAAGCTGAAGTGTCCTCTCCAGGGCGTGAGCTTGGGCACAGTTATATGGAGATCAAGCTGTTGCCCATGCAGCATGTTCCCCCTCTCCAAGCAGCTGGTAGGTCCAAAACAACGGCAGTAGCCGATACAGTTCGGTACCTGCCCCGTCGCAGGAGTTGCCAGAACAATGATAAATCAACATTAGACTGCCTTAGAGACTCCGACTCCGGATTTATCCTCAGGGTTTACTCCCGAAGACAATTCCATTAATGGATATTACCGCAAGGCAGCGGTGGTTTGAATTCAGAGTTCCTTCTCTTAGATAAGCTGCCAACCAAGGATCACGAGCCCTATCTGTCCGAAGATGCTGGTTTTAAGGCGCCAGTCGCTCACCTTCGCCCCTTCTCCCGTCAGTGGAAACAGTTCCGCCGGGCTCAAATTGAGCTTCACTTGAAGGCCGGGAGCTGGACTTAACCAAGTCGCAAAGCCATAGCTGATAGAGGCTACTTAAGACGCATGCCATAGAAGCATTTATCTGCAGTGAGAGCTTATCGTCACTACAACTCCCGGCTATAACAACCTTTCATAAACATACAGCACTCTGAAATTGTGTTTCTGTACATATAACTTCATAACAATATGAATAATTGAATGTAGCAGAAATACAAAAATAGAAATGATGGACAATCACAATAACACAAACAGCAACCAACAGTCGCGTGTGAAAAGAAGAGAGATTAGAAGTCAAAAGAAGTAAGTTGCTATGTACAGTACGTGACTGTTAACAACCGGAAACAAGGGATAAATCGCTAAACAAATGTACAAGATAGCAAGTAAGTGACATAAGAGTACAACAATAAAACAAGACGCAAAAAATGACAAAATATGCACAACGACCTGTACACAAACTTAACTAGCACAACTAACATATAATGTGCTCGGTTTGTTAAGCGGGGTAGCCGCAGGAATGTACGTCTGCTCAACTCCACCACTAAACAAACACAGCCACTCCCTAGAAAGAAAACAGTCTAATGCAATCTCTTTCACAAGGAAAAAGAAAGTATTAAACTCGCCTCCCGTCCTCCGTTCGACAACAGTAAAATAATAATACACAGAAAGCAGAACGACAACAATGAAACGATGAAAGCTTCTACACAAACTAGCCACAAGACAGTCCAGTCAGAACAAAAGTAAGAAAATGAAACACCTAGTTTTAATTTTTATACTAAGGTAAATAATATAAATACTAAAATATATAAAAGGTCAGTGAACGTGAATAATAGGTAAAGTAATTGCAAAACATCCAGACTATTATTATCAAAAATCAAGAAAATAAATACAGAAATAATCTCCCTTAGATGTAGGAGTAATTTGACAATTCACCAATAGAAGACAACTATTAATGAACGATAGCGAAATAAGACCAAAGAAAGAAATGTCTCACTAAAACATTATAAAAATGGAATATGGAAGATCATGGACATGAAAGTAGAACAGATGACAGATAGACAGGAAAGAAATGATGAAGAAAATAAACATTCAAAATATACACAGTCTTTAAATAATTGACTTATCTGACAATCCGGCGCTGGCACGACAGATGCAGCTCCAATGAATTTCGTCGCTGGCAAATGATGAAAATGACGACACACGAATAAAGTCACTTACAACGTGCATAAATGTTCCATAGAGATCCGTTTCACAATCCACGACCCGGATGGATCAACACTGCACGGGTAGATCACACACCGAAGCAGGTAGCACAAGTCCTAGAATTAAAGTCTCACTCACTGGCATATGTGTATATCCAAGACGAAACGTCACTCGGCAGGGTTAACACAGTCACAAGAAACAAAAAGTCCACAAGGAATGGACCTCAGCACAAAGATGAACTCTTCACAGTGATAGCAGAAAAGAGCCGGATCCCAGTGGCACCGGACACCACTGCGCAGAAGGATACATCACCTGCTTCCCAACAAGCAAGTCTTAGCACATAGGGCCGCTGACTATAACTACAGCACAGGTTGGCTGCAATAAACGGACATAGTGTATTGCTACAGCACGGGTTGGCTGCAGCGCCCAAACACAGTCTACTGCTACAGCACGGGTTGGCTGCAGTGCAGGAACACAAGAACACTGGCAGGCAGGTTGCGGCAGGGACTCTATTATGCGGGATGGTTGTTTCGTGTGGCGGGAACAGCAGATCTTGCTTACCACATAAACGCCCTATGACACTAGAAGTGATAGGTAAACTTGAAAGTTTACAAAAGCACCCTACCAAAAAACGCCTAACACCTGTAAGGTAACACTCTAAGTCACAATGTATCAACCGGGATAGCGCAACAACCGAGGTTGTCTCCACACCCCGTTGAACTCATAAATTTACTCACAGGGAGCACACGAATGTTACCAACAAATAACGAAGTATACCTAGTAATATGTCTACTTATTCAGCCCGACAATTCACAGATTAGTGAGATAACATTGCTGACAGTAGGAGAACTTATAAACGAGAATTATATCCACAATACAACACTTTTCCAACTGTCAAAACCACTGACTTACCAAAATATTAATTCCGAGCAGCAACAATCAATCAAAACTGTGACCTATTTCAATTTCACGATTATTCACAACAACAAAATCTACCCAGACTGGCTAAACGATGACCTAGTTATCAATCGCTCTGTGCTTAACTGGCAAACTTGTTGAAAAACCTAAAGATAACACACTTCTGATATGCATGTAGGTTCATAATTTACTAGCAGAACATTTTCTAACACTTCTGCAGGAACTCATATATCCAAACAACGGAAAAATGCAAAGAATCTATATAGCCACAACTATAAGGCCATAGAACGCGCCCAAAGACCAAAGAAAGCTCACCAGATGCCAACGTGTGATGTATAGTATGTCAACGCAATACAAATACACACACTACCACTGTACGTCTGAACTTCACGCAGGACAGGAACAAAAAGACTCGTAAACGCTAAGGGCTTTACGAACAGTGGTGACACTGATAAAGGCACGCTCAAATAGCAATTATCCCTTTATTCACTGAACAATAATTTGGCCAAAAGTTGCCAGAATGAGATACAAAATATACATGTGCTACTAATGTAAATAGTACGGTAGAGCCTTGCAGTCAAGTCTGACCATCACTCAGCATAATGAGCGACGAGGAGAACTAGAGTATAACATTCTCATTTAAATGTCACACACAATGCGAGAATGACAACAACAGCAAATATAGCTGACAACTCCGTAGAGCAAAATAGTCCTGAACAAGAACACATACACCAGAATTACATTAACAATGGCAACTACTCACTGTCCCGCCATAGGCCGAAATACGGTAACACAACCGGCTTTCCAAAACACGTCTCTATAAGACGGGTACCAAGACTCTAATCCTCTTTGGCTTCTTTTGCGCCAAAATCCAACCTGTCACGTGACATCACATGACGGGTTGTTTGCACTGGAACTCAAACATCTCGAGTTTCGTTTACGGCCCAGGAAAGGATAGCTTGGCTTACAACCAAGCATACAAGTCAAAACGGCGGTAAAACGTGAAATAACAATGAGAATATTGTCCTTTTGCTGTTTCCTGGTAATCAGAACTTAACTTTTCTAGGTGAGTCCTCCAGCCGTGGCTTCGTCAGTTCTTCTGTGTCGATGACACTTCACTGTATGATGGCTTTGTTTTACGAACAGTCTGATAGCCTCGTTCCACGAACTTTAGACAAAATAAAAAGAACAAATGCCTCTGCTAAATATATTTGTGGGCTGCAAACTAACAGGCGCATTGTCTCGCTGTCCACTCACCAATGTTAACCTCTCTGAATAATTATATTCTTGAGTATATATAGCGCAACTCACGGTAGATGATTAGAAATCACCAATATTCTTCTGGGTATTGAACTGGGAAATTATGTGCTTGGACAGCGAGTGGCAATGTCGTGCCTGAATTACAATTAACAAGGGACATATATCTCACAAAAATGATACTATACACTTGAGACACGTGTGATGTAATCATCACTCGTCACTGCTATAGTCGGAGTCTGGGGTTGTTGTTGCTTTCCGGTTTCTGCGCGAATTAGCATAAAACAAACACCAGCGCTTGCTGTAGTGGTTTATGAACATTCTATTTTCATATGTTGAGGTTGCCAGCTTCATATAAAACTACTTAGCAAGAAAAACACGTCAAATTTATATTTGTAAAATAAATGTTTACACTTACCCCAAAGTAACTTTTGGGAACACAATCTCCTGGCACAATTTAGAATGGACACATCACTTAGGATGCTTTCGAATCACTTGATCTGGAAATGTTGGATTCTTCTTATGACGGGTGATCTGATTCCTTAGGTCTCCATTATTTGTATTTTAAAATGCGGGTTTACTTGTTAAGTTTCAAAGTTGCCCAAATACTTCGATCTTGGTCCTTTAAGTTTCCAGTCTTTCTATTTAAATATGCGGGTTTACTTTCAAGTTTCAAAGTTGCCCAAATACTTTCGATCTGTCACTTTTAATTTTTGGAATCCTTTGTCCGATCCTTCTCTTTCTGGCTCTGGTGAATTGCTAGCTTGACGTGGCGATACAATCTGATCTGTGACTCCGATTTCGCTAGATTGCACTGGACAACAGCCAAACTGTATCCGAGACAAAAGTAGCTATCTTTAACAAATTTGGACATGCTGATCACATATATGAACTTAAAAATCTCGAATTAGCCTAGTTTTCGAGATCAGGGGGGTGGGGAGGGGGGGGGGGGGATCAGTAGGTTGGTGGCTCCACCTTCCCGACACGAATGACCCAGTCCTTCTTTTTTCTATAGCCCAGGCGCGTAATTCCCCATGAATAGCCTTGAGCACCAATTGGATGACGCTATCTGTAGCAGTCATTGCAACCACATTTCCTCCTTGTCATCATTCGTGTTGTAGATTCTGTGAGCGCAGACGTGTCGTTCAAGATGCCTCCTGAATGTGTGAACAGTGCGGATTATTTTTGCTGTATTTGCAGACAAATAACTTTGCTATCACAAAGGCGACCCATTACACCGATGATAAAGAAAGCTTACAGCCTTTATTTTGGTTGTGAGATCGGTCACATATGTTGTCAATCCTGTGCAACGAATCTACGTTGCTGGTTGAACCGAAAAGGACGATCGATACGTTTTGCAGTTCCAATTGTGTGGAGGGAACCGACAAACCATCTTAATGATTGTTACTTTTGCATGACTCCTCCAATTGGACATGGTATTTCTAAGAAGAAAAAGCGGCCTGTGACCTATCCGAATATTCCCTCTGCTATGCGGCCAGTGACTCACGGGGAAGGACTTCCTGTTCCGGGCCCACCAGAATTTTATACGCTGGATGATGAAGAAGATAATAAGGCTAGTGGACATCCGTCGCCTGTGAAAACATCTACATCAAGAGATCCTGATTTCGTGTCTATTGAAGAGTCTGCACAGCCACATAAAATTACCCAGAGAGAATTGAATGATCTAGTGAGAGATCTGGAATTTCCAAAAAATAAAGGAGAGCTGTTGGGGTCCAGACTGCAGCAATGGAATCTTCTAGAAGAGAATGAGCATGTGTATGTGTTTCGTGCTCGGCAAAAAGATCTGCTTCCATATTTCAAAATGACAGATAACCTCATTGCTTGCGTTGATATAGTGGGTCTGATGGCAGCACTACACATCAACTACAAAGACGACGATTGGAGGCAGTTCATTGATTCGTCCATGTTGTGCTGTGCTGCTCCATATGGTAACGTTTTACCATCTGTTCCACTCGGGTATGAAGTCCACATGAAAGAAACGTACAACAACATCAAACAACTGTTACACAACATCAACTATGACAAGTATAGGTGGCAGATATGTGGTGACCTGAAGGTCATTGCCATCTTGATGGGGCTACAGCAGGGTTACACAAAGTTTTGCTGTTTCCTCTGTCTACGGGACAGCAGTGCCAGGACTTCCCACTACAAAAAAAAAGGATTGGCCCCAACGACGATTGCTTGAACCGGGGAAAAAGAATGTACTTAACGAACCACCTGTAGAATCCCACAAGATCTTGCTCCCTCCTCTCCACATCAAACTTGGACTAATGAAGAATTTTGTAAAGGCCATGGATCGAATTGGGGCAGGTTTTTTATACCTTCGTGATAAATTTCCAAGACTTAGTGAGGCCAAAATCAAGGAAGGTTTATTTGTCGGTCTACTGATACGCCAGCTCTTCCGAGATCAGCGTGTGATGATATCCTCACAGGTGATGAAAAGTTAGCTTGGAATGCTTTCCAGCAAGTGGCCACAAACTTTCTAGGAAACAATAAGGCTGACAATTACCAGGAGCTTGTAGAAAAACTCTTGCAGCGCTACGAGAGATGAGGGTGCAACATGTCTTTGAAATTACACTTTTTACACTATCATATGGATTTCTGCCCTGCTAACTGCGGTGCTGTCAGTGACGAGCATGTGGAACGATTTCAGGACATTACTACCCTCGAAAAAAGGTAAGACGTGAAATGGAATGCTGCAATGCCAGCAGACTATTGTTGGACCCTTGTGAGAGATGCTCCAGATACTCATTACAAGCAACAGGCAAAAAGGCGTCGCTGTGAATCATTTCCGCTATGAGCATTATTATCATATGGTATGTATTTGCAAATGTGTAAAACCTGTTTTATAGATATTTTAAAAACTAGAGCTAAGCTGTTGTTTTAACGGCCATTTTTATATTCAGCAGCCCAAACAACATAAAGGTAACTTGGTTTAATCTCAGATACACTCAAAAGGTCAACATTTGTTTCCAGTGTTATATTTCGAATTCTCAATTCCAATCCCAGATTGTGCTTCCGACGAATTTCCTAATGAGAACCATTGTGTATTCCCTCTCTCACTTTACACCAATCCAATATTTTTTGCACTATGTGGGTAAGGGTGTTAAATCATACTTTCTCGCGTGTTTTAAAATATCAACTTTTAAAATTCCAACATTTGACCTCTTTCTAAAAATTCCGTAATGTTTCCGATTGCATTCTTTATGCAAAACTCATAAACAAATATGTGCACTCATTTCCTGTCTAGATGCTTTCCGCCAATATTGTCTCCCCAGATAGATTATCTGTAATAATTATACAGGGATAGGCCGGCGGAGGCTATTATCACCTGTGTTTTCGTACCTCTCCCAGACAGTCAGATAAGGATCGTTGGAAACTTAGACAAACAATATGGCTGTCCTTCCTATACCCTGCCGGGTCGTATTGTTCTGAGGAGTGTCGAGACCACCCTGGATAACACGTGGCCGTCTCTAACAAAGGTGTCTAGACCACTTACGTGATAAGAGTATTATCCGCTGACCTGTTCAATTAACCTGGTATCATTCCGATTCACCTTGCGAGGAGCGCCAACCAAGACTGGGAGTGGTTGTCGTAGATTTTTGATAGGAGAATTAAGACTTGGGTTGGTCCCTTCTGAATAGGTTGAAATGAGTGATAGTCACAGTGTGAGATAGAAATACAAAAATAGATTTCCACGAGTGAGGTGGTGGAATTGTGATAGAGGCTGTCTCTGAGAGCGAGAAATCTTCTCACTCTCTCTCACCTATCTTCTACGACAGATCTAGAGTAGTCAGACAGTTTAACACATATACATTAAATATATCTATATCCACTCACGTGCACGCACATTCAAGTGACGACAGGTAGACACACAGACGTGGGAAACTATAACAAGTGATTATATAGATATTTAGAACGAGCTGACCCACATGCTGATTAATTTATTGTTAAGTTTATTTATCATTTGTAAACTTACGTCACAACATGTAAAATTACATCAAAAAGGCATATACACAAAGTCATAAACAAATCAAGGAATGCTACAAGAACTGGTAGACCCACAGTTATGATCTTCCCTCGATGGATAGCCCACAGTCCCGTTACGAGAAAGATGATAGCACAAAGAGTCCCAGATACATATGATTGAGTCTAAGAGTTTCCCCCGTTTAAGGTATGACCAGACCTGATACTATAATCTAGTTTAAGGGAAAATATTGTTAGCAAAACAAACTTGCATGAAGAAAGTTATGACAGCAAATAGGTGCCAAAATACAACGGTAACAATAACACTCAGACCTGCGTTCACTCTATTCATTCAGCCGTGGCCACGTGCGCACATTTATACTTACAGCTTTGATCGCTGCCTCTGGGAACATAATTTTTTCTAGGACCTTCACACAGACCCGTAAATGCAGTCTCGACCAAGAAATCCCCAGTTCCAAAAAGACGTACTGAATTCTCTGTCTCAGGGAACGATTCCTTGGGTGTTCTTATTTTTCAGATGTCTGTTTAAGTCACATAAAATTTGTCCAGGCACGAAAGTTAGCGGAGCACAGTGTCACTAGCGTAGGTTTCTACAAAAATGAGGAATGTCAGGTCGGGTGCCTTATCTCAGTATATGACTATATTTGGTCACCACACTACTAGTCAAACCTCTGTCGGATGTTACTGATATGTTGCTGCCACAGCGGCTGATCTGTACTTAAGCGTTATTCTAAAAGAATTAATTCTGGCGCGATAGGCCTTTTACTTCATTTAACTGTTACAGTTCATGTAATGAAAGTGCTTAAGTTCTTCACAGATAATGTTCACGTACTAGAACGCTGGCAAAGTTTGGGTACCACAGTATTCACTGAATAAAGAAAAATACATATGAAATATTTTACATATTTATGTACTCAATATAACTTAAATTTTTAAACTGCAAGCATATAGCTTGTCTTATAGTTTAACCCTTCCCGCGGAATAAGTTATATTTTTTTTAAAATCAATCAATCCTCATGAATTAGGGATACGTCCGTATTCCGTCAACACTCATGAGGCTTCTAGCATTTATAAGTTAATTTAGAAAAATTACTCTCGTCTGATTATTTAGCAGTAAAATTTAATTCATTATAGCTACATTGTTGTTTAAGCTAGAAATTATAATTTATTCTGCTTTCCACTGAAACACGTCACTAGAAAATAATACAGACTTATGTATTAAGCGCTCTGCACCAAATCTAACTAGTGAAATAAAATAAGCGATTTAATACTTTAAACACTTCACGAAATACTAGATAATATGTATAATATTTTATCTCCACACAGAATTTACAGGCGATCGCACAACTTTGGAATTATATGCTTATATTTATTGGTAGTCTAGAAGTTCGGCAAAATTTTTGCCAAGAACAAACTAAGACTTCGCTATACAGCTTATTCTCCTTGCACGAAACGTCCTGTTTACTGCGAATTTAGGAGCGAGAATGAAATTCTAGTTTCAAACTCTAGTTATATCTATTACCAGACAAAGAAGTAAACTTTTATTTCGCCAAACCGAAATAATCACCCTTTCCGTCTATAACACTTTACGTTTAACACCAAGAGGCTGTCGACAACTGACACTCTGCGTCTCTGACACCTCCGTCTAAGAAACGGCCGTAGCGCTAAGTGTCAGATGCAAATGTAGACAACTTGTCTGCAATGCAGGGGCAGTTTTCGCACCTCACGCTGACCATGGCCCACAATGAGTGTCGTGTCAGGTGAAATTTCCAGACAAATGTCTCGAACTGCACCGTAGAGGTGTCAGTTATCGCGCTTTTCCTGAGCGCTCAGCCGAAGAAGCCGCGCCTCTCAGCTGAAAGTGCAGACATAGTCTGCTCGTATGTCTGAGATAAGCGAAAGTCACAGTTTCGTGTCCTGACATCTAATGCAAATAGAAATGCATTTTAACACTCTCCCGTCTCTGTAGAGACTGACACGTTACGTAATAACTGCGTTCTCAGTTTTGAGAAAAGAAACAGGTAAACGTTAGAATGGGAAAATAGTAATGTATATAGTCGCAAACGAACGAATGCGAAAAACACAGGAAAAAGGTAAAGAGCGATAATAAAAAATAGAGGATACGGGTGAAAGAAAAGAAGAGGAAAATATAGAAAATTTAATGATCATAAAACCTATGTGACAGTGGTCACAACGAAAAAATGAATGAAGGTGCATAAAATATGCCAAATAAAAAGTGAATGAAGGAGTGAGGGACGCGCAAAAAGTACATGTACAAACGTTTTGTCACATACCCAGTCACTTAAGATATTGTATTAAATGTCCAGGTTTGGGCGTGAACTTTTCCTCTACTGCTGTTCTGGATGACAGTGCTCTTCTCCTCATTATACCGTTGGCAAGTGTTTAAAATGCTCGCTTGGCAATGTGTACAGTTTAGCACAAACTGACGAACGTCTTCCCATCGTTTGGGCCAAAAGTAAATCTCTTGAAGGTTACTTATAGTGGTACCCACAGGAACTTATTTCCCCGACGATGGTATATGAGCCGATTTAGTAACGGAGAGTCTTAAGGGAAGAAGCGTTATGAGTTGGTTTCCCCGTCTCGCCCGTCGATAAACAATCCCATCTTCTTTGTGGAACGTTCCAGCTCAAGCATGGGTTGTTTTTATCCGACTCTGTTCAGAGAACGGCGCTAGGGTAAGGTCATCCTTCTGCACTTGTCGTAACTCTGCTTTGTTACACATAAATGTCGCGTTGAGGTACGAATTATCCAATTTTGGGCGTTGCATGCTCTGCTCAAACTCTTTCTTGGTATCTTCATCCTTCTGGTTGTCCGGGTTATGGCGAACAGAGCAATCTCTCACAACTGTCTAACATCGTGTCGCAAACCTGGCCAGAATTCGCTCAAAGAGACCTGTTTTATCAGGGCATGCGAACATTTAAGGGAGTGGGGCATGGTGGAATGCATTTCTTGCATTAGGCGGGTGCGATAGGGGAGTGGGACAACTAATTGTCTCTTGTCCCCCATCCGTCTATAAATAAAACTTTCCTCCCTGTAATATGATCCCTGAAAAGTATGGGAGTAATTGCCATACAACTTTGAGAAGCAAGGCTTTAGGGTGTTATCGGCTCTGTGTGCCTTCTTCAGCTCCGAAATATTCGGGCTGATGAGAAATAAGGACTCAGGGGCCGCCTGGGCGTGTCCTGTGTTCTCCCTCTTTTGTGTCTACTTAGAGTCACGTGAGGGGTCTCTAAGAAATACAAATTTCCTCCCTAAAATGAGAGGGTAGACTAAATCGTCTACAACTGCGGCATTGATTTTCCCCCGTACATATCGGGTTGAAACATCAATTTCCGCAACCGGAAGAAGCATAGGCTTTATACTCTTCCGGCGCCCCTGTATTTCTACAGTTTCACCAGTGTATTGGTGGGTCTTCAGCAAAGATGGGGAAACTAGAGCTCAGTATTCTAAACCCGAATCATATTAGCACCGTATGGTGTTGTTACCAACGGTTACTTGCTTAGTAATAGAGGGGTGGCTGGGATTCTGTCCATATTCCTTGGGGTCATGGTTCCCTATCGGCCCCTGATCAAGCATGCGACATTATAAGGGCCTGTTTTCGGTCTCTTACACTCCGATATAAAATGTGTATCGATTTTGCACGATTTACAATATCGTCTTCCAGTTCCCTTGGCTGAATTGCTCTGTTTCTGCTTATGTTGATCATGTGGTAGTTGTTGTCGCTGTTGTGCCGTGTTGTGTGAGGTGTTGGTGGTACTCTTGGAGTCAGTGAGGGGCGCTCCTCTTGTTTAGGTTATTATCGTGTAGGCGCCTTTTAGACGGGTTCACTTCCGACTGGGCGCTCCAGTACCGATCAGCAAACATTAATACCTGATCAAGAGTTTTGGCCCCGTGCTCAGCCAGAAACCTTCTCATGTCTGGGATGAGCGAGTCCTTGAACTGCTCCACAATAATCATCTCTTGTAGCCCTTCGTACGATTTGTCGAAGGCGCCGAGTGAACCGCGCTTCTCCAAATACATAGCCAGACGTGTAGCAAACTGCTTGTACGATTCGTCTTTTTTCCTCTTGGCTTCCCGGAATTTGATCTGAAAAGTTTGTGCCTTCAGCTGAAAATGCTGAAGCAGAGCTTTCTTCAACAAGTCATAACTGTTGTTGTCTTCCCTGGCCATTTTTAGGAAGACACCGTAAGCAGGTCCTCTCAGAATCTGAGATATCTTCATGGTATATCTCTCCTTATCTAATCCATAGGTGGCAGCTAAAGACTCAAACCTAGCAAGATATATGTCTATTTCCTCAGAAGCCTCTGAGTAAACATCTAACTGAAAAGAGGCCGCGCTCGGAACTACCACGTGAGAGCTATTTCCCCCATCACTTCATTGAGAACTCTCCGACCCATTAGTACTAGAGCTAGATTCGATTCTTCTACTTTCGATCTCCAATTCTTTCAGCCTAATGGCTCTGTCGGCCATTTCCTTCCTTTCTGCTCTTTCGGCCTGTTCCTTGTTCTTAGCGAATGCCCTTTCAGCATGTTCCTTGGCGAATGGTCTCCCTTCTTCAGCCTTCTGCTCCTCAAAAGCGCTTTGCTTTTCCTTCTCTCTTTTTCGTGTTCCCGTTGCTTTTCTTTCTCTTCCCTGTCTAATCTTTTCTCTTCTCGGGCCGTGGCTTTCTCTGCTTCTATTCTGTCTTTGTCCTGTTTCACAGAACTGGCTACAAAATCAGATAAATCCTTGACTGATAAGTCCATCTCTTTAGCAATATTTAAGTAAAAAGTGTAGAGATTTTGTGATTCCGCCTAGCTGTGCAAGGAGACTGTTTACAGGCTACACGAAATTACACTTGCTACTTAACTAAAATAAAGTTAGCTGTTTCAAGTTCAAAACATTAACTGATTAAAATTATAAAATCCACAACAATGACAACAACAAAAAATAAGCTTCAGCAATGGACAGTCTTTTCCTCTTCCAATTATTTGTAGAGAAGTTTTTGATTTCATAAACTATTAACTTTACTCTTCCAATGTTTCACTATTTATTTATTTATTGCAAGACTTATGAGCAGATCTATCTAAACTAATAACAAACAATACTTTTTCAGTAAATGTAAAAATTCTTGTCAGATTTATAAGTGAATTAATCTTCTGGTTTATTAATCAAGACGAGGTCCGCAATTGTGATTTATCACACTTGCTTTTCCGAGTTCAATCCCAAGGCGAGACCTCAATTGTCACGTCTTGCATCCCCTGCTTTGCTGTAGTGGTCCACCAGTAGCCGAAACGCAAGAGTATCTAAAATGGGGTGTCACAAGATTTTTCTTGGCAGAGGTGTAGATAGAACGGTAATGACGCTTCAATCTCAAGACAGTGTTCACAAGATATAGTCAGAAGTCAATAACAATGCTGCATAGGGCAGAGCAATTGTTAACTTATATCTGATCCGTAGCATTTTGTGAAGAATTAAGCAATGGTTTTAGAAACGATCTTGGTCCTTCAAGTTTCCAGTCTTTGTATTTAAATATGTGGTTCTACTTTTAAGTTTTAAAGTTGCCCAAATTCTTTCGATCTGTCACTTTTAATTTTTGGAATCCTTTGTCCGAACCTTCTCTTTCTGGCTCTGGTAAATTGCTAGCTCGACGTGGCGATGCAGTCTGATTTGTGACTCTGATTTCGATATATTATATTCCCCATTCCCAGTTCAAATCCCAGATTGTGCTTCCGACGAATTTGCCAATGAGAACCATTGCATATTCCGGCTCTCACTTTACACCAATCCAATTTTTTTTGCACTATGTGGGTAGGGATGTTAAATCATACTTTCCCCCGCGTGTTTTAAAATATCAAATTTTAACATTACAACGCGTGAGCTCTGTCTGAAAATGGGTTAATGCTCCCGATTGTATTCTTTATGCAGAACTCATAAACACATATGTGCACTCATTTCCTGTCTAGATGCTTTCCGCCAATATTGTCTCCCCAGATAGATTATCTGTAATAATTACGCAGGGATAGGCCGGCGGAGGCTATTATCTCATTATCACCTGTGTTTTCGTGCCTCTCCCAGACAGTCAGATACGGATCGCCGGGACTTTGACAAACAATATTGCTTTCGTACCCATAACCTGCCGGGTCGTACTGTTCTGTGGAATGTCGATACCACCTTGGATAACCCGTGGCCGTCTCTAACAAAGGTGGCTAGACCACTTACGCGATAAGAGTATTTACCGATGACCTCAACAAGTAACCTGGTATCATTACGATTCACATGGCGAAACGTAAACAGTCTGGGAGTGGTCATAGCGAAAAATGAATGAAGGTGCATAAAATATGTCAAATAAAAAGTGGATGAAGAAGTGAGAGAGGGGCAAAAAGTACATGTACAAACGCTTTGTCACAGAACAGATGACCAAGGATACGGGGGACATTCAAGGTCCATCAAGAGATATTGCCCCAATAACTCTGCCTATAGCACGGATTCAAGTAACATCTCGTTATGTGACTGGTGAGATTCGTGCGACCATCGTGGAAGAGCCTATCTATCCCTTCATCCTTGTTTGCCGATAAGTATTTGTTGGTGAACTCATTAGATTTCTAGTCATGGCCGCAGTGCAAACTAGAGAACAGTCATGGAATAGTGTGGAAGAAACTCGTGACAACCTCTCACAGAGGTGTTGAAAAGGGCACAGAAGGACGACATGTCTCTTTCGCTCTGTTTCAAGAAGTTGACCAAGGCTCACAGCCCACGCAACAAAGGGGACTTCTACATGTAGAATGGGTTAATTCATAGGAAAGCTGGAAGTTAAACTCAAGAGCATAGTCAGCTGATGGTCCCAAAAGCCTATCGAGCCCAAGTGCTCGAGATGGGATGTGCCATTCCGTATAGTATACACAAGGGGACAAGTGCCACAATCCAGCGGGTCACTTGCCACTATTATTGGCCAGGGGTGACTGCAGATATAGAGCGGTTTGTCAAAACTTGCCCACTGTGCCAGAAAGGAACACCTAAGCACTGGACTGCACCTGCCACTCTTGGGGAAATGCCAATTTTTGGAACATCCTTTGAAAGGGTGACAGTAGACATTGTTGGACCTTTGGTGAGAACAAAGTTAAGGAATAGATATATCCTCACTTTGGTGGACACATGTTTCATGTGGACTGAAGCTGTCGCGATGCCCACCAGTAACTCTGTCCATGTGGCTGAAGCGCTACTCAATGTCTTTACAAGGCTAGGTTTCCCCAGCCGAATTCTCACAGACAATGGGTCCCAATTCATGGGCAAATTGACAAAGGAGACATTCAGGATATTTCAGACCAGGCATTTCCACACGTCGCCGTAACATCCTCAGAGTAACGGGCATGTGGAGCTATTCAATAAAACGATCACCTCCATTCTCCAAAAGCTATCGCAGGAGAAACCAGAAAACTGGAACCAGTACTTGCCCGCAGCTATGTTCGCCCATCGCGAAGTGCCACATGCTTCGACGGGGGTACTTCCTGCCAGCTTACTTTTTGGTCGGCCCATTAGAATCTCTTCTGAGAACCTGGACAGATGTCAAGGCTGACGACACCTTCACTTAACCCTCTCAGTGTGTCTCAGAGTTAAAGCAACGCCTGAAGACAGGATGGGAACTTGTAACGGAGAAGTTACGCATTGCTAGACGCAAACATGCCCCTTATTACAATAAGAAGGCAAAGGATCGTGAACTGGCTGCCGGGGAGAAAGTGTTATTGCTTCTTACAAGTAGCCATAATAAACTACAGATCGGATGGAAAGGGCCTTATACCATCGTTGAGAAGATATCTCGAACGAACTATAAAATAACAGTGAATGGTAAGCAGAAAGTTTATCATATAAACCTGCTAAAGAAATTTCAAGAGCTGCCCTCCACAGAATCGACTCACATGATGACTATGACCATAGCAACCCAGATGGAGAATGAACCATTGACATCCAAAGAATACTCTCTACAACAGAGTGAATCACACCTAGATGTGAAAATAATCCCTACAGGATCTAGTGAGAACGATGTTGGTAAAACATGTCAACGCCCTCACAGACAAACCTGGTCTACCGACATTGGCTGAACCTTAACTCATTGCTGATGAGATGGTCGCTCGTGCTCCAACCATACACCTTCCACATTGAATACATTCAAGGTAAAGAAAACGTAGAGGCTGGTTTTTTGAGTCGTCATCCCACTACCTCAGCACAGGAGGGGATACCCAGTCTAAAATCCCACCAGAATATCCTCGACAACCAGAAAGTTCGAAGGAATGCTATGAGGATCTCCCATGCGGGCGCAGGGGCAGATAGAACAAGCGAGAAGCTTAGGGCCTTATGAATTGACGGACGTCAAACTGAAAGGGGGGAGGGGGGGCCGAGGCTACTGTCGTAAGGCGGCCCTATTCTTATCGTTTTCTTATAAAACCTTCACCGCGCACATACAATTTTGGGAGACACTGCTTGGGCAACACAATTGTTGGGCGACTGCTGATTGGCTGAGAGCGGATAAACACGGAACGCTTTCGAGGAAACACGAGACTGGAAGCCATTTAAAAGTGCTGATTTTGTCTGGCTGGTCCTTTTCGATTCACCACATCACCAGTCATCTAGATCCAGAGCTGTGAGAATTTCCACTTGTCCTAGGGTAGTCAAAGTAGCGTGGCTTGACAAGGGAATTCATCAGTGCGAGGTTGGTTTGAGATTTAGATATTTTCTTTGTTAATACTTTAGCTGTGTTTATTAGTATCCTGGTACGACACGGTTTCCGATAACACATTTAAAACGATCATTCCATATAATTGTTATACTGCCATTGAAGCATTACCATCATGACAGATAAATTAAGCACACTTTAGACCACGTGGTTGTTCATGACACCGCATAACAACACCTAAGTTTGAGTGTATAAATATTTAGGAATCTGTAAGTCTAGTGTGATCGAAAGTATTGTTTTATTTGGAATTCCAATATGATAGTTCGAAAGGATTTTTTAACACTGTAATTATAGTATGCTAGATTGAAAGGGCGATAGATCGAAAGGGTTCTTTTAGGCTAAGTCTAGTATGCTAGATCGAAAGGGTGATCGATCGAAAAGACTCTTTTAGGCTAAGTCTAGTATTATATCTCGAAAGTAATGTATTTTAAGAATAATTCTAGTATGATAGGCTGAAAGGAAGGAAGTGCTTATTTGAACGAACAGAGTATTTATGAGGGCGACTTTTGTCTTCAGGTTTACCAGAATCTGGAACACAGTTTCTTCATTGTTAGAACCACTGTGTACCATCGGACAGTAAAAGACTGTACAGTATATATATATATATATATATATATATATATATATATATATATATATATATATATATATATATATATATAATATTATATATATATATATATATATATATATATAAATATATATGTATATATCTATATATATATGTATATATATATATATATAAATACATACATATATATATATATATATATATATATACATACATATACATATATATATATACATATATATATACATACATACATACATACATACATACATACATACATACATACATACATACATACATACATACACACATACACACATACACACATACACACATACACACACGCACACACGCACGCACGCACGCACGCACACACACACACACATATATATATATATATACATATATATATATATATATATATATATATATATATATATATATATATATATATATATATATATATATATATATATACAGTAGAACTCCATTTATCCGAACCCCATGGGACCGAGCATCGTTCGGATAATCAAATGTTCGGATAATTGGATTACATAATGTATCGAGTACATGTACACATATTTCTAAAAATAATTAACCATCACAAGGAAAATACACTATAAAACATATTTACTTGTACTGTAATAATAATACCCACACTGTATTAGATTACTGTATCACCAAAATCTGTCATTACACTGCAGTGCATGTACTACTTGTATTAATTTTTTTTTTAAGAAAGAGAAATGTTTTCAAAATAACATTACAAACGATTCAAAACCAGGCGCAACTTACGTATACATGTACTTGCACAGATGTAGCCCACTATTTAAAATAATGAGGAATCTTCTTTTGCACCAAACTGGATAGTCTCCTTTTGGTTGCTAAGTCCCGCATTCTCTTCAACAGCAGAAGCTGTGTAGGACAGCTGTCATCTTCTTGCTCGTACCAAGCCATCGCTGATTCTAGTGTTATAAAGGCCTCTTCGGGACTTGGTCGACGTTTTGGGTTTTCTTCATAATCTACAAGTACATCATGTACTTCTGAGAAGTCTTCATCATCGGTCACTACATGTATTTGGTTTTCTTTTTGCACAAAAGACAAAATTTCTTCGTCATTCAAAAACAGAAAACCAGAATCATTATCATCTTCTAGCCACATGTGTGCATCATCTTTGTCACAGTCCGAAAATCCGGGCATTGCTTGAAACAGTTCCACAACTTCATTTATACAATCATCATTTGTGTCCACTGCAGTAGTTTCATTTCCTCCTTTTTTCCCAAGCAATCTATTCCAAGCCTTGTTGAGATTATCTTGTGACAGGGTGGTCCAAGCATCAGCTAACATATAGCAGCAGTCTTTGAGATTAAGCTTTTTGGAAAACGCCACCACACTTTCTTCATCTTCAGCCAACAATAAACGACGCAGGACTTCCTTCTTGTACATCTTTTTAAGCTTTGCTATAACACCCTGATCCATTGGTTGAATCAGTGCTGTTACATTGGGAGGCAGAAAAATTACTTTAAAATTTGCATCAACTGCATTCAATGTATCCGTCTCTGGATGAGATGGTGCATTGTCCAGTAGAAGAATTTCTTTTCTTGTTCTCTCAACCTCTTCACATTTGGGATGAACTGATTTGTATACCAATCAAGAAATATTTCACTATTCATCCAAGCACTCTTCTGTGCTTTGTAGCACAATGGGAGACATGTCACATTCTTAAACAACGTGGTTTTTTGGCTTTGCCGATCATTAGCACCGGTAAACGATGACTTCCACTGGCATTCGCGGCTACCAAAATTGTTACTCTCTCTTTGCATTTTTTAAACCCAGGGGCAGCTGCTTCGCGCTGAGATGCAAGTGATTTTTGAGGCAATGATTTCCAGTATAAGCCAGTCTCATCGGCATTATACACATCATCGAGTTAATAACCTTCTTCTTCCAAAAAAGCCAAGAATGTTTCTTTAAAATTTTCAGCGGCAGTTGCATCGCTAGATAAAGATTCCCCTTGAATCTCCAGTTCTCGTATGCCATGAAAAGATTTAAAGTCAGGAGGACCGTCAAGTTGATTGTTGAACTGAAGTGCCTTTTCACACAATAGAGAGCCAGAGATAGGTTCCGATTTGCTTCTTCTTTGCAGACACCATATATACAAAGCCTCTTCCAATTTCAAATATTTCGCATTTCTCATGGTTTTACGTTTCTTCGACCCATTTTCACTCTCCAATTTCGATGCAAAACTCATAATTTTATCCTTTTTACTTTTGATGTCAGAGACGGTAGCTTTCCCAACATTCAAAATCCTCGCAAGTGAAGACACAGTTTCACCTTTTCCTAGTCTCTTGATAATTTATGTTTTCGTTTCAATTGACAAAACATTGCGGTTCCTTTTATATGCTTTAGGCCTACTGGAAGATGCCATATCGCACAGAGAAATACTTGTACACCAAAATTATTCTGCTGTAGTAGCAGACACAATTATTTTAAGTTGAACTGTCTGTTTAGCCAGTGTTCTGCCTAGAACGCACACGTACACTGGATTGGTAAACCAGATATTAACTGACTTTATGATCTAACTGACTTCCTGTACGTAAGCGACCGACCATTAGCCCATCCCATCCTCTACAAATTGTTCGCACACATTTGAAGCTTGCCGCATGAAAAGATTCAGAAATGTAGTCTAACGTGACTGGTGGCGATTGATTTTTTTTTGTTTGGGGGGGGGGGGGGGGGAAGTGTTCGGATAATTGGATGTTCGGATAATTGGGGTTCGGATAAATGGAGTTCTACTGTATATATATATATATATATATATATATATATATATATATATATATATATATATATATATATATATATATATATATAATATATATATATATATATATATATATATACTGAACCACATTTAGACAATAAACAATCATTGTTGTGCGTGTGTGAATTTACCACAGAGTTAAGTGAATTTATCACTAGTGCTATATGTCTATCCGCCTAGAAATACATATGTAAATATGTATCTATTGTAATTCTTCCTTTGGGGAGTGGGAGCTTATCGCAAAAGTTCCTTCTCATCGTTGTCAGGATTACCTACTTAGAGAGGATTCGCTTTCTCTGTACCACCTCTGTATCTTATGTAGGTCTCTGTCACGAGCCAGTTCAGAAGACCTACTTTATTTTATTCACTAATCATTCAAAAGGCTGTTCGAATTAAACTTTGCTACGATGTGACGGTATTACCTCCCCTGCTTTGTAGTAGTGGTCCGACAATGGCCAAAACTCAAGAGTATCTAAAGTAGGTCGTCAAAGGTGTCTACCTTTGCACAAGATTACTCTTGGAAGAGATGTAGATAGAAGGGTAATGACGCTTATATCCCAAAGGGAGTCTTCACAAGATATTCAGAAGAGAGTAAACATTGCTGTATTGGCTGAGCACGTTAATTCTATGATCTGCCGACAACTTTTGTGAAGGATTAAGAAATTATTAGTTTCAGCTTGTTAAGCCCCCGCCTCTGATTTACTCAATGGAATTCTTATTATTCGGGTATAGCTCTGTTTAGAGTGTGTGTAGTAAATTGACTGAGACAAACATGCTGTACATTTAAAATGATTCAATCGAAGTTAAATATGTATATTAACAAATAACAGATTTAATAATAATTTAGTTTTAACAAGGGTTAAAATAATTAAATAGTCTTTAAAAGAATATGATCATCATTGAAGGATAGTAGGTTTTATGAAAAAAGCTCACTTCGGCAGCTTAAATTTTCAATTAGCTGCTAATTTTAGTTTCTGCTCCCGCTGATGGATTCTGTGCAGATAGGTCACTGAAGTTCTCACGTCTCTGGTCAAAATTACACATGCAGCACGTTTCAAGTACAATCAAGAAGTAACTGCCAAGCTAGTCCCGCGTTTCTACGTCAGTCCACTTCTACCCTCACTTTGTTCCAGAGATTAGTACCCTCCCTGGTACCCCCACCAACTATGGTAAAAGAATAGAAACGAAATGCTCTCCTGAATATTGTGTTTTCCCGACACATACTTATGTGTCCCTTTTCTTATTCCACCATCCCATTTAACTCAGAATTTACCCTCGATGAGAATTAAACTTAATCCCTTGAGCGAAAACTTTCTTTACATTTAAATTGAATAGTTTTGTTCTTATTTTACATTTAAATGAAAAGGTTAATAGTACAGATAGAATATGTTTACATTTCATCTCCACTGTTTGAAAAGTGTTCACAATATAAATTGAATCTGTTTTCATTTACATTTACACTGTTTGAAAAGTTTGAAACTTTCATTAACTTTAAAGTGAATATGTTTACCTGGATACTTACACAGGTTTGAAACTGTAAGTATTATCCTCAGAATGTACATAATTTCGTTCATCTTTCCCTCTCTTCTCCGTATGGAACTTGGGACTACCTTATGCTTTTAGTTCTCTTTAAGAAACTAACAATAAAGCAGTCATCAGCCCTTGCATTGGTGGTTCATGAAATCATCATTCTATACGCTGAGGTTGCCAGCCTCAAATGACTTGGACATCCACTAGCGATTTTCACATATTAGTATTCACTTGGTAATATATACATATTTGTTCACAGGTTATGAAAAATATAGAATGTAAAATGACAACTTAAGCCAATTCTGGCTCACAGACATTTTGCTCAGATGAATGAAGTTATGGCACTTGATTAGGCCTCTTAAAGTGTACTGGGGTCGTTACATTGTATATGATAATTCCCTCAATGACCCCGCGTGTTTCAGTTTCCTCAGCCTTCCTTATTAAAATGGGTTTCCTGGGCTATGTAAGTCCTTCAAGATTGTTCCACAAAGTCCGGCCTTATAAATGGATTCTAACTTCTGACAAGTCTGGCTGTGTCTTGGCAAGCGTGAATCTCACAGTGTCTTAACACTGAAGCGTGTCAGGTTATATTCCTGTCCCACCCCGCATCTGTTTGTAACGAAGGTAAGAAAGCGTCAATCGTTTCAAACAAAAATGTTGGGTGGGGTAATTTCAAAATATTCCTGACATGGAAAAATTTTGAACATAATGTAGAGGTCAAGTCTTCCGTATATGGTATGAAACTATCCGATCCCTGGCAGGCGAACTCACCAACACACATGTAAACTCATATGACAATGTGTTTCAGATGTAACAAATTATTACTATCTAACGTAATCTTGTCATAACAAGTCGGACAGGAAGCAATTAGGTCATTGTTGTCTGTCCAAAATGTGTTGCACAGACGAGAAATCTCTTATCTGTCGAGTACCCTGGCCTTTTAAGCAATTAGACAAATATGCTGGCGTTTTTCAGTGTTAATCGGTAGCGGCCAATGTTGGGTACGCGTGCATCACCAACAAGCCTGTCGTTAATATTATCTCTGCCGCTCCTTGCAAAGCTTTAGGGAAGGGACGGGCAACAAACAGACGTGGTGACTTATCTCTGAGAGGAGTGAAAGAATGTAGATACAAAATAGCTGCTCCAGTGGACAGAGAAAGAAAAGGGTGCGACTCGGAAAAATCGCAATAAAAGCAGTACAAAAACTGATTACTGCCGTAGTGAAAGAGAGATTGCAAAGAGGTCGCCCCAAAATCCATCTTGTGACAGGCTCTCAGTTCATTACAGTCTCTTACTTCAGCACATTTGGTTGGTACTGCATAAGGACTTTCAGTCTTCACCATTGGGACTGGACAATACATACATTGGAAACCTCGTAAGTTTCCTGCTAAGGGGAACTTGATCTTCCCTCCCTTTCTATTTCTGACCATCAGCTAATTATGCGTCACCGATAAAACAGGCAATAATTGGCCTTTGATTGTTAAGATAATGTTTCTGCTGTACATAATGTTCTGTTAATGTTGATGGTTATGGAATGTTTCTGGTGGGTGGTGTGGTGCATCAAAGGCTGACAAGGACGAAGTCAGTATGTTCGGGCTTATAGATGGCCGAATAGTGGGTAAATAGGTATATCTGCATACGCGAATGATAAGGGTTCGTTCATCTATACAGACTGTAATCACACAACACAGCAAACGTAGAAGTCAGGGAATGTTGGAACAAGCTGAAACGTTACACAGTTTATTACGACAGACTTACGTAGACATCATGGGACGATACATCACAACAAGTCATGGAGCATCAACAATTCACAATGTACTCGTACAGCATCAAGTATAAGATATCCATAGAACACATCAGGCATCGGGTAAATAAATTCGTACGACTCAGTTACTGGTACAAAAATCCCAAGCACAAAGGCTGCGGAGCACAGCAGCTCATAATCATAAACATCATGGCAAAATATCCATTCAAGAAAGGGACTGCATACATCGCAGTTTACAATAATATATCCTGAATCAACATACTCCAAGGCCTGAATAATACATCTCCTGGGAGAAAGAACATTCCCTTTAATAATCTATCTAACTTCAAAATCCATCATCGGGGATATGAATATATAATGGCCTACACTCCATGGCCTGAACATATTTTCAAAATATCTTAAATTCTCCCTTTCACAAAAATATATTGGAACACACTAACGAGATGAGGAAAACGACCATCTTGGAGCTCTGCTCGAAACACACTGTCATGAAAAATCAGCTGCTCAAAACAGCTCAGTAAAATTCATTCAAGCGCGAACTCGCAGCTTGAGATGTGAGCTGAATTCATCCCCCCCCCCCCCCCCCCCAACTATTTCATAGAACATTCGAGATTTTCTTTATCCTATTTTTAAAAAACAAACTAGCAACCACTCAGTTGAGCTGTGTTCAAAAATACCGAGCATAAAGCCCCCCAACTAAAAAATCATCTCATCACTAAGAGCGTCCTTACTAACGTGTACAAAAATCCTACCCCTACATCCAAATCTTTAACACCTAACTCTTACTAACAAAATATGACTTCACAGACTACACCGACCCCCGGGGGAAAAAATGGTATCATCATTTCTTTTCTTTTTTTAAAAGTACACGGAACAAATAATTTGAGGTCGATGCAATTCCAATATCTACACACAAGAATTACATTATGTTAAGTCATATCGAAAAAATGAACAAAAGAGGGATAGACGTAAGTGTAAAGTAAGAGAATGAAGTTTAGAAAGATAATGAGATAAGTATACAAAGATAATCAAATTGAAACAGAGATGAAGTATATCAAGTATAGTCTAAGTATGAAATAATAAGTGGAAAGTGAAAAGATAAGATGAAGTACAAGAAGAATGACCAGAAATGAAAGAAAGCAAAGATATGTGTGTAGAGAAAGAAGGTAATAATACATCCTAATAACTATTTAAATTAAACAACGCATTGTATAAATAAATACAATCATGGCAAGATAGCATAGAACAACAAATCAATGTATGTATATATACCAAAATACAAAAGAAAGCTATAACTAAATAAAGCATAATAGGCAATTTCAACAAGTTAATAAACTTATAAAGTACCAATGATGAACTTATTATAGACATCAATATTAATAATATCGCTATACATAGTTACCCCTTACGCACAATCAAGCGCTGGTAACAGGAAAAATATTACAATGTCAGAAACAATACCTTTTCTAGCGAACAATCAAGCGTTGGGTAAAGAAAAAACATTACAGTCAGAAAAAACACTTTTTCAATGTACAATACCGAAATGTATCATAATGATAAGTTAAGTAACAATAGTATCATCATTACAATCGTCACCCGCTCAACGTTTATCAAAACACAGAAGTATAAGAATAATATGGGAATGAAATGGTGCATTATCAGAACACAGTCATATAATAATAACATGGCAATGAAATGGTGCATAAAGATGAACCAACATACTATCTTAAAGAAGTTATATCATATCCTAATACAATACTCTCTAATATACTATACTATACTTATATACAATATTATCTACTATCTTAAAGAAATTACATAGTAAGGAAAACTCCAGTGGTCTTGAAACATCATATGAACACGAAGAGGTAAAATCATCCAATACGGAGTCAATATGCCGACTGGTTTCACTGGAACAGCACATCTTGCTCACGGTGACATATACAAGAGGTAGAAAAGTAACAGCTTAATCGCGTAACATAGTAACTCTGATTCTCATGGGAAGGCCGTTGCTGTGAAAAAACACAAATGAAGATCACTATTTTAATAACGGTAGGATTTTATGAAAGGCAACAGTTAACTTCAAATTTAACCAATCAAATGTGACTGTGTAAACTTCTGACCACTGTAAGATGTTAATCAAACCTTCCTCCGTTACACGCGAAAAGATAACAGAGAAAGTAGCTCAGACTAACCAAAATCCTGAATTAAACAGGGTCAAAAAGTGTTCTACCAGTGTGCGATAATGTAATACCTTGTATAGAGTCGTGAACATACAAGTGATACCGACGTCAAAAGGCAAATCTCGAAGATGATAATGATGACTAAGAGTGTCATGATGGTTGACAATCTGAGATTTTGTGCAAGACAAAGGAAATGCAGTAGACAAAGGCGTATATCTCAACGGCTGAAATGAAGTCATTGCCTGTGTACCGGGCAGAGAAAAAAGCAAGAAATATACCATAAAGTTGTAAAAGCAGACAGTAGTAAACTTGGACCTGCGTCGAAGTTTAAAAGGAAAGCAGTGAGTGCGACAAAATGTCGTAAAACACGAAGATACTGAGCTAACCAGCCCAGTAAGAAAGGTAAAGAAACTCATGAGGTATAGATATATATTAACAACTAAATCCGTACATGTAGCAAAGAAAACACTAGTCATTGCGGTAAAGAAGTTGCAATAAATGTGACTGGATGTAGATTCAGTCATAGCTATAAAGTTAGTGTGTGTGTCAGACAAAACCGAAGGATCTTCTTCTATAATGGTACTTAAAGAAGAATCAAAGTTAGAGTAACGACGTACTGAGGTATGTCGAACTGGGCTAAAAGAAGCACCAAAATTAGTATGATGAACAATCGTATCATCAATACTGCAAGATTTCACCAAATCAGCAGAATGTATCATGTTAGCAGAATGCACCTGGTGATAAGATTTTGGCATAGGCGTTAGCGTGGAGGAAGTAAGGTTATGTTGCCTCTCCTAAGCAGCAATTTGTACCGGCGTACATATCTTTATACCATGTATCTGTCCGACAGTAAGGTCGGCGATTGGTGCTCTGAGCATACAAGCGTGTATATAACCAGTGAAAAATGGTGTGGCAATGTGGACTATGGCAGTCGGAAAAGTCTCAACTGTCCCACCGAATGTCACACATTTCACCATATTACCTATAGCACAATATGGATGGACTAGAGACTGTCTAATCCCAACAGTCGTGCATCCAGAATCAAAGAGAACTGAGACCGGATTATTATTTACAAATTCTTTATGTAGGGTAAGAGACCCTCTTGCGTCATGCGCAGATAAGGCAGGAAGAGTGGTCGGGAAAGGATAACCGCAACTCAAGGTAGTTATAGCTGTAGGTTGGAACAAAGTTGTGCACTCCGGGCACTGAGATGCTCTCTCGAAATCGAAAGCAGAGCAAGCAGTAGCATTAGAGACACTATTATTATTGTTACCTTGATTATTAATAACCTATGGCTCTTGTTGAGCAGAGTTAACATGGCGATGCGATCTATCATTTGGTGATCTACCGTCATATCGCGATCTATCGCGACTATTATCTCTATTGGGACTATTGTTATTTGCTCTATTGAAACTATTGTTCTGATTTGAACCCCAGTTAGCATTGTTGCGATTACTATTTCCCCTTTGATCAAAATATCTATTAGATGGATTTTGTTGTCTCCGAGAAAAATTATTGTAAGGTTGATAATCTCTAGTGTAGTTAACCCTTCCAAAATTTCAATAATTGTTGGAACCAAAATGCTGAGGTCCGTTAAATTGTCTCCAGTTCCTTGAAGAAGGAGAATTACTACGTGAGGGACCCCCTTGGTACTGTCCAAAATCACGATTATCTCTCCTACCAAAATGTGCGATCAGCACTTTGAAATCTACGGCGCAAATTAGGACCATTTGGTATTGCCGAAGCCACAGGTAAACCTTCTCTAACCTGAGAGTGGCTAACAGTCACATTTGGATGTTCCGTGACGTATTGGCAACAGTATTGTTCCATATCTTTTAAGTTTGTAGGCTTTAGCTCATGTAGAAAGGAAAGAAAAGAATCATTAACTGACGACATGACTTTGTCACAAAGCAATAAGTCCATGAGGGCTTCGTATGTGTGTTCGGTTTTTGATAGTTTAACCAAACGTGAGAACGTAAGGCGAATATTCGCTATAAAGTCTGAAAAATCTTTCCCAGTCTCTGGTAATAGAGACTTAAAACGCGGACGATAACCGTCTTCATCAAGTTGATATTTTTTTAACAAGATCGCTCTGACAATATCATAATTATTCTTGTCAGGCCCCTCCAACATACTCACAGCATTCAAAGCTTCACCCTTAAGTAGTTCCATAAGTCGTGCACAATATTCCGACTTATCTATCTTATGAGACTCACATGCAAGTTCAAATCTATTAAGGTAGAATAAAACGTCATCGCAGGTAGGGTTAAAAGGTGGCAATCTGATCTTATATGAATTAGTATTTGTTTTATGAGAGGTTGTTTGAGTGTCTGTAGCGTTTTGTGAATTAACACCATTCACAACCTTCATTCTCTCCAGCTCCATAGATAATACCTTTTGCTCTTGGAGTCTAAGGTTCTCCTCAGCTTGCATCTGAAGTTTTCTCTCTTCCAATTCCATTTGCTTCTGAAGTTTTTTCTCTACCATTTGCATTTGCTGTTGAATTTTTCTCTCTTCAGCCTCTAATTTCTGTTTGTCAGCCTCCATTTTCTGTTTTTCAGTTTCCATCTGAAATTTTCTCTCTTCTGCCTGCATCTGCAATCTCCTATTTTCAGCATCCATTTGAAGTTTTCTCTCTTCTAGTTTCTGAGCCTTGTCATATTCGACAAGTGCGAATTCCTTTACTTCATCAGTAGTCATACCAAGGGCTTTCCCTTGTTTAATGAAATAGTCTAAACTAGACATTATGTCAATTTTATAAGATATGTCTTTTTCTTCTTCTTCCATCCTTAGCCATCAACCGGCAAAGCAGTATGTGGCCAGTACGCCTAGTGGCGTCTTAGGGCAACAACAAATTGATCGATCTATCGCTGTTTCCACCACGCCTAGTGGCGTCTTTGTGTAACAAAAACAGACCAAACAATCTATCATTGTTTCCGTAATCAGATTGGTTGGCAAGCAGGTGATCAGCCCACTGTGCGAAGTTTTTACGGGATGGGGTAAACAGCCCCATGCCCATACCCTCCTTAGTCGCTTTTTACGACATGCGTGGTAGGGTGCAGTGTTACTATTCTTTGCTCCCCTTTCGGGCCCCGGTAACACACGGGTGTATAAGATATGTAAATGATGTAAAATATTCTGGAGAAAATAACTTTATCCCAACTTAGTGGGTGACAAGTCCTTGCTTAAGAACTTGCATACAACTATAGCATATAATTATAACTTAATCCTTAAATTGTGTAAAACATTAAGACAGGAAATACATAATGAAGGTACGAAAAATAACAACAAGGAAGACGAAATACCGAAGGACAAAAGATAACGTCGCAGAATCAACTAAACAAGAAAGCAAACTAAAGAAAAAATATTTCAAAAGATGCAATGACACTGCGAATGGAATGACCAGACAAATAACAGCACAGTGCATAAACAAAAAATTTGTATATAAATAAAAGATAGTAAGGGGAGGGAGACACCTACAAACAAATTAATAAAAAAACTAAGGTACAGAGAAAAATATAATGACAACAACACTGAGACGTTTCGTCACACCTAAACAATAGTGTCACAAATTTCCAAACACAGTGGACTGAAATGCTTCAGCAAATATTTCGCTGGAATTTCCACTGCGGGAAATTCGCAAGAAAGTCCCTAAAGAACGCTTACGTAGGCCCTGGGTAAACGTAAGTCTCCACCCAACCAAACCCGCTTAAACATGAAATATATAACACAGAACACGTGAAAGAATAAATAGATTATGCTCTGAGGAAGGTTCAATTACACCGAACAGTGGTACAGTTTACTACACAAACAAACCACTTATCTTCAAAAGGAAAAAAAATTTCGGCCTCCGCAACAGCAACAATGATGTACATCGTGTATCACTCGGTACGTGGCAGTCCAACGTTGAAAGGTGCTGGAATTCGTCGTCAAGTCTTGAAATGTAACAGTAGATAATCCAATTCAAACGTGGTACTTGACATCTAATCCTGACTTGGCAACATTGTAGTTCTTGTTGAACTTGCATCGGAAAACTCGTACTGGCACCATTGTATACTTGATATTACATTGACAAAAAATTCGATAGTAGATTTCTTCTGTTCTTGTATAGTACCCCAAATTACTGGAAACCACCACTTCTGTTAAGATAATGTTTCTGCTGTACATAATGTTCTGTTAATGTTGATGGTTATGGAATGTTTCTGGTGGGTGGTGTGGTGCATCAAAAGCTGACAAGGACGAAGTCAGTATGTTCGGGCTTAATGATGGCCGACAAGTGGGTAAATAGGTATATCTGCATACGCGAATGATAAGGGTTCGTTCATCTATACAGACTGTAATCACACACCACAGCAAACGTAGACGTCAGGGAATGTTGGAACAAGCTGTAACGTTACACAGTTTATTACGACAGACTTACGTAGACATCATTGGACGATATATCACAACAAGTCATGGAGCATCAATAATTCACAATGTACTCGTACAGCATCAAGTATAAGATATCCATAGAACATCATCAGGCATCAGGTAAATAAATTCGTACGACTCAGTTACTGGTACAAAAATCCCAAGCACAAAGGCTGCGGAGCACAGCAGCTCATAATCATAAACATCATGGCAAAATATCCATTCAAGAAAGGGACTGCATACATCGCAGTTTACAATAATATATCCTGAATCAACATACTCCAAGGCCTGAATAATACATCTCCTGGGAGAAAGAACATTCCCTTTAATAATCTATCTAACTTCAAAATCCATCATCGGGGATATGAATATATAATGGCCTACACTCCATGGCCTGAACATGTTTTCAAAATATCTTAAATTCTCCCTTTCACAAAAATATATTGGAACACACTAACGAGATGGGGAAAACGACCATCTCGGAGCTCTGCTCGAAACACACTGTCATGAAAAATCAGCTGCTCAAAACAGCTCAGTAAAATTCATTCAAGCGCGAACTCGCAGCTTGAGATGTGAGCTGAATTCATCCGCCTTCCCCCCCAAACTATTTCATAGAACATTCGACAGTTTCTTTATCCTATTTTTAAAAAACAAACTAGCAACCACTCAGTTGAGCTGTGTTCAAAAATACCGAGCATAAAGCCCCCCAACTAAAAAATCATCTCATCACTAAGAGCGTGCTTACTAGCGTGTACAAAAATCCGACCCCTACATCCAAATCTTTAACACCTAACTCCTACTAACAAAATATGACTTAACATTGATGTAACTCAGTGTTGCGCAGTACACGCGTTTTTCTATCCTTCCCAACTCATAACGTAAACCTCCATAATTACTAACATGCCTCCAGCGGCTACTGTTTGTTTACACTGGCCACCGAGTGCTTATCAATAGGAAAGTTACGCTTTATTCACTGACTCTGCTTCTATGATTCATGCTTGGTTAATCATGGAAAATATAGAAATTCTTTTCCCCAAACAAATAAATTGACATACATGCTTTCAAGTAATTATCAATAATAGTTCATTAATAAACACTCATATTTTACATTTAAGACAGAGTGATTGAACAGCTGACAGACTATTAACACAGAACTCAGCAGGAACAGAAGTGGAAGTTAATGATTGATAGATCTGTATTCTGCCTGGCTCCAGTTGGAACTGAGGTACAACAGTGGCTAAATGATAAAAGATAGATCTGTGTAGATCATAGTGAATGAAATCTGTCTTGCTGTTCAGCACAAGTGATATAACGACAGTGAGTAGTCTTCTTCTTCTCTTCTTCTCGTTCGCTGTTGTTTAGAAATGTCTACACAAGAAGTCCGGTTTTCTGGATGTATGTTGCTGTGGTTGAAAGTTCTTCAAGACTCCCAAACAGCTTTGTGTGGATGTGCGTCTCTGTGGGCCAATGTTCAGTTCGCAATTGACTAAGCATGTGGCAGTCTTGCAGGATGTGTTCGGCTGTCTGTGCTGCCTGTCCACACGTACATAGGGGTGATGGGACCAATCTCAGTCTGTATAAGTGACTGTTCAGTCTGTTGTGTCCTGTTCTCATACGGAACAGGATCACCTGTTTTGCTCGATCAAGATATTGATAGTTGTCTCTTTGTTGATCAATTTTCCTGATGGCCTTGATAAGGGTCTTCTTTTCCTGGAATGTGATTGTTTGTTCTTTTTGTTCCTGTGTTGCTCCCTCTTTTGCTAACATATCTGCTCTCTCATTTCCTGGTATGCCACAGTGTGATGGTATCCACTGTAGCACTACCCTTCTTTTGATATTTACTTCGCATAGGACTTTGTTTAATTCTGGCAGTTTATCACTGTTGAGGGCTTGCAGAACTGACATTGCATCGGTAAGGAATACAACCTGCTGACATTGGCTTATTGTGTTATTTATTATTCCTGCAGCAATGCTTATGGCCTGTACTTCAGCAGCATAGTTTGAACAGAATATTCCAGTAGGTGAACAGGTGGATTCATTTTCTTTGTCTGGATAGACCACATAAACTCCTGCGCCTCCGTTCTTCACTGCTCTGGTTGCAGATCCATCAGTATATACTTGGATCCATGCTTCTCTGGGGTATAGTTCTTCAATCATGTCACATGCTGCTATTTTCCTTTGGAGAGTATTTAGCTCTCCCATGGGGCAGGTGGTAGTTATGGAGGTCTTAATACTGAAATTTTGATGTTGTTCCCATGGGGTTGGGAGGAGTGTGGGAGTTATTTCCTTAGTGATGTCTGGTAGTTCATCCTTGTATGTTCTAATTAGTTTTTTGGACCGATGCACAAAACTGCTTCTCTTCAACCTCCCACTGGCTAAATATCCAAATCTAGTTTTCATTGGATGTGCGGGCATGTTCTTGTACTTTTCTGCTTGGATCAGGGTCTTAGTGTCTCGTCTGTATAATAAAGGTGGAATGCCTGTGATTTTTTTCCATTTCATTTATTGGTGTGGTCTTCATGGCACCCGTGATCAACCTAAGCGCTTGATTTTGTACTTTATCTAAGGCTTGTAGGTGTGATTTGGCTGCTGTAGACCATGCTGCTGATCCGTACTCTAATATAGGTCTTATTGCACCTGTATACACTTTCTTTAGTGTTGTTTCGTTAGCTCCCCAACTTGATCCAGCTTCTTTCCTCAGTATGGAAAGTTTTCTTCTCGCTTTAGCCTCTGTTCTCTCGATGTGGTGCCTCCATGTCATTCTCTTATCTAATGTAATGCCCAAGTACACCGGTTCCTCATCTGTTTGGACATGTATATTTCCAAGTCGTATCTCTCCTGCTTTGTCTTTGTTGGAGAGCGTGAAAAGTGTTGTTGATGATTTTTCAGCGTTGATCTGCACCATCCATTTCTCTGCCCATGCTGCTATGTTGTCTGCTGCCCTTTGTATTCGCTTATTAGCGATAGTTAGATGTTCTTCTACACACCACACCACCAAGTCGTCAGCGTATAGGGCAGCTCTCACACCTTGTGGCAGATCGTGGATGAGGTCATTGATGAATACAAGGAACAGGGTGGGAGACAATACTGAGCCTTGAGGAACTCCATGTTTTAGGAGGATTTTCTTGCTGTTGTGACCTTCCATAGTGACTCTTGCTTTCCGATTGTGTAGGAACGACTGGATCCATTTTCTCATATTACCCTTGATTCCGTTCCTTTGCAGTTTTACTATTAACCCGTCTTTCCATACTTTGTCAAAAGCTTTTTGGAGATCTATCCATAGGGTAAAGACTTTTCTCTTTTCTTGGAAGGCATCTTCAACGATCTGTGACAGGTATGTGATTTGGTCTTCTGTGCTGCTGCACTCTCTAAACCCTGCTTGTTCTGGCACTAAAATTTTCTCGGATTCCAAGTACCATTTCAATCTTCTGTTGATCATCCTCTCCATTGTCTTACATACACAGCTTGTTAGGCTTATTGGTTTGTAGCTGGTGGCCTTCCTGTTGTCTTTTCCTTTCTTTATGATGGGACACATGAGCGCCTCTCTCCATATCTGTGGCACACTGCCTGTCATCCAACTGTAGTTGTATATTTGCAACAGTTTGCTCATTGCTGTATATCCTAGGTGTTTTAGCATTTCGTTGGTTATACCATCCGGGCCTGGTGATTTCCTGTCTTTAAGTTTCCACACGGCTGTTTTTAACTCGTCCATATTGAAAGGTTTGGACATAACGTCCGGACTGTTTCCATTAGTTCTAGTGTGGATTATTTCTTGACGAATGTCTCGTTGTCTGCGTAAATTGACGGAGATGTTACTTTCATTTCTGTAGGATTCCGCAAATATGTCTGCTGCTTGTTTGCCGGTATATAGTTTCCCTGCATCGTCTAGTGTAATGGTTTGTCGTTGAGAATTGTTATCGTCATTCAATTGTTTAGTGAGTTTCCACAACTTTCTCCCTTCCTTTTCAAGGTTTAGTTTATATGTTTTTTCCCTCCAGCTTCTCCTCTGGGCTTCTAGCTTTCCTTTAATGAATTTTGCTTTTGCCTTTTGTAGCATGATATGGTTCTGTTGGGATGGTTGTACCTCTGCAGTGTGCCTTGCTTCATTCATATCTTCATGTAGGTTTTGTAGTGTGTTGGACCAATATGGTACATAGTTCTTCCTCGCTCCTCTCGGTATTGTCTCCTTTGCTGCCTTGAGTACTCCATTATTAAAATCCCAGATGACTCTGTTAATGTCTCTGTCTAGTACCTTAATATCTTTTGTAAGCAGATTTGCTCTGTGTTGATAAATGGACCAATTTGCTTTTTTATAATTCCATCTTGGCTGACTTGGACTTGTATTAATTGTTCTATTAATTTTGATGAATACAGGACGATGATCACTTCCACCGAGTTGTTCTCCTATTTCCCTTTCCACTATCCCAGCCAAATCAGGTGTGCAGAATGCCAGGTCTGGAGTAGAGGTGCTATGCCATCTTCTGGAGTAAAAGGTTGGAGGATCATTAGGGTTGTTTAGAAGGGTTAGGTTATTGTCGTCTTGCCAGTTTTCTATCTCTTCGCCCCTTCTATCTAGCTGGTTGTATCCCCAGCTTTGGGAATGGCTGTTGAAGTCTCCCACCGCTATGAAGTTGCCAATGGGGACATCTATGCTAGTCATGTTCAGTGGTATGTCATTGGGGCAGTAGAAGTTTAGGAGATCCAGTTCCAGAGTGTTATGTTTTAGATGGATTACTTGGTATTCTGCACCTTCTTTATATGTCTTGGATTCTATAGCGTTGAGGTTATTCCTTATCAGTGTTAGTATGCCACCCTTCTTCCGATCTTTTATGTCAACTCTGAAGCATTGATAGCCCGGTATCTTAAAATGTTTTCCTTCCTGTAGGTGAGTTTCTTGTATGCAGCATATGCTAATTTCTTTCCGAAATAGGGTATTCTCTAGTTCAGTCTTTTTGTTGTTGACTCCCTCTGCATTCCAATGCATGACATTCAGAGGGGCCGTCGTCTTATCTGGTTGGCCAGTTACTTTCTCCTTCCACCTCCTGGCTCCATTTGGCGGACTAAGGAGACCTCCAGTAGCTGAGGGTGGATTCTGTCGAGGCTCAGAATCCGGCACTGCTCCTGCCTGGAGGGACTTCACAGGGCGAGCACCATAACGATAATTTTTTGACATCTGTTGTGTAGACATATTAAACCAAAGCGGGTTGCATGGTACCATGGTTGCTGGTGCGCCTCCTGGCCTGGTACATCTGACTTCAGCACCTGTTTCTTAAGGCAGAGTGTGCTCATGCCTCCCCCTCTGGCTGGGGGATTTGATTTTGCCTTTACCTCGTTTGCTGTCCCATCTTGCCTCCCGCTGGGGTTGATACCCAACCTTCGGCAAGATTACTGGGTATAACGGGGTCCACCACGAGTAGGTGAGGTAGACTTGGGCAGGAGAGGCTAAGAGACATGTTGAGTCTTGTATTGCGCATCACTGCCCCATTTGGACCCCAGTGAGTAGTTATGCGACTAAATTAGAAGACGTTGCGAATCTTGCACATATCAGAGAAAAAAAATTAATGTTACTGTAAAAGTCTTGTTCTTTCTACTCTGTAAAGTTGCTTTCACACACACACTGTAAAGTATCAGTCTGTCTGCTCTGTAAGGAAGAGTGGTGTGTTGTTGAGATCAGGCATGCTCCAGTCTACCCAGCTGTAAATGGGTAACTCACCCTAGTCCTGAGTTAGGGAAGGCAAAGGCTCCAGGGGAAGCAGGCCCTAAACTTGGTCACTTCAGCCGACGCAGGATGGTGTATGTATAAAGTAGAAGTGTAGAGTGTGATTACCGCGAATGGTGTACTGTTCGTGTGCTGACCAATATAACCACTCACACTTGTGTCTACAAGGCACCAATGCAGACTGCTGGAATCTTAGTTTACTCAATTTATTCAGACGTACACACTGGGACATACGAGTACATCATGGTTCGTTGACATATCAATTTGTAGGTATACATAGCAGATCTGAAGTCATGACACATTCAGAAATAATGGGCAGTACATCAAAAGTTCAATGTCATGATACATTATGGCCACATCCCCCTATCTGACTAAACGCGTCAGTGAAGGGCGGATCGATAAATAACCAAAGTTACTTGACGTCCATAGTTTGTAGTATAGATTATGAAACCACGAAAGGGGGTTTCTAGCAAGATTGAGATCTCCCTGTCACTGTCCGATAATAAGATAAATAATCTGTTCTCTTGGCAGTGATCAAAACATATGATGACTGAAATCCAACATGGCTGCCTCCCTGAGTTGTCGTTCACTCATTCATAGGAAGGAGAATATAAGCCAGAGTTAATTTATAATGGTTATATAAATGATTTCGTAAATGTTTCCATACAGCTCTACGGTGATCAGGTTAATTTCACGTAGCCATAACCGCTGCAGGAAAATCTGTCATCTTCGTCGATACCAAACACGACACTAGCATAACGAAGCACCAAAAGTCAAGCTAGGCCTAACCGACGAGAGATCATCAAAAATAGGAGCTGGGTTTACCTGGAGTCCGAATCATCTATATACTGACATAAGGAGAGTCTCTAACACAAACTATCGTAGAGACACCATCTCCTTCAGAAGAAAAACCACGTCGTAAGACATTTTTTCTGACGAAAGGACCAGCTCTTGAAAAACGTACCCCGCCATTTGTAAGCGGTACATCGGAACTCATCACGACTTGTCAAGACAACTCATACTTCCGCTAGCAAGAATCTAGTCCCTCCTACCCATCCAAAATATACAATATAGGACTGATTCTACTTGTACTAATAATATGTAATACATATGAATTCAGGCCATAAACACAATAAGCAAATTAATATATTTTCTGGCCCTAAAAAATAAGTACAAACGCAAGCGCAATATCCTTGCGCTGGATCAATATCCAGAACGATTACTCCTATAATCAAAAGTGTGAATCAAACATGGATTATCTCGCTTTTACCATAAACAGCATTTTCATACACAAATGAATGAATGTCTATATTTTTCCCATATTAAATAGCCATATCGATTTTTGTAAAATGTGCGTCAAAATATGCACGCAACAGATTACCACACCCCTCGGGAAAAAAAAATGGTACATTTTTTTTTTGAAATACATCTAGGAGCAACATACAATAGGCTCACAACGCACCAATAACAATGCGCAGATGATAAGCATAAGTTTTATGACCTTAGAGAAAGTACTTCTCTAAGTATAAATATTTCCAGAGAGGTGTCACCAACGCATACTACAATATTAGCAATGACACAATTTCCACATTAGTTTATACATAAATTCCATCTAAGATATCTTAACATCATGATCATCAAAGACGAAAAACATTGAAAGATCAGCGGTGAATACATATCAATGAACCGCTAAGTAGTGTTACAATCAATATATGATATATTACATATGTGTACACATTTCAACATAGAAACAACTGTATCAAAGTTGTATAACAGTTATGAATCATGTGGGCATCTAGACAAAATATCTGCCATCACATTTTCTGACCCACGGATAGCTCGCACCGAAAAATGAAATGGCTGTAGAGCAATCGCGTATCGCGTTGATCTCGCGCTCTTCAGATTTTTACTCTGAATAGCCGTAAGAGCTTTCTGGTCAGTTTCCACAATGAAATGCGCGCCCAGAAGAAATCTTTGCAGTTTAAGGATTGACCAAACCATAGCCAATAATTCACGGTCTAGGACCGAGTAATTCTTCTCTGCGGCATTTAATTTCCGAGAAATATACATCACAGGATGCAGAGTTCCAGAGTACTCTTGCATTAGTGCAGCTCCAATCCCGGTGGATGAAGCGTCACTACGAAGAATAAATGTCTTATCCTTAGAAGGCAATACTAGGATAGGTGAAGTAGAAAACATAGTTTTAACCTTATCCAAAGAGGATTGACATTCTTGAGTCCAATGGACTACATTAGGAGACCCTTTCTTTAGCAAGGAAGAAAGAGGTGACATAATGGAGGACAGATTCGGGATGAATCGTCCATAAAATTGTATTAGACCTAAGAGACTTCGTACTTGCTTTTTAGTCTTAGGAATAGAAATGTTAAGTATCTTACTTGTATTATGGTCTTCTGTTTTTAGGAACCCATGACCAACACGGTGTCCTAAGAAAGATATTTCGCTAAAACCAATACATGCTTTCGATGGTTTCGCTGTCAGGTTATGCTCGCGTAAGATAGACAATAGTTCATTTATACCATTATAGTGATCGTTCCAAGTATCACTGAAAAGACAGATGTCATCAAGATACGCAATGACATCTGAGCGATGAGATAGGATTCGACGCATCATGCGTACAAATGTAGCAGGGGCGTTCATAAGACCGAAAGGCATGAAATTCCATTGGAATAGACCCCTAGGCGTCGAAAAAGCAGTAAACGGTTTGGCGTGTTCGGATAGTGGAACTTGCCAATATCCCTTAGACAAATCGAGTTTAGTAAAGAAGTGAGAATTCGATAGTCTCGTAAGTAGCTCTTCTAGTAAAGGCATAGGTTCAGCATCGAATTTAGTCACTTGATTCAATTTGCGATAATCCACGCAAAGACGTATGTTATTGTCTTTTTTCCGTACTATAACCATCGGCGAAGAATATGCTGATGTGGATGGTTCAATAATTTTTAACTCTATCATCTCATCTAACTCTTTCTCTACCTGTGCTTGAAAATGTATCGGGATAGGATACGGTCTGACTCTTATAGGACTATGGTCAGTAAGAATAATGTCATGTTGAATGACATCCGTTTGACCAGGAATGTCAGTAAGGACATCCTGAAATTGTTCTAACATAGTAGAAACTTGTTTCTGCTCTCCTGGAGATAATTCTGGAGAAATTGCAACATCTTTCCATGATTCATTAGAGTGAAGAGGAATCATTGGAAAAGGTAAATTTACATCCGAGAAACTCGTTTCCTCATCCTGTATTACTGACAGAGATGAGTACTGTCCATGTTGGACTGGAAAATCGTCCGTTGCCTGGAAAACAGGTTGTAAATAATCAGGACGTTCATGGAATTCCGTGAGCATGTTGATGTGGAAGGTTTTACGCTTCCCGTCAATATCGACGATATAGTCAACATCGGAAACTTTTGATATTATATCGTACGGACCTTTCCAAGAAATGAGAAGTCTATTTTCCCTACAAGGTAGCAAGACAAATGCTTTGTCACCTGGACAAAGTTGACGCAAACATCTCTTTTTATTGGCAAATTCCCTTGCCTTCTGTTTCGCAAATTCAGAAGAAGCAGTTGCCAATTTGCATGCTTCAATAATCTTGTGTCTAAGTGCGATGACATATTCATAAGAGGATTTTGTGTCATCGACAATATTATCAGCAGTTATAAGATCATGAAGTAAGGACATAGGACCTCGCGGTTTCGCGCCAAAGACAAGTTCAAAGGGAGAAAATCCTGTATGTTCGTTGGCGACCTCTCTATATGCAAAGAGAGCCGCGGGTAAAACCCTATCCCAATCCTGAGGATGATCTTCTGTTATCTTACCTAGTAGGTTTTTCAGAGTTCTATTCAAACGTTCCACCATCCCATTGGACATAGGATGATAAATACTACTCAGCGATCTCTCTATCTTCAGAGTCGACATTACTTGAGACATGGTATCCGATATGAGTTGGGTACCATGGTCGGATAATATTTCTGCTGGAAACCCCAGACGAGAAAATATTAACCAAAGAGCATCTGCGACATCAGCAGTAGTTATGCTCTTTAGAGGAACAGCCTCCGGCCAACGTGTGCACATATCAACACACGTCAAAATAAATTGGTGTCCTCTAGCAGACTTTATCTTAAATGGACCAATGATGTCTATCGCCATTTTTTGAAATGGCCGAATGGGAATGTCTGCAGCCTGAATAGGTGCATCATGGCGTGGACCTCTGGATTTAATCTCTTGACATACTTTACAAGATCGACAATAGATTCGTATGTCCTTATTCACAGCAGGCCAAAAGAAAGATTGAAGAACTCTAGCTTTAGTACGGGAAAAACCCATATGTCCAGCACACTGCGAATCATGAGCGTGCTGTAAGATTTTAACTCTCATATTTTTAGGCACAAGGATTTGAGAATGAATGGACTTAGCGGAGTCTTGTACCATACGTACAAGTACGCCATTCTTCATCGTAATCCAAGATTTACGATTTGTATCCTTATTCGGATCACCTTTTGTTGCCAGAGTAAAGAATTTCTTTAGAGTAGGATCATCTTCCTGCTGTTTGATAAAGGAATCGTGGGAAATCTCCAAGGGATCATCTTGGATCTGCGCATCATTATCTTCAGAATGTGAAGATTGTGGCATATTAAGAGCTTGAGCCCTAGTGATTACTGCATTAGCAGATTGCATATTAACATTTTCCCAATTAGAAATTTGCTGTGGAGTGCATTCTTTCACTCCATGAATGCGACCGATGATAAGATCAGCGATCGGATTCGGCAAGAGACATGCTTGCACCTCTCCTGTAAAGAAAGGCGTAGCAATATTGATAATGGCAGTGGAGTACTTCTCCAATGTGCCACCAAATGTTACACATTTGACTATATTGCCTGTAGCTCGAGAAGGATTTACGAGTGATTGCCTCACTCCAATGGTAGTGCACCCCGAGTCGAAAAGAATTGATACCGGAGTACCATCTATTAGGCCCCTATTAAAGACAAGAGCACCCCTTCCATTATGCGCAATTGACGCATGGAGAGCGGGAAGTGGGTGACCGCAGCTTAAAGTAGACACTGTGGTTGGATCGAATAATGTTTTGCATTGCGAACACTCAGATGCTCTAGCAAAATCGAAAGCGGAATTTGCTACACTATTGGAGTCTTTTTTATCATTATTCTGATTATCGGTGTCGTGGAACTCCTGTTGTGCAGAGTTAGCCTGGTAATAAGATTTACCATGTCTTTTGTGTTGTGATCTACCTCGGTTATAATTGTCTCTATAATTATTATTGCCTCTGTTATAACCCCTATTTGGGTTTGAATCATAATATTCATGATCATAATCATCATGCTCATTATATTGAGTATCCCTGTAATATTGTTTCTTTTGTCTCCATGAAGCACTTGGGTAGTTCCTATAGCTACTCCCTTTCCGAGAATTTCTAACATTATGGGCACCCCTCGCGTGTCGAGGACTATCAGCCCGATTCCAGTTCTTCGAAGAAGAACTCTGATTTGAGTGGTTATCTTGGTTTTGATACTTATTCCAATTAACCTTTTTATCAAATTTATTTTTAGCTCCTTGGAATTTGTGTGAGTAATTCTGATTATATTCTGTTGCCGAAGCAACTGGCATACTCTCTTTAATGTTAGAGTTACTAAGAAGCATGTCAGGGTGTGCCGTGGCATACTGGTCACAATATTCTTCCATTTGCTTTATTGTACTAGGTTTACGCTCATGTAAGAACTCTAGGAATGATTTATTTACAGAAGACATGACCTTGTCTCTTAGCAATAAATCCGTAAGACCATCAAATGTTTTCTCTGTTTTGGATAATTCAATCCATCGTGAAAGTGTAATTCGTGCTTTTGAGATGAATTCTGAGAATTCTACACCTACCTCAGGTCTCATTGTTTTAAACAAAAGACGATAACCTTCCTCAGACAGCTGATATCTCTTTATCAAAGCTGCCCTAACAGCATCATAATTATCTTTGTCGGCCTCTTCAACAAAATATAACTTACTCAGAGACTCCCCTTTTAGATTTTCAGACAACTGATTCACATACTGTGATTTGTCAACATTATGAGATCGACAAGCCCGTTCAAATCTAGAAAGCCAAAATGTTATGTCATCACTGGTAGGGTTAAACGCTGGTACCTTGACCTTGTACACAAAGGGTTTACCATTACCACCAGATGCCTGATTAACATTACTCATACATGTCAATTTTAATTTCTCTAATTCAAACTCATGTTCTCTTATTGCTTTTCTCTCTTCAGCTTCTCTATCTAATCTTCTCTGTTCTGCAGCAGCTTCTAATTTTTTCTGTTCTGCAGCAGCAGCAACTTCTAGTTTTTTCTGTTCTGCAGCAGCTTCTAATTTTTTCTGTTCTGCAGCAGCTTCTAATTTTTTCTGTTCTGCAGCAGCTTCTAATTTCTTCTGTTCTGCAGCAGCTTCTAATTTCTTCTGTTCTGCATCAAATCTCCTTTCCTCCACTTGCATCTGCAATTTCTTAAGTTCAGCAGCAGTATCAGCTTCTTTTTCTAATCTTTTTTCTTCAGCTATTGCTTTCCTTTCTTCTGCAGCAGCTTTTTTTTCTTCTATTTGAAGTTTTCTCTCCTCAGCCGCAGCTTTTTTTTCCTCAGCAGCAGCTTTTCTTTCTTCAACAGCAGCAGCAATTTTTTTCTCTTCTGCAGCTAATGCTTTGTCATATTGAGCAACAGCCCATTGTTCTAAGTCTTTTCCAGTCTTATCAAGAGATTTTCCTTGTGCAATAAAATAATCTAATGTAGACATATTGTCTTCTTAAATCAGAAACCTGAAAAAGTAAATAAATTACCCTCTTTCAAGTTAATGGGAGACAAGTCTATACCTTAGACTTAGTCTTAGTCCAAACTTGTATGGTTTATAATAACCAATGATAACTTGAGTACCTGTGGACAACAATAATTGTATCTCAAATACTGTGGGGACAAGCCTTACAAAGGTCTTGTATACCTCAATGTAATCAAAGATCACTTGAGTACCTGTGGAAAAAAATATTTCCCTTTACCAATCACTTTGGGAGACAAGCCTTACAAAGGTCTTGTATACCTCAATGTAATCAAAGATCACTTTAGTACCTGTAGAAAAAATATTTCCCTTTACCAATCACTTTGGGAGACAAGCCTTACAAAGGTCTTGTACATTTTGTTTTATAACAATAACAATCAGAAAGTACTGATCTGTACTATACTATCAGTGTATACCACTATACGTCATATGTCAACTAAAGACATTACAAATGACAAACAAGAAAAGACAATCTGAAAACATTTGCAGAGATCAAATTAAATCAAATAGGAGAAATGAAAAAAATGATCACAGAAACCGTGATGATAACTGCCATAAGATAACAAGACAAATAACGCCACAGTGTATAAACATAAGGGTGTAAAAAACTGAAATGAAAGAAAAGATGAGACCTACAATTATACAAACAAATCAAACAAAACTAAGGAACACAAAAAATGTTACAAATACAAATATGAAACAGTCGTCACAACTAACCAAATATTTGCAAACTATGTTGCATGCAAATTTCAATTAAGAAATTGCTCCCTATCGAACGCCAGAACAAGACCAATATCACTCGGTATTTCCTGTTCTAGTCACCACCCATCCAGGCCCGCAACATATAAACCCCTACACATATAAACAAATAACATGTAAGCATAAATAGCATATAGCATACAATATCATTTATGTCATGAATGGAATGTGTTGCAGGTATAGTGTTGTAAAGCAGGCACAGTTTATTTTAATACTAATAACTTGCCACTTTATTCAGTAATAGATTTAATTTTAAACTATTACACTGTCAATTTTTCTCTGTTGAGCATCTGAAGAACCAACGATGAACTATGCACTTTATGTTCAACAACACTGTGATTCTTCTGTACGTTGAGAAATGTCAACAATATTGCTCCAGATATTTTCTACACTTGATACCACTGTCCTGTGTAATACTGTCTGTACAGCGAAAAACTGTCAACAAGCGCTGAAGCTGACATCGACTGTATAGCTGTCCTACTGGTGTTGATGTGTTCAAACAAATGTTCTTTCAGCTGTAAACTGTGATTCTCAACACAAAACTGCGTAAGCTGGACCCAGGAATCTGGCTCGCCACTGTAAAAGTCTTGTTCTTTCTACTCTGTAAAGTTGCTTTCACACACACACTGTAAAGTATCAGTCTGTCTGCTCTGTAAGGAAGAGTGGTGTGTTGTTGAGATCAGGCATGCTCCAGTCTACCCAGCTGTAAATGGGTAACTCACCCTAGTCCTGAGTTAGGGAAGGCAAAGGCTCCAGGGGAAGCAGGCCCTAAACTTGGTCACTTCAGCCGACGCAGGATGGTGTATGTATGAAGTAGAAGTGTAGAGTGTGATTACCGCGAATGGTGTACTGTTCGTGTGCTGACCAATATAACCACTCACACTTGTGTCTACAAGGCACCAATGCAGACTGCTGGAATCTTAGTTTACTCAATTTATTCAGACGTACACACTGGGACATACGAGTACATCATGGTTCGTTGACATATCAATTTGTAGGTATACATAGCAGATCTGAAGTCATGACACATTCAGAAATAATGGGCAGTACATCAAAAGTTCAATGTCATGATACATTATGGCCACATCCCCCTATCTGACTAAACGCGTCAGTGAAGGGCGGATCGATAAATAACCAAAGTTACTTGACGTCCATAGTTTGTAGTATATATTATGAAACCACGAAAGGGGGTTTCTAGCAAGATTGAGATCTCCCTGTCACTGTCCGATAATAAGATAAATAATCTGTTCTCTTGGCAGTGATCAAAACATATGATGACCGAAATCCAACATGGCTGCCTCCCTGAGTTGTCGTTCACTCATTCATAGGAAGGAGAATATAAGCCAGAGTTAATTTATAATGGTTATATAAATGATTTCATAAATGTTTCCATACAGCTCTACGGTGATCAGGTTAATTTCACGTAGCCATAACCGCTGCAGGAAAATCTGTCATCTTCGTCGATACCAAACACGACACTAGCATAACGAAGCACCAAAAGTCAAGCTAGGCCTAACCGACGAGAGATCATCAAAAATAGGAGCTGGGTTTACCTGGAGTCCGAATCATCTATATACTGACATAAGGAGAGTCTCTAACACAAACTATCGTAGAGACACCATCTCCTTCAGAAGGAAAACCACGTCGTAAGACATTTTTTCTGACGAAAGGACCAGCTCTTGAAAAACGTACCCCGCCATTTGTAAGCGGTACATCGGAACTCATCACGACTTGTCAAGACAACTCATACTTCCGCTAGCAAGAATCTAGTCCCTCCTACCCATCCAAAATATACAATATAGGACTGATTCTACTTGTACTAATAATATGTAATACATATGAATTCAGGCCATAAACACAATAAGCAAATTAATATATTTTCTGGCCCTAAAAAATAAGTACAAACGCAAGCGCAATATCCTTGCGCTGGATCAATATCCAGAACGATTACTCCTATAATCAAAAGTGTGAATCAAACATGGATTATCTCGCTTTTACCATAAACAGCATTTTCATACACAAATAAATGAATGTCTATATTTTTCCCATATTAAATAGCCATATCGATTTTTGTAAAATGTGCGTCAAAATATGCACGCAATAGTTACAATGAAATGAAAATACAGCTGCAACTACATCTCAATAATGATCGTAAATTTATATATACCAATTAGATATACAAATCACGTATTATGAAGAAAAAAGAATTATTGACATACCCTCTCAACTAATCATTTCTGTGCTGGCTCTTGAAGGCTTTAGGTGGTTAAGTTCAGTGACTTGAGTCCTAATTAAATTTTAACCGTCCAGTTGGTACATAGTGTGAATCGTTCCTGTCTGACTGGGCCCCAGCTTGGTTCTTTGTTGAGTGCCAAACACTGCAGGGTTCCGGTATTTAACAGGTCTTCCTATTCCTTCCCCCAAGCATAACATGCTTGGTGGACAGGTCTCAAAATGTCAAAAGTATTCATATTCTCCAATAAACTTGCGTTGGTCCAGAGGGGCAGACTTAATCTCACAAAAAGACTGTCCTTTATCTGGGCGTCATTGTCATTTGTTCTCAGAATCGTCAACTATTCCCCTTTCAGAAACTTTATGGTGCAATAAAATGTCTAGCTTCCTTACTTGCCCAAATAAGAACATGTGTTCTCCTCTCACCTCTTCATCTCTGAATCTTATCAATTACGCCGTCCGTGAGAGGAAATTTAAGACTCTTGACGTCAAGTCTTAACCTTACTTGGCAGTTATGACGCCTCTCGTCGCCAACAAGTCTGCCACTCAGTCTGTTCTCAGGTCTAACCTATCTTAATGTGTATGGAGAACGACCAGTCAGGCGTTGACAGCAGATTATGGTAACAGTACATTGTGCGCTATTACGATACGCCACGACAGTGTAATGCCAAAGGGTATTTGAATAAAGAAGGTAGCATTAAATAACTGAAAACTGCAGCTTATTAAAGGACAAGAAAGAAAATTGTATGGAAAATTGAAGTAGTTCACAGATGAAACAAATGGACGAACTTTGGTTTTGTCACATATCCGCCCACTTAAGATACATGTCCTGTACCAGCTTTCGGACATTGGTTTTTGATATCTTCGTCGTCTTATTCGTTCTGTTCTTCCTCGTTTTCCTCTGTCAATCGGTATTTCGATGGTACGCTTACAGATATCATTTTCCACGTCATAAAGACGGTGACGGTTTTCAAACATGCCCGCCCGTCCAACCTTCAATATCTTAAGCTGCTTCTTGTTGATCTTCTCTTGTATATTGTTTGCTGGCAAAGCGCTTGCACGCCCAATGGGCTGATCACCCGTTGGCTTGTCACACCGATTACGGAAACAACGGCAGATGGATCTATTTGTTGTTGCCCTAAAGACGCCGCTAGGCGTGATGGGAAACTACAACAGAGAAAATCAATCTGCTGTTGCCCTTAAGACGCCACAAGTCGTGATGGCCTCTGACTGCTTGGTCGGTCTTTGGCTAAGGACGGAAGAAGAAGAAGAAGAAAGCGCTTGCACAGTTTTGGCTCAGGCAAAAATGGAGTTTATTCAACCTTGGTCCGACTGATGGGGTAGCAATTTTCATATCCAACCTCATCTTGGTCGCCTTGTACGACCTGCGTAAGCACGCAGTAGCCTTATTCTTCCTTTCTGTTATCAGAAATTACCGAATACTACACGGGGTAATATATCGACAGTAGTTACCACCAGAATTCATGAATGGTTTTACAGTCGAAGCCTGTGAGTGGTTCTCACAATCGCTCTTCTCACACTTCTGTATATCCAGATGAGTGCAAAGTTCCAACTTAGAAATCAACATAGCTATTTCTTCAATCTCCTTAGCAAGTTGAGCTAGATCAGAGGTTGCATATTTCCCTAAATTTATGAGTAGATTACTATGATTCTGTACAATTGCCTTTCCTGTGATGATGGGAGATAAATCTGACAATTGTTCCCAACCAGGTGCCGAAGGATTCCGAAGGACCCGGCTTCACTTTCTGTACACAGAGAGTGGGTGGGAGTGTAGATGTTGGCTTGAAATCCAACTCATTTCTGGCTTGGTACTAGTTGACTGCATCAGTCTTCTCATTTTGAGAATCCCTGACATCTTTACGAATGACAAGTAACTTCTTCTTAGCATTATGCGCGCGCCCGCGCGAGTTTGGATCTCGGAGCGTTCATTCCTTCTGGAAATAGCTACGCGACAAGTAATGCTTATTTGCATTCTTTCCCTCAAGTACTTACCTACAATATTAATGCTGTCCTAAATATTATTCCACATTGTAAACATTTTCATCTTATCGTTATCGATTTAACTGGAATGTTAATATTTCAGTCCAGAAACTAAAGCGGAATTGTCGCGACACCGCTGTTCAAATGACCCAAAATGTCTGCTGTCTCAGTTTAAACGTCTGTCACGCGCACGGTCACTGAACGTTATTTGTATTTGATTTGTTAGGCGGAACTTTATTGTCAACGCCAGTCACGAAGATGAGACTATCGGGGTTTCTTCACCACCATCGATAAACGGATGGACATGTAGATAGATAGACAGATAGAGAGATAACGTGATGAATAAACGAGCAAGATAACGGGTGAATATAGGCCACTGATTATTTCATGAATGATTGAATTCACAAATAAGGGGATAAGAATACTGATTAAGAGGTTTGGTTTGGTTTGGTTTGAAGGACTATCTTCATTGCACACGGATTACTCCATCAGTGCTCCGATATCCTCCCTTAGATCACACAAGGTGGATCTCAGCACAGTGCACGAACTCCGTAGTACCGGCAAGAATCCCAATATGTGAATATAGGAATCACACTTTCTATAAATATTTTTGTTGTGGGTAGGTTTCTAATTTTTAAATTTCGCCAAGGCCTACTCTTTACGATTTCCAACTGCCGTGGGATTTTTAACGTGCGCAACTTGCATACGGGACCTCCTATTTTTTTGCTCTTGTCCGAGAAGGCTAGACATCCGATCTCACTACCCTGGAGACCATGGGGATTATGACATCATTAAGACCACTGGTTCTGAAAAGAAATTTTCCATAAATTATAATCCATCAACTGAGAATCGAACCCATTACCTCTAGAACTCAAGTCCTCCTGTCATGTGCCGTTCTCTCAGTGTTCTTTAAAGTCTTCTGTATCCATTTCCATCATGTCTGCACTTCTCTTCTCCATGGTATGTTCATCTTTATGTCTTAATATTGGTTTGTGGCTTCATCTTGTTTATCACCAGTGTGACACAATGGACGACCTCTTCACGATCTTTGTTTCACTCTGGCAGTATCGGTACATTTGTGGTACTGAATTTTATTATTTGCTCTCAATTGTCGCACTTTTATTTCTTTCTTTCTTTTCCTGCTTGTGTGGCAAATATTTTGTAGGTTCAAATATTTGTGACGCTCCTTGCAGATAATGTTTATCCCAGCCTGCGAGAAGCAACTAAATAAGATGAGCGTCGGTGTGAAACAACGATTATGAAGAGGTAGTCCATTTCGTCACAACCAGCACAACATTAATAATAGTAGTAGTAGCCCCTTCAGCCAAGACTGACTGTGGGAATGGACACCTGCGGTGATAGCCTTCATCTGTTTTTTTTTCCTGGTGTTCCTTTTGGTAGAGGTCACCTTTCCCATATGTGGTATGAAAACATCCGATCCCTGGCAGGCGAACTCACCAACACATCTGTAAACTCATACGACAATGTGCCTCAGATGTAACAAATTATTACTATCTAAAGTAATCTTGTCATAACAAGTCGGACAGGAAGCGATTAGATCATCCGTGTCTGTTGAAAACGTGACACCCAGACAAGTAATCTCTTATCAGTCACGCACCCTGGCCTTATCAGCAATTAGACAAATACGCTGGCGATTTTCGTGTTAATCGGTAGCGGCAAAGGTTGGGTACAAGAGAATATGCCTGTCATTTCAACATTGCATCACTTGTCTAATATCTTCATCAGGGATGGGCAGGTAAACAGACAAGACGAAATATACTGAAGGGAGTGCAAGAATGAAAATACTAAATATCTGCTACACATAGTAGAGAAAGAAAGAAAGTGCGACAATTGAAAGCAAGCAATCAAAATCAGTACAGAAATGTTACTGATACTGCCGTAGTGAAACGGATATCGAGAAGGGTCGCACCATTCTGTCACATGGAACAATGTCAAGGAGAGAATTAGAAAATATGCCTGTCAAGAAGAGAACTTGTAGAGTACAACTCAAACAGAAGCTTGTTAAAATAACACAGGATAGTGCAATTGTTAAAGTACATAGCTAACTGTGTCAGTCGTCATGGCACATAACAATAATGATAGCGTTAATACGAAGAGTAACTTAAAAATAAAACTTATTGTATCTTTTTTTATATTTAAATCAATTTGACTTAAAGTATGACCAGGTATGTTGTACAAGTCTCCACGCGCCAGTGTCAGCAGCACCAAATTAAAGATAAATTGGAACATACACAAAACAAAAACGGACTCAACATATCAAGTACGTGTTTCTGCATTCATGTTAGGCATTACTGAATTTAATTTTCTTATATCTGGAGTGTACATCTCATTCTGACGAGGTCACGCTTAAGTCAAAGGTTACATTTATAAAACACTATGCGGCCCGTGACGTAGACCTTAGCAGACCTATATCTTAACCTTGTTCCGGTACTCTTAAGAGGTTTGAAGCCAGGCTAGAGCACGGCTTATTTTTAATTATGGCACAAGATTTGTAGAATTGTTGTTGTAAGTATTTTCACTTTGACTACATTTACAATTCATTTATCACCTTTCTGCTCCCACAGGAGCATAATCCTTTAACAAACTTATACCACATCTTCCTGTCCTGTGCCATCAGCACAAGTTTTGTCTGTCTTCTTCATCTCCTTCACGTCTGTCTCCAGTTCTGCAAAGATAGACATTTGAGAGAACCAGTAGACATTTGAGAGAACCAATAGACATTTGAGAGAACCAGTAGACATTTGAGAGAACCAGTAGACATTTGAGAGAACCAGTAGACATTTGAGAGAACCAGTAGACATTTGAGAGAACCACTAGACATTTAAGAGAACCAATAGACATTTGAGAGAACCAGTAGACATTTGAGAGAACCAGTAGACATTTGAGAGAACCAGTAGATATTTCAGAGAACCAATAGACATCTGAGAGAACCAGTAGACATTTGAGAGAACCAGTAGACATTTGAGAGAACCAGTAGACATTTGAGAGAACCAGTAGACATTTGAGAGAACCAGTAGACATTTGAGAGAACCAGTAGACATTTGAGAGAACCAGTAGACATTTGAGAGAACCAGTAGACATTTGAGAGAACCAATAGACATTTGAGAGAACCAGTAGACATTTGAGAGAACCAGTAGACATTTGAGAGAACCAGTAGACATTTGAGAGAACCAGTAACTATTTTTTACTATTGTTTTCTGTGTAAATATAGGCTTCCTTGTCGCTGTTTAACTTTGTCTCGAGAAGAAAGCACTCTAACAGGCCACCATTATATATAGTCCTTACGTAGGAAGCCTGCATCAAAGCCCGTATTGAGAGCCGCGCTAGTGTAGTGGTTACCACACTGCGCTGGCGATCGGGAGATCCCAGCTTCAAGCCCGGGCGAGGACATTTGAAGAAGTCTCGTCGACCAGGGACTGGAATATCCTGAACGGCTCCTGAGCCGACCCAGCTCTAATGGGTACCCTCCGAAGACGGCGAGTATCTACCTGAATGGCTAAAAAACACCTGTCAGTGTACAGGGAAAATAGGATACTCACGTAAAATCAGTCTCACGCTAGATATACTAACCTGAGATTTCGGCTCTAGTAATAGCGGGCGTACGATTTAAAAAAAAAAGCCCGTAATGCGCGGATAAGCTGGTGCTTACTGTTGCAATCTATTTTACACGACGAAGTTGCTTTGGCGCCCAAGGCTTAAGTATGGTATTTATAGCGCCCTAGTAATCTATCTATCTATCTATCTATCTATCTATCTATCTATCTATCTATCTATCTATCTATCTATCTATCTATCTATCTATCTATCTATCTATCTATCTATCTATCTATCTATCTATCTATCTATCAATCTTTCTATCTATCTATCTATCTATCTATCTATCTATCTATCTATCTATCTATCTATCTATCTATCTGTCTGTCTGTCTGTCTGTCTGTCTGTCTGTCTGTCTGTCTGTCTATCTATCTATCTATCTATCTATCTATCTATACTGTTTAAAAAAAGAAACGCATAGCTACTGAAGGCACATACATAGCCATAATTTTGACATTCAATAACTTTTTTAATTTAATGAGTTAATTGTTCAAATTGCACACAAGAATACCTTAGGGTTCAACCAATCAATTGACAGTTGTTTTGTATCTTGGTCACGATAATTTTTTGGCGTACGGGCTTTCCCGTTAGTATGGTGTGTGGCCTCCTCTTGCATCGATCAGCGACTGGCATCTCCTGGGCATGGATGCGATCAGACGTCTGATGTGGGCCTGTGGGATGGCTGCCCACTCTTCCTGGAGTGCCTGGAACAGATCACGACGATTGGCTGGAGCAACGTCTCGGCGACAAATACGTCTATGCAGCTCATCCCACAGGTGCTCAATCGGACTCATGTCTGGAGACAGGGATGGCCAGGGAAGGGTGAGAATGTTGTTGGCAGTCAGGAACTGCGTGGTCAACCGTGCACAATGGGGTCTGGCGTTGTCCTGTTGAAACACAGACCTTTGGGCAGCCAAAAGTGGAAGGACATGGGGTCGAAGAATTTCATTGACGTATCGTTGCGCATTCAAGCTTCCTTCAATGTGCACCAATTGACTCCTTCCGTTGTAACTGATCATTCCCCACACCATTGCACCTCCACCACCGTGCGGCGGAGCTTCATCAACGCAATTTTGGGCAAAATGTTCATTTCGCCTACGGTAGACCCTACGCCGTCTACCATGACGCTGCAACAAAAAGAAAGATTCGTCACTAAATCAGACACGTCTCCATTGATTGTCAGCTGCCCAGGGACGATGCTTGGTTGGCCCAAAGAAGTCGATTCTGGCGATGGCGGCGCGTAAGGACAGGTCCTCGGTGAGGTCGTTGTGCCCAAAGTCCAGCGTCATGCAGTCTATTCCGGACAGTTTGATCAGACACATGACGTCCTGCAGGCAATGGCTGGGCAGTTGAGGAAGCTGTTGTAAACCTGTCTCTGAGGTGACGAAGCAGAATAAAGCGATCCTCCGCTGCTGTTGTCACTCTGGGTCGTCCACTGCGATGCCGGTCTTCAGCTGAGCCAGTGACTTGGAACCGGTGCCAAAGTCGACTTATGGTACTCTGATGCACGTTTAGATGCCTGGCAACCTGACTTTGACTTTTGCCTGCATGCAGTCGGCCAATAGCAATGTTCCTTAAATTTATCGATAGAGACGCCATAAATGTCTGCTTGAAAAGGAACTGAATTTTTTGTGTGTAGCGTTATCCTTTTACAGGGTTTCAGTTGCGTAGTCAGTGAATAGTGTTCACCACAAATTTTGTTGCTTTCACGTGCGCGCAACATGAGCTGTGGTCAAAAATTGCGTCATAAACACTATTGACCACTGCGTTGTAACGATTACAAAAACGAAAGCAATTCAGGTCAACACGTGCATTGGTTTTTATATACCCTAGCACCAAATTTTACTTACAAACTCATAAAAACGCGCCCTCGGATAGCTATGCATTTCTTTTTTTGAACAGTATATATATATATATATATATATATATATATATATATATATATATATATATATATATATATATTTATATATATATATATATATATATATATATATATATATATATATATATATATCCAGATAAATATACTTCATGTACACACATACATACACGCCCAGGCCCATGAAATATGCATATAAGTACCCTGATACACATGTATGAGAGCATATTTACAATGGTGTAGATGGGCCACAGAAAATAATTTGATTTCATCAGAATTATTTTTCTCATTATACCAACATTTTAGTTCACTCTATTTAGCCGGGACTCAAATGCTGCGACCACCTAGTTTGCCTAATGGTTAAACCGCCCCGGAAAATAAACAGCCGCCCATATGAGGCACATTCGCATAGGGATTTTTATCACGTGGGAAGTGTATGACCGTAAGCAAGAGATTTATGTTGTGTGTGCATAGTAAATCCCTTTCCCATTTTTTGTGCCTTATGGAGCATGAAACCATCACAGTTGCTAGCGCTTTTGTAGGAAGCACTCATCAATGCATTAAGGTGCTTTTGCAGCTGTGGTTTATGTAGCAGTTTGTTATGCACAGTGGGGCGACCAATATCTAAATAAGGCTGTGCGGGTCATTTTATTCCGATCCTTCCAAACTGATCAGATCTAATGTGACCGCTTGGCCTTTCACGCTAGCTTTGTCCCTCCTACTTTAACGCTAAGCGTTTATATGTGCTAGAAGATGATACTTGTAAGAATGACAGACCTTAAATGCAAATAAGACGTTTTTACACAAAACGCAGCATTCATTCAAAGTTCAGTTGCCGTTACTGCTCTGACAGGGCAAACGTAGGTCAGTCCCAGATAATAATGAATGGGTTTTATAAGCGCGAAAGTGGGAAATGAATGTTTGTGTGATCTGGGTTTTTTTAATCCTATTGTTAAGTTGGAAAAGATCACACATGTGAAAATAAAGTCGAAATAACAGAATGTCGAGTGCAAAAAGGTCGAAAAGCTGAGGAGAGGAGTGCAAATGTTAATTATTGTGTCGTGTGAAAAAAGGACGGGTCGTGTGGAAAAAGGCGGGAAAAAAGAAGAAATAGTATAAATAGAAGAGTTGTGGGCGATAGGCGGAGATTTTAGGATCATAGTGGGCAACTGCTCTCCACGTGTCGACTTTTCGGTCGCCGCTGTGGAAACTTCGTGCTGTTGTCAGCTCTCAGATGATGTGGTGGTTTTCTCTTGTAGTGGCAAGTGGATGTTTTGGCGTGGTTGACTATCTGTGTACTGTAATCGCTCCCTTTACCTCCAGTAACTTTCGATTGGGAGCCGCGCTGGTGTAATGGCTACGGCGTTGTACAGGCGATCAGGTTTTCATGGTTCAAACCCGGGCGTCAGCGTTTGAAGGAATGTTTACGACCGGAAATTTGACTGAATAACCTGAACGGCTCCTGCACATAAATCCCGAGTGGATGGGAAGGAGCGAAGCTCCTGTCTGGGTTGGAAGGAAAGTCCACTGACCCCCCAGCCTCGCAATGACATGTCATTGGGCCAAAAGAGCTGGAAAGCTCGAGTGCCGATTTGCACTAACGGTTTGCCTGCCCTTGTCGGACTTACGTGTATCTATGTATAAGTACTCGAGTAAGTACTCTGAAACATGTGACGATTTTCCGCGTCGCCTTATGTTGAGCCTTGCCTGTTACTGGTGACTGTAGTAATGCTTTACGTGTCGATATGCGTGTATATACGTTGTACTACGCATTAGTACGTCGTAATACGCCAGCGTTTGTAATTAGACGTGTTACTTGTGAAGTTATCAAAAGCTCCCCAATCTTGTTGTCTTCACCGTTGGGATAAACAAAATAATGAAGACCTCAGAAGTACATCAGATAATGTATCCGATGAATGTGGTGTCTATGAGTTTTCGTGTATGTTAGAGCCTGTGTTTGCAATCTTATCAGTATAATAATTGTATAAGTCGTTCAGACCTAAGGGTCTTTTATATTTGGACTTGCGCCCTAATATAACCGACTAGGTTGAACGGGTCGCGCCTCGCCAAAACGAGGCAAAACTTTATTTAAAATAAAAGTATAATAAATATCCTTGTCGTGTTTATTGCAACGTTTATGTGGTAGTGTAGCATTTATTGTGTGAGGAAAATGAATGATATTTACAGTGTTCATTGTTATGTTAAAATATATGGTTAAATGAAACTAAAAGAGGGGTATATTATTAGCTTACAAGCATAGTACACTTACCGTGACTCCATATCCCGAATTACTGAAATACTAATTATTTCAAGAGACTGGTGAAACTCACTCTGTCCAAGAAATCCTTCCCCTTGAAGTTGAGCATATGTTTAGATCATGTCTGCTGGCAGACTGCTACTCTGGCAATGGCAAATGACTCTCTTTCCAATGTTTTTAACGACTGATGTTACTTCATCATTGCCTTCAGCTATTGTAGGAGTTACTAACATGTTTGCTTTTCATCTCGCCGGAAGTAGAGGCCCAGAGCGATGTGGTATTTAACGGACGTCGTAAGTTTTCCGTGCTGTCATGTAAAACGTTGCTACAGAAACCACAACTGCGAGAGCATGTGGTGCAGGCTTCCTGCAAGTGGACCAGCTACAGTGTTGGCACCATGCTCCGTAAACGTCCAAAGGGAAATAAAGAATTAAATATTTGGGGCCGGTATTGTTATTATAGCTCCTTGTAGTTCCGGAGGGTGTCAGCCGAGACACAGAATATTACTGCTGCAACCTCAGGCCTGTTGTATGAGGTGGCAAGTATGAGCTTATGAGCTTGTGCATGAGGCTGGCAACCTCATCATGTAAAACAAATTGCTAAAGAAACGACTGTTGCAAAATTATGTTAATGCTTTGTGCAGGCTTCCTGCTCGGTGGGTTGCCTCAGGGGTGGCTGCTTACTCCATACGGAGCAAAATGGAAAAATGATAATAATGATGTACCACTGATGGGGTCTATGTAGGGTTCGGGCCACGACGTCCCACCTACATCAATGGATGTTGAAGCGAACACAGCCTCTCATATCCAGGTGCAGTGATCGCCGCGGAAGCTAATGTCTTGTAGTAAGCTTCTGGCATATGGCCTCTCCTGCACAAACGTGTCCATAGCAGCACCTTCACGAGGTGACCCCGTTCTCACAGAGTTTGCTATGGGGGCGACCGAGTGCCTGGCGGTATAACTGGGTCGGGAGTTGTTTGGGACCCCTCTTAAGGTGCAGGCGCAATACCCACCAGCGAGTGGACCATGCTCTGGCCAACACCAACCCAAACCCCACTCATGGGTTAAATGCTACTTTCTCTCTTCTCTACTTGCCTACCAAGCTTTCTCTGTCCAATCCTCGATAACCTCACCAAGGATCCTGAAGTGGTGATGGTAAAATATAGGTCTTTACTTAGAAGGGATCCGGGCCCTGCCCAACGTCCCAGCTGCAGCAATAGTGCCGTGCGACCTGACATTGCACCCATGGTCAGATTTTGTCCAACTCCTGAGACATGGGAAGCAAAGCCACTAAAACTCAATGGAAATTTAGAACCACTGTGCTGGGGAAAATCGTGAAGGCATAGGATGCAGGACGTGACACAGCCACAGCAAAAGCTCAGCCACAGAACGAAGAAATGAGGCCTGCATCATGAGCGCTTGTGACTAGCGGCGAATGCATCTCTGTGAACCCCACCTGAACCCCCAAAGCAAAGTGACCTTTAGAGCCAAAAAGGTGAGTGGCCAAGCAAACCAACCCAATACTCATGGTGGAAGACACACACATTGCATTCTTTGGGAGGGAGATGTCTGCAGCAAACACCCAATACCTCCTATGCCAGTCAAACAACATATTCCATACGAGCTCGGGCGTCGCCTCGGTTACCAAGGCCCGCGCAAGAGAGATAAATCCCCTGCTCCTTGTGAAAAGTCAGCTAAGGGGAACCTTAACATTTTACAGCTAAATATAGCTGGGCTACAGAACAAGACAATTGAGCTTACAAAAATACTACACGAACATCAAGTACAAGTAGCCCTTCTCCAGGAAACAATACTCCCACGGAGACAAATTAACATCACGGGTTATACACAGTACAAATGTGAATGCCTGAAGTGCCAAGGCATCATGACCTTAATCAGAAATGATACCCAAGCCACAGTAACTTACAACCCTACAGCGGATATCGACCACAAAATAATAAAGCTATGGGGCAAAGATAAAACCAAGTACACACTACACAACATTTACTGTTCCCCGACCTCATCAAAAGGTCTGCCTGAGTTTGAGCCCATACTAAAGAAAACTGTCGTAGCTGGTGATTTTAATGCTCACATTCCTGCTCTAGGATACAGGCGGTTTAACAGTAGGGGCCTAGAGGTTGAGGAGTTGTGCAGCAGTACCAACTTAATGCTACTGCAGAACTTGGAAACTCCACCAACACTCCTTCACAGGGCACACGGCTCGACCAGCCGGCCAGATCTGACATTTGTTTCAGCTGATATAGCAGAAAATAGTATCATCAAAGTCTTAGAAGATGTGGGAAGTGACCACCGCCTGTTTTAACAACTATTTTAACACCACAGATGACACAGAAGTCCCTTGGTAAACCATCCTGGAACTTCAGGAAAGCAGACTGGGACTGCTACGGCCGAGAAACTGATGCTGGATTCAGTCAAATCATTAGAACTGATAACATTAATACTACATACAACAACATATGTACCACAATCCTAGCAGCTGCCAAAAAGTGCATCCCAAGGGGGAAGCATAAGAAGCATAAACCTCACTGGACATCTGAACTAGCTGAAGCAATCAAAGAGAGGAGAGAGGCTAGAAAGAAGGCTGAAAAATACCCTACCACCCTAAATAAAACAGAGTACAACAGGTGGACAGCAAAAGTAAGGTATGTCACCAAGAAGAATAAACGGGAGACTTGGAAAGAAAATTGCAATAAACTAGATTTAAAAAGAGAAGGGAACAAAGTTTGGAGACTCCTTAGTAATCTCGAGGGAAGCAAGAAAAAGACAAATCCAACACCTATGGTGGATGGAAGTGGTGATGAAGTAACATCGAGCAGCAAGAAAGCCGATGTCTTCAACAATTTTTACGCCAGTGTAAATAAAACACAACAGAGAAAGAAACTAGACAAAGTGCTCCTAAAGAACACATCCACGCGTAACATAGATCAGGCCAATATGGCTGCATTCGATGATCCGTTCTGCCCACAAGAACTGAGAATGGCACTACGGAAACTGGCCAAAAATAAAGCTCCAGGACCAGATAAAATTAAAAATGAGATGACTTGTCAGCTAGGGCCAAAGGCAAAAGAGACACTTCTGTGGTTCATCAATAGAACATGGAACGAGGGACAGCTACCATCAGCATGGCTGACAGCAACCATCTTGCCTATATTGAAGAAAGGGAAACCACCGGGAACACCAAGAAGCTATAGGCCCATATCCCTCACTTCATGCTTAGGCAAGCTGGTCGAGAGAATGGTAAGCAACAGACTATATTGGTGGTTGGAAAGCTGGAACCTTCTGGACAACAACCAGGCAGGCTTCAGACGTAAGTGCCGCACAGATGACCCCCTCTTCAGGTTCACACAGAATGTGATGGATGGTTTTCAAGAGGGAAAAAGCACAATAGCTGTGTTCATCGACCTTGAGCAAGCCTACGACAGAGTTTGGAGAAAGGGACGTTTGCTAAAGATGAGAAGAATGGGAATAGGAGGGAAAATGATTAGATGGATACAGGCCTTCCTAACAAATAGAACCATAGCTACCAACTATGTTGGTGCAATTTCACGGAAAAGAACGCTGGAAGATGGACTGCCTCTAGGCTCTCTTTTAAGTTGCACCTTTTTCCTCATCTTCATTAATGACCTTGCCAAACATCTGAATGTGTCGAAGGCGCTGTTTGCTGATGACCTTGCCATCTGGACTACTGATAAATATCCCATTCTGGCAAAAGCCAAGATCAACAGAGCTCTCCTTACAATGTCAGTATATTGTGAACTGTGGAAACTAAAAATCAATACGCAGAAAACTGTATGCACCACTTTCTCCCGCAGCCACAAAATAGCAAAAAGACCTATCAACATCAAACTGAGTGGGGAAACGCTAACAAAAGAGGAGCACCCAGTCTATCTAGGAGTAAAACTGGACAGACAATTGAAACTAGATGGACACATCTACAACCTCAGGGAAAAAGCATGTAAGCGTCTAAACCTCATCAAACGGCTAGCTAGTACAAATTGGGGAGCGGATAAACTAACACTTCGTCAACTATATCTCGGCTATGTGAGATCAGTGATAGACTATAACCTCCCCCTCCAGACCATTGTGAGTACTAATACCATCTCATCTCTGGACCGTGTGCAGAACCAAGCTCTCAGGTTAATTTGTGGAGGGATGAGATCAACACCCACAGCCGTATGCGAGATAGATGCCAATATAGAGCCACTGGATATTAGGCGTAAAAGAGCACTGACTGAAGCTGTAGAGAGATACAGGAGACAAGAGAAAGACCACCCAAACAAAGTACTTATTGACACTTGGAAACAAACACGAAGACTGAAACAACTATCTCTCCTGGACATAGCCAAAGAGGAAAATGATAAACACCATCTCCCTCAAGAGAGAGAATTGGAAAACAAATACTTTGGACCACCCCCTTTGGAAAACTTCCATCAACCAACTGTCAAAACACAACTGATAGATAAAACGGCCAACAAGGAAACCCTACCCACAGTCTTGAAGACGTGTGCCTTGGAGACCATAAACAGCTACCCAACGTCAGCAATCCAGGCCTACACAGATGGTTCTGCTTTCAAAACCACCTCTTTTGCAGGATATGGCGTCTGCATATGGTACCTGGATGGATCCTCTTATGAGTTCTGTGACTCCTGTGGTGAGAATTGTTCAAATTATGAAGCGGAGGCTGAGGCCATCAAGACAGCCATTGAATTACTACACCAACAGTTTGACCTTATGGAACGAAAGCCATCAGATATAGTGATTTTCAGTGACTCCATGTCTGTTCTGGAAGCACTTAAACAGACTCCATATGAAAACAAAGACATTTTTCTTATAGGAAAAGCGGTTCATAACTTGATCACAGCCTACTCCATCAGTGTAACTCTACAGTGGATCCCTGGACACAGTGATCTAACTGGAAATGAGACAGCTGATAGACTTGCTAAAACAGGTGCCTCTAAACAACAAAAGGACAGACCCTGCAGCATGAGAACAGTCAAACAGATTCTCAGAAACAACACAAGAGAAACCTGGCTGAACAGATGGGCGAACGGGCCGACTGGCCGAAATGTCTTTAATGAAATGACCTGCCCAAAAGACAACGACAATATAAACAGACTCAGCAGGAGAAATCAAAGTCTTATCTTTCAGTTCCGAACAGGACACACCAGAGTCAATAGCCATCTAAACCGTATCAACCCTCAGCACTTACCCATGTGTAGACACTGCTCTCATCCCTATGAAACAACCAGACACCTCCTCATGGAGTGTCCATCACTCACAAACGCCAGGAAAAAACTTTTACAGACACCTCTGACAGTCACCAACTCACTATATGGAACGTTAAAACAACTGCAGAAAACCTGCACTTTTTTAAGAATGGCATTGGGCTGCCAAGAGTAGATATGCTCAGCAGCTATGGGATATCGACAACAACAACAACAACAACATGTACCACTGATACCTTATACAAGGTCAATTTGAAATAGTTGTTTGAATTATGGAGAACAATATTCCGCTAAACCGCTGAAATGTTCCTGTTAGGAAATTCAGTGTGCATAATTTGTAGACAGAACATTCCATTGCCGTTATTTCCGTATGTCATTATCCATCCTCATAATTAAATGTAAACAAAGGTGGTCCCATAGCCGGTACTGTTGTAGAGGAGTCAAGTGTCAGAGACTGCACCATACTAGGTCCAGCATGGAGAGGTGGGATGACCAGTTCCCTTTATCCATTTTAAATGTATATAGGAGCCGCGCTAGCGTAGTGGTTACAACACCGCTCTGGCGACCGGGTGATTCAGGATCAAACCCGGGCGACGGCATTTGAGGATTTTTCGTCGACCGGGAATTGGACTGGATTCACTCGAGACCTGGCGAGGACATTTGAAGGAGTGTCATCGACCAGGGATTGGCGGCTCCTGAGCCGACCCAGCTGCAATGGGTACCTCCGAAATCGGAGAGTATTTGCCTGAATGGCGAGGGACACCTGTCTCTGTACAAGTAAAAAGGGATACTCACGTAAAATCAATGTCAGGTTATACATAGTAATAACCTGAGATTTCGCCTCGAGTGTTAGCGGGCGTACGCAAAAAAAAAAAAAAAAAAAAAAAAAATGTATATAGTGTAAATGTCCATTTCTCTCTCTCTCTCTCTCTCTCTCTCTCTCTCTCTCTCTCTCTCTCTCTCTCTCTCTCTCTCTCTCTCTCTCTCTCTCTCTCTCTCTCTCTCTCTCTCTCTCTCTCTCTCTTTTCCTCTATCTCACTCTCACTCACTCTATCTCTCTCTCTTTTCCTCCATCTCACTCTCACTCACTCACTCTCTCTCTTTTCCTCTATCTCACTCTCACTCACTCTCTATCTCTCTCTCTCTTTTCCTCTATCTTACTCTCACTCACTCTCTCTCTCTTTTCCTCTATCTCACTCTCACTCACTCTCTCTCTCTCTTTTCCTCTATCTCACTCTCACTCTCTCTCTCTCTTTTCCTCTATCTTACTCTCACTCACTCTCTCTCTCTCTCTTTTCCTCTATCTCACTCTCACTCTCTCTCTCTCTCTCTTTTTCTCTATCTTACTCTCACTCACTCTCTCTCTCTCTCTCCCTTTTCCTCTATCTCACTCTCACTCACTCTCTCTCTCTTTTCCTCTATCTTACTCTCTCTCTCTCTCTCTCTTTTCCTCTATCTCACTCTCACTCACTCTCTCTCTCTTTTCCTCTATCTTACTCTCACTCTCTCTCTCTCTCTTTTCCTCTATCTCATTCTCACTCACTCACTCTCTCTCTCTCTCTCTTTTCCTCTATCTCACTGTCACTCACTCTTTCTCTCTCTCTCTCTCTCTGTTTTTTTTCCATCAAATAAAGCTAACAAATTGTCTTCTTGCGAAAGAAAGTACCAAAGTTATGACCCCCCATCCCCCCCCCCCCCCCCCCTTTTCCCCCTCACAACCTGGCAATGTTAATTGGTTTTTGTCGCTCTCTGTTATTTTGTTACACTTGTCTTTCTACGCTTTATAAAATAATTGTTGTACAAGACGTTCTTCATTGCCTTCACAACAGCATTAGCTCAACTGGACGTGACTCAAACATGAGGAATATCGAAGATCTTCTACAAGATCTAGGCGGTAATGGCTTAGCTCAGATTCTTGTTGTAGTGATGGTGAATCTGCTTAGGATGTCAATGGGCTGGACTATGTTAGAGGTAAACAATTCTTATTTTATTTTCTGAATATTAAAACAATTTTTTAAATGGTGAGACATGTTTCTTTCTGCATAGACCGACAACTGTCAGTTATATCAGAGAACAATCGTCATTAAACACTGTCAGTTATATCAGAGAACAATCGTCATTAAACACTGTCAGTTATATCAGAGAACAATCGTCATTAAACACTGTCAGTTATATCAGAGAACAATCGTCATTAAACACTGTCAGTTATATCAGAGAACAATCGTCATTAAACACTGTCAGTTATATCAGAGAACAATCGTCATTAAACACTGTCAGTTATATCAGAGAACAATCGTCATTAAACACTGTCAGTTATATCAGAGAACAATCGTCATTAAATAAAAACTAATTAAACTTTTCCCTCCCTGTGTTACCTTTATAAATTTATTTTCTGCAACAGCTTTTTTTTATATAAAGAAAAACGGAAGTACAGCTAAGGTGCAGCATCGCTTACAAGTTGCTTGCAACCCTTATTATCATGACATTATTTGTTTTGTGTGTGCGTGTAGAGACTTCTAGTAAAGGATGAGTTTATCAAAGGTAAAACCTTCGCTCAAGAATTGCTCTTGGCAGTGAGATAAAAAGGAGGTTTGGGTTCTTATTTTAGGGAGTTTAGCAGATTTTTTAAAGAAAGCAACTAAAAAAAAAAAAAGAGTTTTCTCGGTTCTTGTAAAGTTTGTAAACCACGCCCATTTCTGAATGATCCTCCAGCCGTGAGTAATTCAGCAAAATATTGATATGTTTAGCTTGGTATATGCGTATTTATGAGGCATACGGGTGCAAGTATCAACTTTCAATGTACCAAGTTATCAACTCCAACTAAGGATTTATATTTACACACACACACACACACACACACACACATATATATATATATATACGTATATATATATATACGTATATATATATACGTATATATATATACGTATATATATATATATATATATATATATATATATATATATATATATATATATATATATATATAATATATATATATATATATATATATATATATATATATATAAAGCAACAAGGTTAAAATGGAAGTGGTTGATTTAACACACACACGCACTTAAACAAAGTTCGGTTGGAAGTTATCGTATTGTAAAAAATGAGATTTATCGTAATAGGATGCAATGAATATTAGGTGAGGTTTAAAGTGGTTGACCTGCTCTAGGACCTGTTCTCCCAACTTAATCGGATGCCTTCTTTCCTCTCGTGATATCACCATGGTTTTTGTTTCATAGCTGCTGATGACCATCCCTCTCTTCTCCAGCTCTTCCTTCCAGACTTGCAGGTTGGATTGAATTTGTGCCTCCGATTTAGCAATCAAGGCAACATCATCATCACAAGGCAGCTCTGACATACAGACCTGTCTCATCTTCCAATACCCCATTGAATTCTTTCTTGTCCTCTCCCTACATGCCGTGATGATATCGTCCATGAGGAGTATGAAAAGATAAAGTGACAGGATATTAGTTATTTTTTTCTAGCTTTTCTCCAAATCCTTCCATGACTTCTGTGTTGCTGCTGGCACCTTGTTCTTTGATTCTGTTCTGAGTATCACATATTCTCTATATTTCTCTGTTTTTTTTTTTTCTGTTGTGTTTTTAGCTTCTAAGTATTATTTCCATGACTTTTCTTATCTCTTATTTTCTCATTAACTTCCTCTGTCCACAAGGTGTCCTCTTTCTCTTCTTCCCAAATCTGACAACACCACATGCTTCTGCTGCAGCTGTCTTTATGACGTCTTTGAATTTAATCCAGAGGGTTTCCAGGTCATCAGGTGGTTCTTCTGTGTATCTCACTGCTATAGCAATAAGCCCCTGATATCTGGTCTTAACTTCTGGGTCTTTCAGGTGTAGGTCTTAATGCCTATTTCTCTTGTTCATTTTATTAGCTTCTTGCGTGATTTTAAGCAATTCCTAGGTCGAGCAACTCTTTCAGTTGTTCTTTTAACTGTTAGCCGGTAGTGATCACTTCCAATCTTTGGCCTCCTCCAGACTCTAGCATCTGGGACATGCTTAAATGAGCTCTTCCTAACTATGGCATTGTCGATCATTGATTTCTCATTCTTTGTTGGTTCACATCTAGTGTATGCATGTATGCGCTTATGGGGGAACTTTGTGTTTGTAATGATCAGATTTTGCTCAGTGCAGAATCTAAAGAGTCGCTTTCCATTGTCATTAAGAGTATCTTCTCCATATCTTCCGATAACTCCGCCCCATTCAGAAAGCAATGGCAAACTACTGAATGAAAAAAATTGCCTAGAAAAATCACAAACAGCCAATAAAAGCTGGGGTTGATTGCTACGTCCTGTAAAGGATAGGCAACTAACTTTCTCCATATCTTCCGATAACTCCGCCCCATCTAGCATGGTCATTTTTAACTCTGGCATTGAAATCTCCGAGCATGATAATGTCATCTAGGCAGTCATTCTCTGTCCTTTGAAGTAGCTCGAAGAATTCTTCCTTATCCTCTGCTCGCTCATCTTCATTGGCCCATTCACAATGAAAAGGTTGACTATAGTTTCTCCTTCTTTTAGTTTTACAACCATAATTAATGCGCTCCGAGACAAAGTTCCATTCCTTAACACTATCCTTTTGGTTTTTTGCCACAATACAACCCACGCCCCCTTTCGCTCTTTCAGATGTGGGGACATCACTGTAGAGCAGCGTGTCGCTATCGAAATCCATAACTCCTTGTCCCTTTTTCTTAGCTTCTGGTAAAGCCAGGATTTCTAGTTTTTCTTTCCTCATCTCTTCCACTAACTCCTCTTCCTTCCCATTTATAGTCCTTGTATTCCATGTTCCATAAGTCGTAGTCCGTATTCCGTTCCAGTTCGTTTCCTTTAGAATCAGTCCGGTTTTCTCTCTTGCAGTTAGTTTTAAACAATCGAGTCTTTATAGCTTAAATTTTCGCCTACGCGAAATTTGATTTAGGGATTCAAAAAAAGAAACGCATAGCTACTGAAGGCACACACATAGCCATAATTTTGACATTCAATAACTGTTTTAATTTAAAGAGTTAATTGTTCAAATTGCACACAAGAATACCTTAGGTTTTAACCAATCAATTGACAGTTGTTTTGCATCTGGGTCACGAGAAATTTTTGGCGTACGGGCTTTCCTGTTAGTATGGTGTGTGGCCTCCTCGTGCATCGATCAGCAACTGGCATCTCCTGGGCATGGATGCGATCAGACGTCTGATGTGGGCCTGTGGGATGGCTGCCCACTCTTCCTGGAGTGCCTGGAACAGATCACGACGATTGGCTGGAGCAACGTCTCGGCGACAAACACGTCTATGCAGCTCATCCCACAGGTGTTCAATCGGACTCATGTCTGGAGACAGGGATGGCCAGAGAAGGGTGAGAATGTTGTTGGCAGTCAGGAACTGCTTGGTCAACCGTGCACAATGGGGTCTGGCGTTGTCCTGTTGAAACACAGACCTTTGGGCAGCCAAAAGCGGAAGGACATGGGGTCGAAGAATTTCATTGACGTATCGTTGCGCATTCAAGCCTCCTTCAATGTGCACTAATTGACTCCTTCCGTTGTAACTGATCATTCCCCACACCATTGCACCTCCACCACCGTGCGGCGGAGCTTCATCAACGCAATTTTAGGCAAAACGTTCATTTCGCCTACAGCAGACCCTACGCCGTCTATCATGACGCTGCAACAAAAAGAAAGATTCGTCTCTAAACCAGACACGTCTCCATTGATTGTCAGCTGTCCAGGGACGATGCTTGGTTGGCCCAAAGAAGTCGATTCTGGCGATGGCGGCGCGTAAGGACAGGTCCTCGGTGAGATCGTTGGGCCCAAAGTCCAGCGTCATGCAGTCTATTCTGGACAGTTTGATCAGACACACGAAGTCCTGCAGGCAATGATTGGGCAGTTGAGGAAGCTGTTGTAAACCTGTCTCTGAAGTGACGAAGCCGAATAAAGCGATCCTCTGCTGCTGTTGTCACTCTGGGTCGTCCACTGCGATGCCGGTCTTCAACTGAGCCAGTGGCTTGGAACCGGATCCAAAGTCGACTGATGGTACTCTGATGCACGTTTAGATGCCTGGCAACCTGACTTTGACTTTCGCCTGCATGCAGTCGGCCAATAGCAATGTTCCTTAAATTTATCGATAGAGACGCCATAAATGTGTGCTTGAAAATGAACTGTATTTTTTGTGTGTAGCGTTATCCTTTTATAGGGTTTCAGTTGCGTAGTCAGTGAATGGTGTTCACCCCAAATTTTGTTGCTTTCACGTGCGCGCAACATGAGCTGTGGTCAAAAATTGCGTCATAAACAGTTTTGACCACTGCGTTGTAACGGGTACAAAAACGAACGCAATTCAGGTCAACACGTGCATTTGACACTGTAAAGAACATTTGAGGCAGGTTTTTATATACCCTAGCACCAAATTTTACTTACAAATTCATAAAAACGCGCCCTCGGATAGCTATGCGTTTCTTTTTTTCGAACAGTAAAGTTTATTTTTTTTAAACCAATTACCACCGTAGGATGTCTCAATCTGTATCACTCACCTACGTGTCTTTTATTATTTGGGAAGGGTTGTTATTTGAAAAGGAGGGATAACTTTGCTAATTCCCTGCACTATAGGAAATTATTGCGTTACATCTAACGGTCAACACACACACAGACAAACACACAAGTTTTCTTGTGATCGACTATCCCTGTCCTAATTCTACAGTATTTCCCGTCTTATCTACCAGCTGGGCGGAAACAATTAGGCAATATTACGGTTTGATTAAACCAATTACCTCGCGATCTGACAAAACACGCCAGTCTCATGTCCCGGTTTAGATAAGAAACAGAGCAATCGAAGGTGTGTTAATTTCTAATCTATTGTCACCTACCTGGCTGAGTGCCGACTTTTCACAATTAATTGATAAACATGCGTAGAACAAGATAATTGACAGGATGGGCAGAAACAATGGACGACGAATAGGACGTACCATCGCAGCAGGCGTAGAGTTTCTGTAGATTTTTCCCTCACTTTAAAAACAAAATATTATTTCTATGACTGCTTGCTATAAACGAGTCTCTCTAAGTTAGCGACGTAAACTGCATCACTCTTCTGTTTGCTTCTTGCCAATCTTATAGCAGTCTAAAACTCTGTGAGGCTTGAATGTCCAATGCTTTGTCCCTTTAAAACTATCTCGCCCATCCCGTACATCATCTACAAATAGTACAGCCCGATTAACACGTTGATTTACGCGAATAATTTAAGATGAACACATCTTGTGGTACTGTAAAGCATCCGATCAATGGTAATCTGCCGATAGATCACTGGGAATGATTCGTAGACCTCTAGGTGAGGGAGAGGAACATGAGACAGCATTTTAAAGTTGGAGAAATTTTGGACTAGCCCATTCCTACCGTCATTTAAAAAGCACGCTATTCCCAAAACTGAAGCCATCCCCCGCGTTCTTCGTGACCACCTACAATCTAGCTTTTTAAAATTATCTTCATGAGCTAATTGAATGTGTGTGGGGGGACGGTATGTTATATCTGGCAAATACCTGAAAAGTTAAGATGAAAGGCGCCAGATGTGAGTGTACGTTTTGCTGTTATACATGGACTGCAAGATCTGCAGGTCTTCTACGCAGCTGCTGGTAAATCGTAGAACATGATTTTATATCTTCTTTGTTTCTGATGCAATGCCATTTATTGTTGTATATTTCGTATTTGAAGTATCGAAGCCAGGCCAGTAGTAAATATAAATTAATATTATATCAATGCAAATTGCCTGTATGTTTCTTCTCACATTTCGAAAATACAGTAGGTTTTATGTTAATGATGTGTGCAGCTTTGGTCCATCAATTCCACATTATCTTACTGTAACAGAACCATTTGTCCACCCCATGCGGGTTTATATTGATAGTATACACATATATTTTCTCTGCTTGTAAGGTACTTTAACTTAACGAATACTGGTCTGTATTGTAGAGGTTAACTGTACCAAATCGCAGCTCTCCCACGGACCAAACTCACAATAATTAATTTTTTTTTTAATAGTTAAATTGCACAATTCTTACCTTTATGCACACCATCCCACCAATCTCCGCTATTAGTAACATTTATTCATAATCACCTTTAGATGGGATATCTGAAACATCAATAATTGAATTAAACATTTGCTCCGGCCAGATGTCTTTCGCCAACTATGTGCCAAACTGGTGTTGCCTGATGGACAATCTCACCGAGACCTCTGACCTTTATTGCCACGAAGATAATAACCTTCACAACTCGACCTTCGCCAAGAAGTGTTCTCTGAATACCTCCAGCTGTAGTCAACGAGTTTTTGCATCGGGTGTTCGCACGGTTGTAAATGAGGTAGGAACCATGACAATCATTTCTTTTCTGGCCTGTACTCCTAGAACTGTGTAATTAATTTAAAGCAGAGGTCCTCGGTCTTTTTTAAAGTCCCGACCCCTTCATAGAGTCCTTGAACCTTAATTGACCCCAGGCAAAAAAAAATTAAATTAAATTAGGAAGTGATTATAGATGCACATTAATTAACATTTTTTTATTGAACTTGTTAAATTAATTAATGGGAACGATTTGGTTGATGAGTATTAACAAGTGCATTTATATCTGGTTGGAGATCGGTGACATGTGGTCTTTAGTCACCAAGCTCTTCTGGGTTCAGCCTGTTCCTTTGCTTCGATAATGTGACAGTTCAGTGGCCGCGTTATGTTGCCTGTTCACCTGTTTAATGTTAAACTATTCAAATGTTCAATTGTTTATGTTACAGTGGAAGGAAAGATATAAGCCTCAGATGAAAATTTCCACTAATCCTTTGAGGCGAGTGAAAAATTCAATCACAAGGTTCTTTGACTAACAGCGCATGCGGCAAAGCCAAGCAAGGACGATGACTTTGGCGAATTCATCTCATCAATTAAACTTTTGTTAAATAGATAGATAGATCTATCAGGGATTCAGAAAACATATGATGGATTAATAGACCTTATGTTACGTGACAAGGTTGTATCTGTATGTAGAAGCATTCTTACAGGAACGACATCCAGGTTCGATTGATGAATATGAACGACTAGTTAGACAGTTAATGACTGATCACCCGAACAAAGATGTCCACAGAGCTCCTTCTCGGGATGCTCTGCCTGTGTGCGTGGCTCATCATGATCACAGATCTTATGATCATCGACCTCGCTCGAAAAGCATTGAAGGGCGATGTCGATCTGATTTCAGTCCAACACATAGGGGAGCTTACAACTTCCTTCCTCAACGTTCTCCATCACAGTTTTGTCGACTAGATTATCCAGGTTTTTCTCCTCATGATCGTGGGTATCACAGAGGCAGGGATAATGATGATACATATCATAAGATTTGGCGTGGACAACGATCCTCACATTGTAAGACTTTCAAGGATGAGTGTGCTCCAGAACATTATGGTAAGAGTAAATCCTTTAAAAAGAAGACATGTTAGTTTTGATCTCATTTGAAAGACAAGTGTAAACATCGTCACGCTAACGCATTCTCCGAGAATAATGATGATGAGAAGGATAAACCTAATCAAACCAACGCATGTTCTTTAAGGGATGAATGTCGTAGATTTTTGATAGGGGAATTAAGACTTGGGTTGGTCCCTTCTAAATAGATTAGAATAAGTGATAGTCACAGTGAGAAGTAGTAATAGCAATAGATTTCCACGAGTGAGATGATAGAAATGTGATAGAGGCTGTCTCTAAAATCAAGAAACATCTTCTCTCTTTCACCTATCTTCTACGACAGATTTAGATTGAGTCAGACAGTCTACACACATATATATGAAATATATATATATATATCCACTCACATACATACACACATACGACGACAGTTAGACGTACAGACGTGGGAAAAACTATGACAATGATTATATAAATATTCTAGAACGAGCTGACCAACACGCTGATTAATTTCAAGAGAAATTTTAATTATCATCTAAAATTTCTTCACAACACATAGAAATTACATCAAAGCATATACACATAGTCATAAAAAATCAAGGAATTGCTACAAGAAATGATAGATCCACAGTTAGATCTTATCCCTCGAGGTATGCCTACAGTCCTGTTGGAAGAAAGTGATAGCCCCAAGGAAACAAGGATACATAGGATTAGGCCTAATATTTCCCCTTCTTAAGGTTTGGACAGACTTGATATCTCTGCTCTAATTTAAGGGAAATATGATTAGCAATACTTGCATACAGAAAGTTAAGATAGCAAAATGGGTGCCCAATTACAACAATAAAAAAATCACTCCGTCCTGTATTTACTTTATTCATTCAACCGAGCACACGTGCACATGTTCATACTCACAGCTTAGATAGCCACTTCTGGTAATACAATTTTTAGGACATTCACCTACAGACTCGTCAAGGGCAGTCTTTGACCAAGAAATCCCCAGTTCCAAAAAAACAGGATGAATTCTCTGCGTCCGGGAACGACTCCTTGGGTGTTCTTATTTTTCGGATGTCTCCTTAGGTCACATTAAAATTGTCCAAGCACGAAACATTAACAACGAGCACAGTGTCAATAGCTTAGGTTTCTAGAATTGAGGAATGTCAGATCGGTGTCTACTTTCAGGAAAGGACTATATTTGGTCACCACACCACTAGTCGAAACTCCGTCGGAATGTTACTGACGTTAATATGTTACTTGCCACAACGACTAAATTTGTACATAGAGTTTGTGCAGAAAATCTGATCTGGCTCAAAGGCCCAGTATAAAACATTTAATCTTTAATAAAACCCGTTAGTGAGAGTTGTACTCTGTCTATTAATGAAGACACACGCACTGTCAGACAGGTGTTAACTTGTAAACCCACGTGGTTAAAAGATAAAAAAATGTTTATGTTTTCTCACAGGTATGTCTCTGTACTTTTTTTTTTTTTTTTTTTTTTTTTTTTTTTTTTTTCGTACGCCCGCTAATACTCGAGGCGAAATCTCAGGTTACTATTATTTATGTCTAACATGACATTGATTTTACGTGAGTATCCCTTTATTTCTTGTACAGAGACAGGTGTCCCTCGCCATTCAGGCAAATACTCGCCGATTTCGGAGGTACCCATTGCAGCTGGGTCGGCTCAGGAGCCGCCAGTCCCTGGTCGACGACTCTCCTTCAAATGTCCTCGCCAGGTCTCGAGTTAATCCAGTCCAAATCCCGGTCGACGAAAAATCCTCAAATGCCGTCGCCCGGGTTTGATCCTGTATCACCCGGTCGCCAGAGCGGTGTTGTAACCACTACACTAGCGCGGCTCCCGTCTCTGTACTAAACGCCGGCAAAGTTTTGGGTTACCCCAGTAGTCACTGAATAGGGAAGAAAAACCAAAAATAAAATACTTATACATGCTACGTACTCGGATTATAACTTACATTTTTAAACTGCAAGCGTACCGCTTGACTTATCATTTAAACTTTCCTGTGAAATACGTTATATACATAAAATCAATCATCATGAATTAGGAATACCTACGTGTTCCGTCACCACTCATGAAGCATCTAGCATTAATAAAGTTAGTTTAGTAAGTTTATTCTCGTCTGATTATTTTAGCAGTAAAATTAAATTCCTTAATAGCCGACTGAGTTTAAGCTAGAAATATAATTTCTGTTTTCCACTGTAACTCGTCACTATAAAATAATACAGACTATATAAATTAAGCGCTCTGCACCAAATCTAACTAGTGAAATAAAATAAGCGATTTAACACTTTAAACACTTCACAACATACTAGATATTAATATAATATATATATAACATTTACTTCAACACAGAACTACTAAGAACTTAAACCACTTCGACCAAACTAAATGCCATCTCTATAAACAGAGATTCTTAGGAATCGAACGAAGGCTTGTTCTAGTCTTGACTGCGAAGTTACTGAGTGAAAATGAAATCTAACTCCCTCCAGTATATATGAAACACCAGACAAAGATGTACACTATTTCCATAAACTACGCAATAGCCTCCCCTTTCCTTAACACCTTACGTTTAACACCTAAACGCATGCCGTAACTGCCACCTACTGACCGAGAGGGCGCGTGTCAGTTGCGAATCTCAGACAACTCGTCTCCAGTGCAGAAGCAGTTTTTCACACCTCCCCGAGAAACTCATCCTGAGAACCATAACTGACACTTTGCTTTCTCGCACCTTACGCCAAAACTGGCCTTGGAGCGTGAGTGTCATATCACCTGACACTGAGAATCTACCTTGGAAACTACATGTCAGATGCAAACTACCAGACAAATGTCTCCTCATCATGTCTGACGGAGTGAATTCTCACACTTCAGGCCCAGAAACTTAGTCGAAGAAACACTGTCCCAGGGGAAACTGTAGACAGCTGTCTGCTCCCCTGTCTGACAGAATGCATTCTAACACTCTGCGTCTCGTGTAGGGCTGACACGTTACGTCATAACTGCGTTCTCAGTTTTGAGAAAAGAAACAGGTAAACGTTAGAATGGGAAAATAGTAATGTATATAGTCGCAAACGAACGAATGCGAAAAACACAAAAAGGATAAAAGAGTGATAATAAATAGAGGATACCGGTGAAAGAAAAAGAAGAAGATATAGGCAATTTACGATCAATAAACTCTCTGTGACAATGAATCATGATATGTTTGTCAATTACGGCATGAACCAGATGTGAAAACAAAACTTATTTGCTGTCACACTCTTCCCGCAATGTCCATGTGTGAGAACGTGGGACGTCTCACACTTCATAAAGGATTTTTATATAATCAACCTATCTCAGTCCTTCGTGGTTCTGGATGTACCACAGTTGGAATCCGTAAATCTTTAATCGATGCTTCTGCTTTTACAGGGAGATCTGTAAAGTGTATTACGTTTGGTGGTAATGTGGAATGGTTCCCAGTTGCTCACGTTTACATTGACACACCATTTTTTACTGGCACAGTAAACGTCTGTTCTCTACGAGAATCTGTGGCTGAAATTATTTTGGGCAACATACCAGGCGTTAAAAATTGCACTCCGCAAGAGATTGCAACGTGGTTTGAATCGCACCCACTGGTGCCGAACGCTGTTGTGACCAGAGCACAAAAGAAAGCTGAAGGGACAGCTCAACCACCTAGTACTGTATTAGATAATGGTACGTCTGCTGGCATTGGTGCTGAGACACGAACTGCATTTGCTGAGAAACACAAAAGTTCCATCACTTCAACATTTGTTTCAACTAGTGGAACAGAAAGTTATAAAACAATCTAAATTATCACGTATTGGTTTCAACTTATTCTAACCAGATATTTTGATAACGGTGTATCAACCTTACATCAAGTTGTAGTACTTCAACAGTATAGACCATTGGTATTGCGAACTGGTCATTATTCTCTCATGACGGGACACTTGGGTATCAAAAGAACTCTTTATAGGGTTACATCCCAGTTTTATTGGCCTAGGGTAAATAGAGAAACAAAGGTTGCATTGCAGGTCATGTTTGACATGCCAAAGTGTATCTTGTAAAGGAAGATTCCACAAGGCACCTTTACAGATTACTTACATGCCTGAACGACCTTTTAAGAAGTTTGAAATGGACATTGTTGGTCCTTTTCTATCCCATCACAAAATGATTTTCGATACATTTTGACTTGTATAGACTTATGTACTAGATGGCCAGAGGATGTGCCTCTGAAAACTATTACGACTGCATATGTTTCTGATGAGTTATTTTCCATCTCTTGTCGCATCGGTTTTCCTGAAGACATTTTGTCAGACTGAGGTTCTCAATTCACCTCCAATAGTATGAAATATTTAGAATCGATGCTATCCATTCACCATTCCCTTTTTAGTCCTTGTCACGCAGAAGCAAATGGTGTTTGTGAGCGCTACAATGCGTCTCTTAAACAGATTTTATGCAAGATAACTGAGTCATGCCCGCATGACTGGGACCGCGTCTTACCTGCAGCATTGTTTGCTTATCGAGAAGTTCCCCACGAAAGCACGGGTTTCTCCCCTTTCGAGTTAATATGTGGCGCTAACCCTCGTGGTCCTATGGTCATATTGAAAGATTTGTTGGTCTGGTCATCAGCTGACGAGAACACTTTTACCAGCTACGAGTTAGTAATTGACCTTCGTCAACGAATCATTGATGCATGTAATCTTGCATCTGATATGATCAAAACTGCTTCGCAAAGATCACGTTTATACCATAATCGGGATAGAACCTTACGTTCTTTCAAACCAGGTGAGATGTTTTGGTTATTGCTTCCAAGAGGTGACAAGAAATTACTGATCTCTTGGCAGGGTCCTTTTGAGGTGGATCGTCGTATCACTGATGTTGACTACTCAATCAGTGTTAAAGGCAAAATAAAAACTGTCCATGTCAATATGTTGAAATTAGCCATTGAACGTCCTCAACGAACTTATGTTACAGACATTTGAAGCTATATTGTCATAACCTTAATGGATTTTTTCTAGCTTATACTTTATATTAAAGTGTGCTGTAACACTGGGTTCATTTTTCATTTTCTTTCATATTGGTTTGCTGGATCATTAATAGCCCTTCATTCTTGTGTTCAATCGTTATGAAGTTTGAGTTTTATCTTTTTATCTTGGTGCTCGTATTGATATAGTAAAGTGTCAGATTTGACCAACAGGTTGAATAGAAATGATTGACTGTTGAACTAACACAACGGCAGAACTTCTTGAAGATAACTTCATAAAATACGTTATCCAACACAGTCTTTTAAGGACGACTCAATAATTTATTGATCCGAACAACATCACATTATGAAACATACACGTACTAAGTGGTTCTCATTAAAGGAAATAGTGAACATCACAGTTGCCAGAATTATCGTGTACTTGACCTAGCGCGGTCATCTTAACCGTCGAAATTATTATTTTTCTACGTCCAGGAATAGCATTTGAATATTGGCCTATTAACGATGTTTATGCAACGTCACGCCATATCTAGGCTAATTCCTTCTGTTCTCAGTAGTATTAAAACATACTGTTCATTTCATAACTCTGAATATACTAATTTAGATTTGGCCGTACACGCCATAATAATATCATTATCACTCTCATTAGAGGTACACATTTCACCAAATCATATCTAAAATCTCGCGTAAATACGTTTACATTTCATTTTTCACACGTTAACATTGCTTTGGACTCATAGGTCCGTAATCACATATTATTTTATCAACTTTTGAACCGAACACACGACGGTTATACATATGAGTAACCGTCCATGACACATACGTTATATACTGCTATGCGGCTCTAAGGCCATACATCGCCCATAAGGCACGAATGCCACACCAAGACTGATTTCGTTACTAGACTAAATGCGTCAGTAAGCTCTTCACGAGTAACGTTCGAAAGCTAACTAGTTGAGGTGCTGCATGGTGCACTCAACCAAATCAAATTAAAACCAGGATGAGAACAAACCATGCATAATCCTCAATAGTGAGGAAGATAGGAAGTGGAGAAGTAGAATATTGTAGTAGTCTAGTTGTTTTAAAACTAGATGCAATCGTTCTGCACTGAGAGTAATAACGAGCTGAGTAGGTCTGAACGATAGACTACTACAGTGGAGCGGAGAAAAAAGGAAAGTGAGTAGATGAGCCTTAGGGAAAATGACATAGTGAGAAGAAGCAGACTTAAGTCATAAGGAAAGTGTTGGAGATAAGGATGAGAGAATTTAAGAAGTCACAGAGGAGTGGCGAACACAAGAAGTGGAGAGAAGCTGAGAGAAAATATAGAGAAAATGGTGGAATTACATGAAACTTGGGAGAGGCCATAGTGAAAATGGCAGAGATGAGACAGATAATGGCCATGGAGAAATAATGGGAATATGCAGACAAAGGAGAAAATATAAGTGTTAGTTCCAGAGGGAACTGACGAGATAACGGAGTCGATGAGGACAGAGTTTTGAGAAGACTTTGTGAGAAGCTTGTCTTCTCCGTAAACATAGAAAGTAATATGAAATGGGGAGTTCAAGAGGGAACAAGTAGGAGAAATAAGGATAAACCATAGAGGAATTGGCAAAAAGAGAAATAAGAGATAAATAGAGAGTAGGTATAAATACGATTGAGGGAAGCCATGCAGGAGGTTGGCAGTGAGATAAAGAACATAAGAAAATGAATACGAGAAGCCATGGAGAAATGGCAGGAATATAATAGAGGGAAAGCTATTATAGACCATTGTATGTATTTTTTTTTTCAATCTTTATTCGTATTCAGTTTGAATTTACAAACATGTTCATTTTAAATATTTCAAGAAAGAAGTTTCAATGAAAATACAATGATAAGCTATAGGGAAGATGGCAAAGAGATATGAGGTATGAGAAGCCATAGAGAAGATGGCAGATATATAAAAGAATATGAAATATGAGAAGTCATAGAGGACATGGCAGCGATAATTGAAGAGAGATAATTGAAGTTTCATGAGAGAACGAATATTAGAATGACAAGCCATGGGATGGTGGCAAAGAGTAAATTGACGTTCCGGAGGGAACGAATATATACTGAAGCACATTAAAAACGCACCACCTGTATAATCCAGGAACAGAGTGTGAAATGTAAATATAAGTCCCAGAGTCCGCTGGGAGGACAACATTGGACAATCTTTGAAGGACCGAGGACTAGAATGGAACCAGGCCAGGAAGAAGACAGCTGATGGAATAGTCTGGCGCTCTCTCTTCCAAACCTCTACACCTCACGGTAGAAGGGGAACGACTAAGTAAGTAAGTTTACAAGTTTACATATTTGGAATCTTTATTCATTTTCCTATGAATCCATGCTGGTCATTAATCTGTACATTTGATTGTTATGAAATTCATTGCATTCTGTGCAGGCAAGGGAGAAAACCAAAAATGCAACCAATAAAAAAATTCATTCACACTATCCTCAGTATCTGATATGTCCAACGTGTGCATGCAAACAAGCTTGGCAGCGGCTCCGCATAGAAAGCACAAGTCTCTGAAGGAAATTCCGGGGAATCAAGTCCCATTCACGTGTAAGAGCAGCTTCGAACTGTTGCAGATTAGCTGGAGAACCTTGCCTGTAGACTCTGCGTCCAGGCACGTCCCACAGATGTTCTATAGGGGACATGTCTGGTGATAGGGCAAGCCAATCAATCGTCACAATGTTCTGCTGCTGTAGATATTGCTGCGTAATGCATGCGGTGTGCCACGTGCGTTATCCTGCTGGAGAAGCTGCAAGTCTGGATAATTTGTGAATGCAGGAGCAACCAATACATCTAGAACCTCATCTCGATATGTCACAGCATTAACATTTCCACGGAAGACGTGAAGAGGCAAGCGATGGTGAAAACTGAATCCTCCCCAATTGTGAATACTGCCACCTCCAAATCGGTTGTTCTGACGAACACAGCAATCTGCAAAGCGCTCTCCACACCGTCGCCAAATCCGCTTACGTCCATCAGCAAAGGATATGTTGAATCTGCTCTCGTCTGTGAATAGGACAGCATTCCACTGCAGTCTAGTCCATCTGACATGTTGCTCTGCCCATTGCAGGCGCTGCTGACGATGTCTGTGAGTCAAGTTTGGCCCAACATAAGATCGTCTTGCAGTAAGGCCTGTATCTCTGAGTCGTCGTATGACTGTCATTCGAGAGACTTGCCCACGTCTACCCACTATTGCTCTTGCTGTTTGACTTGCCGGGAGAGAACTATTCCTTAGGTGACTCAGCACAATATGACGATCTTGCGCAGGGGTGTAGTAAAATCTGCGAGAATAATCGCTCATTTCAGTAAGATTTTAGTTATAAAATGATAATAAATACAACAGCCCTATTGTGTCTGACGGTGAGGTTCTCACATGCCAGCATAGCGCTGAATTTAGTGCATAGAAACGGCTTAGAACCGCTCCCCCCGTTTAAACCTACTCGCGTTCCTTGTGACGTACATTTTTAACATTTTGCCCGATTTGATAGAGACTGTGGCAAGACTTACAATTAACGCTTTGGCGGAAGTGCGCCGCCAACTACTATCTGAATTAACGTATTCTGTCAACTTTAACGCAAATTTAGTAGTAATCCTTACATTTTTTGGTAGTGTTACACGATACAATACAAATTATTAACGCCAATTCTTACCCGCCATGCATTCCCCCCCGTTTCGTTTGACACATTCTGCCATGCAGATATACACGCGCTATCAAAGCCAGCCAAAGCAAAACCACGCAGACAAATTTATTTTCATTCTCGCGGTAGCATTTCTGACGTAACTGAAACAAGTTAGTTATTTGAAAATACATGCTGGCGGAATGAAAGAGAGGAGAAGATGGCCGCCTTGTTATGAATTTTACTTGATGATGGTCAGTGGAAAAAAATTGTAAAATCTAAACCAATATCAAACTGACCATAAAAATTATATGGTAATATAGCTTAAAGTTTAATGAGCAAGAATATGTTTGAAATAATATGATAGTCACAATATTAGCCCAGTTATTGAAGAAATACTAAATGTCTACGGACGCAGTAACAGACTGACGGTTGTTCCTGCTTGTTAATTTTTTTTTCGTTAGTAGGGACGCCGGCTTAGAAATAGCGGCATTGAGGTACATTCAAATTCGCTTGGGTAAACAGAGAGTATAGGGGGAAAGGGGGGCGGTAGGAAAATGTAATCCAAAACGAAACATCTTTTTGTATTGGCATAACTAAGGCAGGCTGGCCAATCGACTACCAGACGCAGAGGTGGGATTTTTTTAAAAAAAAAAAAAAAAAAAAAAAAAAAGAACTGCATTTGAATTCTGGTAGTCGAAGGTTTCGATTGGCCAGAGATACAAAATATTAGCAAAAAGCTTTCGCTGCTCAGTGCCAGTTGAGAAAATTTTCATTCAGTTACGCTGAGATCAGCTGTGATAAATTTAAACTTAAATAATAGATAAATATTCACAGTCTGGACAGAGCACAGGGAAACTGAGGCCATTTCGTTGGAAAGTCAGCGTCAATTGTTTATATTTTCTTGAATTGTGGTAAGGATGCTTTATGAATTACTATGTTTATTCCAACTACCAAAGTTAGATACTGCTATGGGGAAAAGTGAAGGACATGCCGGGAGCAGACATTGTTGAGTTCTCACTTTGAAATGTATCTAACTGGTGTATGTTGTCATGATTTTGTTTGAATATTATTGCATTAGAATAGTAATAAGCCTCTGTGTTCTATGAACACTATTAAGCATGCCTGAAGCATTTATATTTTAAAAAAAGAAACAGAAGAGAAGATCATACCAAAGGAAATGTGGTTACTCCACATTATTGTGTTGAGGAAAAATAAGTAAACGTACAGTGGCGTATCTGCCATAGGGACCTGAGGTGTGGTCACAGCAAGGTGGGAGTCATGTAAAATTAGGGGCGAGTGCCCCTGTAAGGCACGTGAGGCTGACCCCATTCCTCCTTAGGAGAATAACAAATATAGTGAGTGATCAGATGTAAAAGGCCAGGGTGTCCTTTTGTTGCAGAGGTTCTAATTCCTGGTGCCAGCTGGTGACAGTAAACCTGCTAAGTCAGAAACATACTATCAAGTCTCCGACCCTTCATATAGTGTCAACAGATAACGGGAGGAGCTTGGTGCACGTTTGAAAGAGATTTTCTGCATCTACATATTGTATTTCATTCTACCAAGGAACCCCAGGTGGTGAGTTAGGTATCGGGGTACATCTGACACTTTCGCTTTAAGTAACATTGATATTTCAACATATACTCAGGAAGTTTTGGGGCGTGATGAAACGACAGCCCCTCATACACAGTGACTCTCCCTGCTAGATTAATAGAGTAATAGCTGTGAACATTTCCCACAGGACAGAGATAAATAAATATATATACATATATATATATATATATATATATATATATATATATATATATATATATATATATATGTGGATATATATATATATATATATATATATATATATTTTAACATTATAGTGTTGGGCAAATTGTCCACACATACTTTTAGTTGATCCTTTTATGTAAACTATCTTGTCCTCATTTTCAAAGACCTGTCCAAGAGATATGACTGGACAGGCAAAATAAATTGTACAGAAAAGATTAATTTAAAAGAAAACTTTAACCACTGTTTTATTCATTTCCTCATAGAAAATTAAAGTGTTTTTGTGGTGTGTACCATCATATCATTTCTCCCCTAGACACTAGGTACATCATACACCATACACTAGAGCCACAAGAGTGACCGTGTGAGATCTAGGGAGGTAGCGTTAGGTACCCTACACATAATTCATCATCATCATTTTTTTAGAGTCAGGGGCCTACATGTGCTTGACCTCATACGGTTTTTGCAGACACCGATTTCATTCTTTGTTAGGATACCATCATAACCTCCCCAGCAAAATCAACTTTGCTACAAGGGGTAGTAACTCGTGGTTGGCCACTCCGAAGTCTATCCCGGGCACTGCCAGTGGTTCCGTAACGTTCATTGAGTCGTACAATAGTGCTGTGGTGGCAATTAATCCTTCTGGCAATGGCCCGCGAGCTCATTCCGGTCTCCAACATACCAATGGCTCGTTGGCGGTCGTTTTCAGATAGTCGTGGCATTTCAAGCACATGTACTGGGGGTTTTGTCTCAACGGCCTTTTTATACCGAGTATACTGCCACAACGCGTACACATTTTCAGGGTCATAGCTGTTGGGAATCGTGTTGCACGTGTAACTTTCATTGTTTTCATGTAGTCTGTACACAAACCCGTGGGTTGAATCATGCACTTTCCATTCCAGCAGCCATTCGCTCTCTACCTCATGACAAACACGGGGAAAATCCATTCCCACACTTTTTTTCCAGCTTCTCGGCATCAGTATATATAATAGTGGTGCATTTTTAATGTGCTTCAGTATATAATGGAGAAACTAAGGGGAAAATAAAAATGAGACAAAATGAGATGAGATTGAGAGTTCTGAGGAGAAGAAATAGAAAAAGTGGCCATAGCAAAATGGCAGAGTTATTTGAGAAATAAGTGACAATAAGGAGTTATATGAGAAATGAGGGACAATAAGATGAAATGAGATGAGACATGGAAGATAGAGAGTGTAGAAGAAAGGTTCCAGAGAAGGGAACTTACGTGGAGTACATAATAGGGAGAGATAAGCCAAGTATATGAAGGGAGACAATAGGAACGAAGGGGAGAGGAGGGCATAGGAAACGGGCTTAAATGGGATCTGAGACTAGGAAGGAGCATAGGCATATACACGTTGGAATGGACGATGGAGAAAGTGACAGTCCAATGGGAAACGGTACGCAACGAAGAAGATAGGGCCAACAATTGAATAGGTATTAGATAGAATTCCGGAATTATGAAGTATTTCGAGTAGGGACCGTGGTTCAGGGTCAGCAAGATAGAGCGATAAGCTGGGGTTAGTAAAATAAAGAAATAAGTGACCATGATGGTTGAATGCGTCACGATTGTACATATTGTAAATAACCCAGTAATACAGTTACACGGGGAAGAGAGAATGAATGAAGAATGTATGATGGTGACACGAAACAGGGGTTTCTGGAAACAAAATCAGAGAGAAGATAAAAGAATGTCATATTAGTGAAAGTAATTGTTTCGCTATGAGAAGATGTAAGAATTGTGAAAAGTAATTGTTTTGAATTGGATGTCATATTAAGGTGAAATAACTATGTATAATTTTTGGTGTGATTGAAATGAATATGGATGTTATTGTAATATTGAAATGTTGGTTTATGTACTATGATTGACAAAGTAACCGGTAAGAATATTATTATCTACATTGTTCAGGAGTTAAGGTAATAGTATACACTGTATTTTATATATATATATTATTAGAAATAAAAATGTACCTTTTTTGACAAATGTCATATTTCTAATGCAGCTCAGTAAGACTGAAAGACTAAGTAGGTAAAAGAAGAGACTTTTTTTGAGACAAACGAAGCAGCAAAGAGACAGAGGATAGAGTTAAGGATAGACTTAGGGAAGTTAACTCTTTCAGTCCCAAGCAAAAAAGTGGGTTTGGCCCAAGCAAAAATGGCCACCCCAGTGCGTTTTTATTGTTGTTGTTTGGAAATAATTTTTTAAAATGTTCATATGTATAAATAACTTTGTTGTTGTCTATGAAACTGAAGGTAATTGGATGTACTTTACTCTTGTGCTACAAGTATAAAAGCTTTCATTGAAAAATGATTAGTTATTCAAGGTAAAATGGAGGACAAAAGAAGAAGCCGGTGCAAAATTAGAGGAAAAGTATTCATTAAAATTCTTCTACAATTGTTCCTCTTGAGAATATCCAAGTGTAAAGTTTCAAAATATAACAAACAGAAGTATTCTAGCAAAGTACAATCAGTTTTTAATAAATAAACACTCAGAAGATTGTTAATTTCACAAACTACAACAACAGGTAAAAAAGAGGAAATTGTCAACCCTGTGTGTTTTTATTGTTGTTGTTTGGAAATAATTTTTTTAAATGTTCATATGCATAAATAACTTTGTTGTTGTATATGAAACTGAAGGTAATTGGATGTACTTTACTCTTGTGCTACAAGTATAAAAGCTTTCATTGAAAGATGATTAGTTATTCAAGGTAAAATGGAGGACAAAAGAAGAAGCCGGTGCAAAATTAGAGGAAAAGTATTCATTAAAATTCTTCTACAATTGTTCCTCATGAGAATATCCAAGTGTAAAGTTTCAAAATGTCACAAAAAGAAGTATTCTAGCAAAGTACAATCAGTTTTTAATCAATAAACACTCAGAAGATTGTTAATTTCAAAAATTAGAACAACAGGTCATATTGTTGTAAAACAGAGGAAATTGTCAACCCTGTGTGTTTTTATTGTTGTTGTTTGGAAATAATTTTTTAAAATGTTCAAGTGTATAAATAACTTTGTTGTTGTATATGAAACTGAAGGTAATTGGATGTACTTTACTCTTGTGCTACAAGTATAACAGCTTTCATTGAAAACAGCTCTAGAAAGGATCAAGAGATACGAAAGCCAGTATACTGTTGATTGGGCCAAATGCGTCTAGGAGGAGAGCCAGTATACTGGCTCTTGGGGGTTAAAGAGTTAAGATCGGGTTTTAAAAAAATAAATTGACACATTTTCTCTCTAAGAGAAATTACAATGTATTTTTACAGGTGGGGATATGTAATAGGAAGTATGTGTCAGAATTCTGGTTTTAGAAATTTGCATAACGCCAAGTGACAGACCATTGTATGTATTTTGTTTTCAATCTTTATTCGTATTCAGTTTGAATTTACAAACATGTTCATTTTACATATTTCAAGAAAGAAGTTTCAATGAAAATAGAATGAGCAGCTGCTTAGAAAACCATTTCACTCCCTCGCACACACTTATTTACACACTTTTTCTTGCACTATGAAGTTGTACATTGTACATTTATTTGTGATGATACTATTGATTGAAAAGAAAGGGGGAAAAAGACGAATAAAGAATTCAAACACCCTCGTTCTTTAAACTTTAAAACGCACTCTTTTTTATAGTGATAATAGTAAAAAAAAAGGGATGAGAAAAAAAACACACCTAAATGGACTAAACAGTTTCAGTGAAGGGACAATGAAAACACATTTAAAAACCAGGCAAAAAAAAAAAATTTTAAAAACCTGAATAAACACAACTTTCCGCTAAGAAGTTTCATTGAAGACATTTTTTTCGCATTTTTCCGTTTTTGTGTTTTAAAGTTTTTGTGTTTTTCTTATGTCCTTTTTTTTTTTTTTTTTTCCCCGTACGCCCGCTATTACTCGAGGCGAAATCTCAGGCTAGTATTTCTAACCTGAGACTGATTTTACGTGAGTATACCCTTTTTTCTTGTACAGAGACAGGTGTCCCTCGCCATTCAGTCAAATACTCGCTGATTTCGGAGGTACCCATTAGAGCTGGGTCGGCTCAGGAGCCGCCAGTCCCTGGTCGACGACACTTCTTCAAATGTCTTCGCCAGGGCTCGAGTTAATCCAGTCCAAATCCCGGTCGACGAAAAATCTTCAAATGTCCTCGCCCGGGTTTGATCCTGGGTCACCTGGTCGCCAGCGCAGTTTGGTAACCACTACACCAGCGCGACTCTTATGTCCTATTACATTTTATTTTCCCAGTCGTGCTCTTTTTGCTTTGCACTGGATGAACCCAATCTCGTTCTCTGTCCCAGAAGGCACCACTCAGAATAGATTTCGCGGCCGCGTGACGCCATTGTATCTGAGCCAAGCTCCGAATTCTGACATCGTAAATCAGTGAAATTGGACTCCTGAGATGTAGTAGAACTAAATTTAATGTCAACGTATTGTCACGTGCTGGCCTTCTAAGCACGTATACACTGCTTAGACAGCGCAGATTACGCTGGCTTGGCTATGCTCGCCTTTTTTTATTTTACCCTTCGTTCGTATGCACACACGTCAAAAAAAGAAATTTTTTTTTTTCAAAATTAAATTTATTGAAAATGTAAGATCAATATTGCCCATCTAAAAATTGGTTTTGATTTTTTTTTTTTTTTTTTGATTACTTACGATGTATTTTTTGTTTTTGCAATTGTACAAAACCCTGTGCATTTAGCAAAATGGAATACAAGGAGGGTACATTGCATAATACATATAAATACTCAAACTTACACTTTCATTGGCACACACACACACAAATACTACTGTATATATTTGTTCACATACACATTTATACTTGCACCCATATGTTATTAGGCTTGCTTGTTCGATTTCTCAAGATAAATAGAGCAAAATTAAATTTGGCCTCAATAATGTTAAAGCATATGATTTTTCCGGTTTGGAAAATATTCCTAATGGAAAATAAAGTACCCATCGCTCTCTCACATACACTCACATACACACTTATGCCCACTTAAACCGATTTTTCACTGCCGCTATTTCAACCACCGCTATTGACGACTTCCAATGCTGCCATTCGTGACTGTCCGAGTCCCCTTAATTACAGGTGTCGGACACCGTTGCACGTACATCTTCAACATGTCACAGCGCAGATTTAGAAACTGGCGCGAAACGTCCAGGGTCAGCATTAACGTTTCTTTAGAACATTTTTCCAACTCAGTTTTTTTTTTTTTTTTTAATTGTTGACACCCACGTATTCTGACCGAAGACCACACGGTCTGCTGCTGACTTGAGCAAAATTGTCCTATAAAAACTTCTGCATCATCCGTCTTTAAAAAAAATAATAATAAATAACAAATAAATAATAAAATAAAAAGACTACTCATGTACATATGCATTAAAAATGTAAAAATAATAATAATAATAATAGATACATAGAAAATAAAATAATAATAATTTAAAGGCAGGATTCTCTCTGCGGACATGACATAAAGGAGGATGATAAATTTTAAACATGCACACACTCTCTCACATGTACTTAAGATAAAAATATTGGGTGATTGAGTCCCTCACCTTTGACGTCGTGTGTGTGGGGAGGTGGGGGGAAGGATGAGGTTGTGTGTTAAAGGGGGTGGGGAAGTTAGGAAGGAAAAAAAAGAGACACAGGTGATGGAGTACCTCGTAAATAGCAGTGAGGTGGAGTGGTGGTGAAAAAACATGGGGAGGAGGTAGAATAGTGACCTTTGTATAAACTAAAGGCTTGGATTTAAGAATATTTGGCAGGTCGAGGTACAGGTAGCTGGGGATAGTGGACAGGTTTTAAAATAAGCGTCACTCCCCCATCGAGGCCAGCTCCTTGACGTGGAGATGGGGCTCAAGTACAGCCTTCAGCGGCTGAAAAACCAAGACTGGCCAGGCCCTCCTACACTCGAGCAAGACCACAGTCTGCCCTTGCAAGTCAAGGTGCTGAAGACGGAGGCAACCAGCCAAGAGGCGCACCACAGCAATTAGGATGCCACGCACACGCGCTATGGAAGTATGCCTATATCTGCAAAACGTTATGGCACTCGCTCTGTGACGGACACCCAGGCAGGCGCATTGCCGGGCCCTCTGCCTCGGAAAGGCCCAACCCCTACTACTGGGGGTCCTTCTCAATTGCCCCGTGGAGCCAGGAGGCATGAGAATAGAGCTACTGGCCAAGCAAAGAAAAGATCATTTAAAATAATGCACTGGAATGCTGAAGGCGTCAATAGTAAAAAAGACGGCTACAGCAAACAATTAGAGCTCGAAAACATCTTGAATGAAGAGCAAGTAAATGTATGTTGCTTGCAAGAAACCCACCTCAACAAGGACATAGCCTTCAAAATCAGAGGCTACCAGTGCTACCGATCTGACCGAATAGACAGGCGAAAGGGTGGAATACTGACACTCGTGAGGAATAACATCAGTGCATGTCAGCTTGAAACATATATGGAGGGGGCGGAATACCAGATACTTCATCTCAGGACAGAAAGTTCAGAATTCCACCTGCTCAACTACTACTGTCCGAGCAACCGCCCACTGGCACTAGATACAATCCCAGCAAAAGAAAGACTGATTGTATGCGGAGACTTCAACAGCCACTCACAGAGCTGGGGCTATGATCACATGGACAGGAGAGGTGAGGAGCTTGAAAACTGGCAGGATGACAATGGGCTTATCCTGATTAACCAGTCAATCGACCTACCAACCTTCTACTGAAGATCATGGCACACTACCTCTACACCAGACCTGGCATTCCACTCACCCGGCCTGGAGTGGAACACCACACGCGTTGTAGGGAAACAACTTGGAGGCTGCGACCACCGGCCAGTCTTCCTAATTGTGGAAAATGAACTTGTCAAGGAGAGCAGCACTCTCTCTAGGTGGAACTACACGAAAGCAGATTGGACAATGTACCAGTATCGTACCAGTATACTGGTTAGAGATCTGACTGTAGACAAAGACATCAATAAGCTAGTCGATGAATTCAGCAGATGCATATTACAGGCTGCTCATGAAACAATACCTAGAGGGGCTCGTAAGCACTACAAACCATATTGGAATAGTGAACTAGAGCAGCTACACAACGACGTGGAAACATCTCGAAAGCAGGCAGAGACCAGTCCATGCCAAGAACACCACAATAACTACCAGCAAGCTAAGGCCAAATTTCAAAGGGCCAAGTTGCAGGCAGGCGAAGAAGCTGGAAGGAGAAAACAGAGTCCTTGAACATTGAAAGCGATACAAGGAAACTGTGGAAGCTGGTAAAACAACTTAACGATGAAGGTACAAGGAGAAACTCAAGGATTGCACTGTACAAAGATGGAAACATCCTCATGGGAAAACAGGCAGCTGATCACTTTGCAGACTCCTTTGCTAAAGACAACAACATCGAAGTTAGCCCAGAGAAGCAACAGGAGACTCGTGAGAAACAACAATACACAGGACGAGATGGAACCATACCTGAAGTTATGGAGGCACCAATCACATTCAGATAACTGGAGCTTGCAATATCCAAATTGAAAATGAGAAAGTCGCCAGGAGTTGATGGAGTGTCCAATGAAAAGATTAAGAACTTAGGAACCGCAGCAAAAACAAAGCTGCTGCAGATCTTCAATATATGTTGGAACTCAGGCAGAGTTCCACAGACCTGGAGGGAAGCAATCATGATACCACTCCTAAAACCAGGAAAAGACAGTTCCACTGCCTCCAGCTACAGACCAATCAGCCTTACAAGCTGCCTCTGCAAAACAATGGAACGTATCGTCAACCTCAGGCTACAATGGTACCTTGAAAGTGAAAACCTTCTTGTACCACAGCAGGCGGGCTTTAGGCAGTGTTATTCTACCAAAGATCAGGCAACTTACATTTCCCAAGTGATTGAGGATGCGTTCCAAGATAAGAAACTGGTATTAGCAGCATGGATAGATCTAAGGAAAGCATTTGACAAGGTTTGGAAAGAAGGGCTTCTGAAGAAACTGAGAAATTGTAGAGTGAATGGTAAGATGTACAAATAGGTGAAAGCATACTTGCATAACAGAAGAGCCCGAGTACAACTAGATGGCCTCAAGAGTAAGAAAATTCTACTGCGTCATGGCGTCCCTCAGGGAGGGGTTCTGTCCCCCACACTTTTCCTAGTCTACATCAACGACCTGGTTGCTGAACTACCACATGGAATGAAAGTGGCAATGTACGCTGATGACCTGGTAATATGGTGCACAGATGAGCATGCAACAGTGGCCACCAAACTGCTACAAAGAGCTATAGATGCCTTAACCTCATGGGCAAATAGATGGTGTGTCAGCATCAACACAGACAAGGGCAGCACTACGCTCTTCACCCTCTCTCCCAAACAAAAAGCTGGTGTCATCAAGATAAACGAAGAGCTCCTGAGAGAAGATAAACAACCCACCTATCTCGGAGTTACATTCGATGATATGCTGACATGGAAACAGCACATCAACAAGGCAGCAACAAAGGCCAGGAGAAAGTTAGCCATCCTGAGAAAACTAAGTGGAACAACATGGGGAGCCAGCGGGAAAATACTTAGTAAAGTTTACCAGCAGGGCATACGACCACACCTGGAATATGGATCAGCTGCGTGGTGTCCAGCATCAAACACCACATTGCAAGAGCTAGATAAAGTGCAAAACCAGGTGCTTAGGGTCATCACGGGGGCAATGAAATCAACGCCTATAGTGGAGATTAAGAAAATGGGGAGAATACAAGCACTGAGAGAACGCAGAGACACGAAAGTGCTAACACATGCAGAAAAGTTCCTCTGTATGCCGAGCCATCCAATGAAGGACAGATTCCAAAACCTAGCAATGGGGCGACTGAAATAAAGCAGCTTTATCCACCAGGCCAAACGATATCGTAGACAAACCTCAGACATGCCTGAAGTTAACAGCCCCCTAACGTCTGTGCCAGAACAAACCCCTTGAAGAGAGGAGCCTGGACTACCAGTACACATCCAGACAAAAGTGATAGGAATATTCGACAGGGATGAACAGAACAGCGTGCAACGTAGGACAGTCACTCTCAGTTTCCTGGATGATGAATACCCACAGGACCTCTGGGTCCGAGTATACACGGATGGGTCAACACAGAATGCAGTAAAGAATGGAGAAGCAGGAGTGTACATAGAATACCCAAACAACACTAGGGATACAGTCAGAGTACCAACGGGGAAATTCTGTAACAACTATGATGCAAAAGTCCAAGCAATCAAGGTGGCAACTGAGAAACTACTGAACACAAATCTCAGTCCACAGCCTGTAGTATTCTTGACAGATGCAAGATCAGCACTCCAAGCACTTCAGTCCAGAAAATTGCGAAGTATACAAGCCCTAGTTTCTGAACTGTGCAACCAGCGAAGGGTCGCCATGCAGTGGATACCGTCTCCTTGTGGAATACCAGGAAACGAGAGAGCAGACGGGCTGGCTAAAGAAGGTGCTGCAGACGAGCAACCGGATGTACCAGTTACGTACCATCATAAGAAAAAGATGATCAAATCAATCAGAAAGCCACCAACACCAACACAGGATGACTACCAAGCTATGAACATATCAGAACAAATTGTCATTCTGCGCCTCAGAACAGGACACAACCGCCTCCGCATCCACATGTATACAAAATTCAAGATTGGCAATTCAGCCATGTGTACATGTGGACAGGCACCCCAGACTGCGGAGCACGTACTTCAAGATTGCCCCGAATATGATATATTGAGGCAAACCCACTGGCCCAGAGAAACAACACTGGAAGCAAAACTATACGGACCTCTGAATGAACTACAAAAGACAGTGAAGTTTATACAAGAAACAACATTGCAGATATAGACAATATATTTCAAGCGAACGAAAGAAGAAGAAGCGTCACTCGCTGGAGGAACAAATTTAGGTGAAAGGGTGGGCGGATAACTTTGTACTCAAATACTGATTGAATGCGACATTTCCGTATTAAAAAACGAAATTCCGAGAGCAAAATGATTAATTTTAAATGGATGTCTGGTTGTGTCTTGGGAATTGAATTAGGCATAATGGCTTTGAGAATGTCTGTTTTTTGTGTGGTATGTGTGTCCAGTATGTCTTGTAAGATTTTATGTGCTGGTATAATTGTACTACATTTATAGAAAATGTGTTCCTTACTTTCCTGTACATTTGCCAGGCCCATCTTGCATCGTGATGTTTGTTTTAATCTGTATGCTGCTCTTTCTATGGTTGGTGTCATGTTATATAAAACTCGATATGTGACTTCTCTGGTTTTTGGTGCGATGCTTTGTTGTGAAGATCGGTGAAAATCTCAGTGTAATCTGTTATAAAGTAATTGTAACCTCTTTTAATTCTATGGTGTAAAGGTGGTGCTTGCAACCTGACTAAGTGTTTTTAAATCGTCTACAGGTATGGGTATCAATCATTACCCTTTAGCTCCCCAAGGAGCATAGGCCTTCAACAAACACATGCCAAGTCTTCCTGTCCTGTGCCATCCGCTCAAGTTCTTTCCATGTTTTCCTCATCATTTCACCTCTGTTTCCAGTTCTCTTATGTGTTTTTTGGTCTATCTCTGCCTCTCTTTCCCTGTGGATTCCAGAACAAGCATTGCCTTGTAATGCTATCAACAGGTTTTCTCAATGTGTGTCCTATCCATCGCCAGCGTCTTCTTCTCAACTCTTGTTCCACCGGCACTTGTCTGGTTCTTGTCATCAATTCCACATTTGTGACTTTGTCATACCATTTCCGTCCTTCTATTCTACGCAAGCACCCATTTGTAAAAATCTGTAGCTTTTTGGTTCTTGTTTTTGTTGTTCTCCATGTCTCAGAGCCATACAATAGGACTGACTTCACATTTGAGTTGAAGATTCTTATTTTCGTGTTGGACTTGCTTTCTCTTGTTCTCCATGTTTCCCAATGGAATGAAAGCTCCTCTTGCTTTTTGTATTCTTATTTTGATATCACTGTCTGTCCCTCCAACTTTGTCTATATTACTTCCAAGATATGTTTACGATTCTACATCTTTTAGTGGTGTTTCTTCAAGTTCAACCTTGTTATCATTTCTTACATTTATTCTCATAATCTTTGTCTTTTCCCTGTGTATTTTCAGGCCCACTTGTTGTGACCTCCCATTGAGAATTTTCATTTTCTTCTGCATCTGATTATGGTTATGGGACAGAAGAGCCAAGTCATCTGCAAAATCCAGATCATCTAGCTGTTTATTCAGATTCCACTGGATTCCATTTCTGTTGGTTATGAAAACATCGACATCACACAACAGAAATGGAATTATGGGTATAGACCGATGGAAAAACAAAGCGGATTTTCCCTTTGATTTAACGTCAACAACAAACATGAAACTATACGGTATATACGAGGGCTGTCCGAAAAAAAACCGGCCATGTAATATAAATCAATAAACATTTTACATAGCACAATGATGGCTCAGTCCCCTTCAAAGTAGACTCCTTGGGACATCACACAGTGCTCCCAGCGTTTCTTCCACTGTTTAAAACACTCTGCGAAGGCTTTTTTTGGAAGCGCCATCAGTTGCGTCGTCGTATTTTCTTTAATCTCATTGACGGTCTGACATTTCTACCTTTCAAACATGATTTTAATTTTGGAAAAAGCCAAAAGTCGCAAGGTGCCAAGTCTGGGCTATAGGGGGGATGAGTTACCTGGTTGATGTTATGTTTCAACAAAAAACTTTGCACTAGATGTGATGCATGGGCGGGCGCGTTGTCGTGATGAAGACGCCAATCGCCAGTTGCCACAGCTGTGGTCGTTTTCGTCGTACTGCATTTCTCAACCGACGGAGAACTTAGAGGTAGTACTCCTAATTAATTGTTTGGCCTGAAGGAGCGTACTCGCGATAGATAACACCTTCCCAATAAAAAAAACACAGTCAACATGGTCTTGATCTTGCTAGGGGTTTGCCGCGCCTTCTTCGGGTGTGGAGAACCAGGCGACTTCCACTGAGACGACTGAGCCTTCGTTTCTGGATCATAGCAGTAGATCCACGATTCATCTCCGCTTATGACTTTCTTCATGAAATCTGGGTTATTGGTTGCGGTTTGAAGCAAATCATTAGCAACTGTGGCACGAAGTTCCTTCTGCTCTGGTAGCAGAATCCGCGGAACGAATTTTGCCACGACACGTCTCATACCCAGATCCTGGGTCAGAATCTCGGAAACAATAGTTTTTGGAATTTCCAGATCTATTTCTAGTTCTCGCACTGTCAGTCGCCGATCTTTGTTGATTGCAGCCCGTACACGTTCAACATTTTCCGGTGTTCTGCTTGTTGCAGGCCTTCCAGAAATGGGATCACATTCAATAGATTCCCAACCATCTTTGAAGCGTTTGTGCCACACCTTTATTTGTGTAGCACTCATTGCATCGTCTCCAAAAGCCTTCTGAATCATCATAATAGTTTCCGTGGAGGAATGTTGAAGCTTGACGCAAAATTTGATGCAGATTCTTTGCTCTACTCGTACAGCCATTTTGAATGCGACGACCACACAGTGCACGTGTCACTAAACGGCTTTTAACGGTCGCACTGACTGGTGCAGCAACGTCAACATTGCACACATATGTGCATAACAGGCCACTCTATTTGGCTGCCAAGTTACATCGATGTCGCGCAAATGGTTTTTCTAATATTAATTATGGCCGATTCTTTTCCGTACTTCCCATCTCACCCAAACCGCACACACAAAGTCACATGGCAGAACTTAGTCGCATATATCACAGACACGCTACACCGCTACAAATACAAAAATAGAACCATTTTTTCCAGAAGTGCAATTGTGAAATTCTTTATTATTCCAAAAAATAATTTACATTGCTACAGTCTTTGACCCTCCACAACATACGGTGACAGAGATAAAGAAGGAGATTAGGCGTTTTGCTTTTGGGCACTCTTTATTTAGCATTAAACATCAAACACTCATGCAAGAGAACAGATTCGGGGGAGTTTCCCTCCAGGATATAGGGACACAAATAAAAGCACTTCGAATCAGACATGTAGGAAATATAATAAGAGACCCAGAACAACACACGTTAGCCCATTACTACGTAGGGCTTAGACTTGCTAGACTGAGACCACTAAAGAACAATGTCCCACACCATTCCGGCACACTACCACACTTTTACAGGACATGCATTCAAGCCATCAGAGGACACGAACATTTAATAGACCATTATATGTAACTAAATTTTTTTTTTTTTTTTTTTTTTTCCAATCTTTATTCGCATTCCATTTGAGTTTACAAAACATGTTCATTTTACATATTTTCATAAAGAAATTTCAGTGAAAAGACAATTACACAATGAACAGTTGTATAGAAAGAAAAAAAAACTTTCACTTCCTCGCACCCACTCATTTACAAAAAACTCTTTCTTGCACATTTAAAAGGGTTATACATTGTACATTTTCTTGTAATGATAGTAGTGATTAAAGGGAGAAGGGGAAAAGGGATAAAGGAACCATACTACCTTGTTCTTGAAATTATAATGCACACTCGTTTTTAATAGTGATAACAGGAGGGGGGGGGGGAGGGGGGGGAGAGAGAGAGAGAGAGAGAGAGAGAGAGAGAGAGAGAGAGAGAGAGAGAGAGAGAGAGAGAGAGAGAGAGAGAGAGAGAGAGAAGGAGGGAAAAACTGAATAGACAAAACTTCCACTAAAATGTTTCAGACATTTTGCCTACCAGAATGGGTTATATTCTACGAGACAAGGTACTCTGTGAGTAAAATGCATTTTTCTCATAACTTAATTTTAATTTTATTTTTAAATACATATCTCAAAACATGGTTTTTTAAAAAAAAAATAGAATTTTAAACTTATCAAAATAAACTTCTGATAAAATTTTTTAATTGTCAGTCACTACAGTTGTGTGCGATTTGATAAATTTTGGACAACAGGAAACATATAATATTACAAATTTGTTTAAAAATCCAATATGGCGGATGTTTTTTGGTTACCATGGTAACGACACGTTTTTTAACAAAATAAACTATAGAATTTGGTTCGTGGACATACATTGTGTCCTTTGAGTATATAAAAGGTGTGAAAATATTATTAGAACAAAACTTAGTTTTCACTGTAGTGCATGCCCTTAAAATGATAGCACCTGGCTACGTCTCCCCACCCTCCACTTCAGTGAAATGACCGCCAATGTTTGCATGTACAGGCCTAAGAGCTGGCAATACACACTTCATCATTCGATAAACGAAATAGTAATGATAACCTCGTCTATGTAAGATACTGCCGTAGGGGTGTACTGTTAATGTCACGGGTTGCCTCCCCTTAGCTCTGCAGTAGTGGTCTAACAGTGTCCAAAACTCAGGAGTAACTAATGTGGATCTTCAAAGGTGTCTACCTTCGCATAAGATTACTCTTGGCAGAGTTGTAGGTAAAGGATAATGATGCTTCTACCTCAAGATAGTATTCACAAGATATTCAGAAAAGCGAGAACAATGCTGCATGAGGTTGAGCAAATGTTAACTCTAGTATCTGCCGTCAACGTTTGTGAAGGATAGGGTTATCTTATAATTCGTTAGCTCGTTCAAGCCGCCAGCTGAGTCAAGTCAGCGAAATTCCTCTTATTATTATATAGCTCTGTTTATGTGTATTTAAGAAATTGTCTGAGACATACGGATGTAGTACATTCAAAATGGTTAAATCAACTTTAGATTTGTCTTTATACAGGTAACAAATTTAATGATCAATTATACTTTAAAAGTTATAAAAATGAATAATTCCTTATAGAAACATTTATAATCACTGGGTGATGTTATGGCGTTAAAAATTAGATAGTTCACTTGGCAGCTTTTATGTTTCTACTTACCTGCCAATAAATGTGTCTGTTCTGCTCCAGCGGATGTTTGGTTTTTTGGAGATGGATACCTGATTCACACTCGTTACTGGTCAAGTTTGAAAGTTGTGACACGTTCCAAGAAGTGCCATGGAGTAACTACCAAGCTGATCCCACGTCTCTAGGACCCGTCTGAGGATGGTGTCTAGCGTCGACTTCAGGCCTCTTATACCCTCACTTGTTCCAGAGATAGTACCCTGAAGCCAGTCTTTAGGCTCACAGACTGCTGTCTCAGAGAAATAGTTTAAGGCAGCTTGACGATGCCTCTTACACGTGGTCTGGGGTGTTGTTATTTTAGCAATAAGTTCCCACTTTGACCTTGTGTTACAGTATCCTCAAGTTCCGGTTTCCCGTTTTAAAATGGTCCGGTCTGGTAAATAAAATCTGCTGCTACTCTTAACTCTGGCAAGGTCTGGCTGTCTTCTTGGCGCGAGGTGAATTTTCACAGTGTTCTGAATTGACTAAAGTGTCAGATTCTATCACACTTCACTACCCCGCAGTACTTTGTTACGATTTAGGTAAGGTACAATCAGGAATTTTGTTCTTCCTATGTTTCGAATGCCCTCCAATCGTATCAAAACCTGTGTGTTTTGGTGGGGTAATTCAAAATATTTCCACTAGGAAATTTCTTGTCTTCTAAATATGGTAGGGAGATCTCCGTACTATTCTCGATAGTGATTACCAATAACATTTTACTTTTATCTCAAGTAATATCTTCGTAACGAGTCGTACAGAAAGTGATTATTCATGTCAAGTCTGCCGAATGCTTGCCAGCAGGTCGATAATTTATCGCCTGGCACTCCCAGGTAAACACTATTCGTTGCATTACCATCTGGACGAGAAAGTCACACTCGCCTTATCAGCTATTGAAATAATTCGCTGGGCGATTTTTCGTGTGAAACAGGCGGTCTGGTATGCGAAAATATTTGTCACAGGATTGTCAATTAGTGTTGCATCATCCGCCTACTCTTAACAAGGTCAAGCGGACAAACAAACATGACGACTTATAGAGGGTGTACGATTTTATGAAAATACCGAATATCTGCTTGATAGCAGAGAAAGAAAAAGTGCCGACCACTGAAAATTTCACGTAATCAGTACTCACAACAAATGTAACTGACTAATGCCGGAGAGGAGAAGAGATCGATTCAATAATTCGGTCACAGTTAGACAATCCACTATACAGCTTTATAAGGTAGGGTGACCGGTTCTCTTCTTCGCTGCCTTGGCGTCCCTATCCCCAGAAGGAGTCAGGTGCCCTGCTACTGTAAGTTTTCTTTGGGCTAGTTTTTCTTTAGATATATTCGATTATTTAAACAATGAGTCGGACACTGCTTCAGATCAAGTGCCGATAGGGGTATGTCCTTTTCAGTCCCCGCCCAAAGCCGTAAACTTCAACATAAATGATATTCCAAAGGCCAGGTTGGACGATTCAATTACACATTTATTATACATCTCGTAGCTCCAAATAAATCATAGATGATATATTCATTAGGTTATGGCATCAACTAGACACTCTCTAGCGTCGCGGTACAGTCTTGTAACTGGAACAATGTCGAAGACATTTCCATACAATTTTATTATAAATTCAACTCACGTTCATCAGGTCAAACATCATTCCTCTTACATAAAAACTGGTATTATCGCACGGAGGTGTATGGATAATCCAGAGATGGTGTGGCGAGAGGTTTGGATGTTATGAAATAAAGGTATCCTGGACAAATAGGTGTATCAGATGATACCAGGATAGTGCCAGATAAGAGACTGGCCTTATAAGCAATACCCCCTTCTCTAAAAAGAGCAAGGGTGTATAGACATCAAAGTGGGGTCAAGCTATGTAAGTTCCCAGAGAAGATGATGATGATGTAGTACTCTGAATCCCTAACTGCTACCTCTCATGATCCCACAAAGATTAATGATTAACTGTTTTGTTTTATTTGGCTAATTATCTAGGGGTAGGGAGCCGCGCTAGCGTAGTGGTTACAACACCGCTCTGGCGCCGGGTGATACAGGATCAAACCCGGGCGACGGCATTTGAGGATTTTTCGTCGACCGGGATTTGGACTGGATTAACTCGAGACCTGGCGAGGACATTTGAAGGAGTGTCGTCGACCAGGGACTGGCGGCTCCTGAGCCGACCCAGCTGCAATGGGTACCTCCGAAATCGGCGAGTATTTGCCTGAATGGCGAGGGACACCTGTCTCTGTACAAGAAATAAATGGATACTCACGTAAAATCAATGTCAGGTTAGACATAAAATAATAACCTGAGATTTCGTCTCGAGTATTAGCGGGCGAACGCAATAAAAAAATAAAAAAATCTAGGGGTAATTTAAATTATACTAAGTAGTAAATTCCAATACAGAACTTAAACTTTAATAAAATTATCAAGCAAGTCTGAATGAAATTTATTTACAATTTATTTGTCCTGAAGCTCAATATTTTGTCAGGTCAGGAATACCCATAAGAACTGTAATATTATTTACAAATCAAAATAAATAAACTGGAAAATCTCTTTCATGAGGAATACTGTCAAAGGACTGAACTTATTTCACGTTCTGTGTATCTTGATGTTATATTCACTGTCCCTGAACTTTTGGATTCACTATATTATATATAGTCCTTGACTTCATCATTTAAGGGAACTAGTAGTTGTAAAGTTTTAACTGTGGTGAGTATCTGGAGTAGCTGTTCAGTGAACCCCATGGTTCACTTATCTTTGTATATGCTGCTGATCTTCCTTCAACAAGTCAGGACCACACGACTTGCAGCTCCTGGATGAGAAATGCTGGGTATAGCTCTTAGTTTATGTAGAGCTGTTGTCACCAACAGACTTCTTCAACAATGGCTGGTGATTACTTCATGATACTGAGACAGAACCTGGAATAAAGGATAACCACATTCCATGTCTGCCATCAATGGTACCTATACCTTGTAGCGGTATGGCAGCTTGCGTACCCTGACAATCCCCAGAGCTATGCCAGTGGGAGTTTTACTCCTGGTAGGTTCAACCAAGCTGGACTGGTCTGTGTGGGTAGGGGTCAGACAAAAGCTGGTACCCTGGTCCTCCAGGTTGGGGGTTTTAGCATAGGGCTGACACCCCTGTCTGTGTAAAAAAAAAACAATGAAGTTACGGAAACAACAATAAATGAACAAATGTTGCTGCTGGATGGACATTCGGAGTCTGTGGCTCGTATGACTGTCAGTGGTGAAAGCCGAAAGGAAGCCACTGACATGAAAACGGATGTCCTGACCACAAAACAGGATACAAGAATAGGTTTTTGGAATGTAAGGACAATGTACGAGACAGGTAAACTGAGACAGGTCACGGCAGAAATGAGAAACTATAGGTTACACATTCTAGGGATAAGCGAGAGCAGATGGACGGGGGCAGGAAAAGTTAAAACAGCAACAGGAGAAACAGTACTTTACTCTGGAAGAGAGGATGGACAGCACAGTGAAGGCATAGCCATTATTCTACAGAAAAGAATGGAAAGGACATTACTGGAATGGAAACCCATCAACAACAGACTGATAAGATTGAGATTGAGAGGGAGATTCCCCAACACTACAATAATACAATGCTACGCACCAACGAATGATAGCGATGAGGAGGTCAAGGATGAATTCTATCAACAACTGCAGAAAGAAATGGAAGACACACCTAGATATGATCTTGTTATAGTAATGGGAGACCTCAATGCGAAAGTTGGTACACACAATACATATAATGAAAGAACAATGGGGAAATGCGGCAGCGGAACAGCAAACGAAAATGGGGATAAACTAATAAGTTTCTGTAGCATTAACAACCTGGTCATTGGAGGAACACTCTTCCCACATAAAGAAATTCACAAATTAACATGGGAATCACCAAATGGTCGGGACAGAAACCAGATAGACCACATCATGGTTAACGGTAGATGGAGACATGCATTACAAGATGTGAAGGTAAGAAGAGGTGCAGATGTGGGAAGTGATCACCATTTAGTAGTAGCAAAACTGAAAGTGAAACTAAGAAGGGCTGCACCAACTGTAACTACACAGAAAAGGTTTGACATCAGCAAATTGAAGGACTCCCTTACCAGAAAAGCTTTTGCGGCCGACATAAAGAAACGATATCAATTTGCCAAAAGTCAGGAAAAGACATTGACTGATGATATAGACCAGAATTTCAACACCATTTCAACAATATACAAAGAAAGCAGCAAATCATGCTTGGGATTCCAGGAAAGGAAGAAGCAAGACTGGATAACACCAGAAACATTAAACACCATAACGATGAGAAAGGAAATGAAAAGAAAGAAAACAGAAGCGAAGTCCCCCAGGTTAAAGCAACTATATAGCGAACAGTACAGTCAGCTGGACAAGGAAGTTAAACGCCAAACCCGAGCCAACAAAAGGAATTTCCTAGACGATCTTGCAAGACAGGCAGAGGAGGCAGCACTGAGAAATGAACAAAGCACAGTATACAAAATAACTAAATTCATCAGCGGAAAACGAGGTGCAAACAATATTACATTAGTAAGAGATAAGCAAGGTAATCTCATCACGACAGCAGAGGGACAGGAAACAAGATGGGCAGAGCACTTCAGAGAAACTCTGAACAAGGAACCACCAGAGACACAATTGAATGTTCCTGAGGCTGAAAACGATCTAGATGTGAATACAGACATTCCACGAAAAGAAGAAATCATCACAGCAATCAAAGGGTTAAAGAACGGCAAAGCTCCGGGCCATGATAACTTAAATGCAGAGCTATTTAAGACAGACCCTGAGCTAGCAGCAGAACTATTAGAACCACTATTTGCACAAGTCTGGAAAACGGGGACAACACCATCAGAGTGGAACAAAGGAATAATTGTCAAATTGCCCAAGAAGGGAGATCTTGCAGACTGCAATAATTGGAGAGGAATCACTCTTCTCTCAGTTCCCAGCAAAATACTAGGCAGGATAATTATACAGAGAATTTCAAAGGCAGTAGACCACAAACTGAGGAAAGAACAAGCAGGATTTAGAAAGAACAGAGATGTGTAGATCATATATTCACTCTCAGGAACATTATAGAGCAGTGCTCAGAATGGCAAAGACAGCTTTACATTAATTTCGTTGATTTTGAAAAGGCTTTTGACAGCATACATAGGGACAGTTTATGGAAAATACTGAGGGCTTATGGAATTCCAAGCTGCATAGTGTCAATCATAAAAAGCCTCTATGCCAACTTTACGTGTAGTGTTGGGCAGAGCAACCTAACCTTTGAGGTGAAGACAGGAGTACGACAGGGATGCCCCTTATCAACCACTCTATTTTTAACAGTCATAGACTGGGTGATGCGCCAGACAACAGAGGGCAGTCCAAGAGGAATAAGATGGACAACATTTTCTACATTGGAAGATCTGGAATATGCAGATGACATTGCACTACTAGCACATTCACATCAACACATCCAGGAAAAAACGGATAGACTTAATACATTTAGCCAGCAGGTGGGCTTGAACATCAATTTAAAGAAGTCTGAGGTCATGACGCTCAATGTGAGCAACCCTGAGCCCATATCAGTAAGGAATCAGCAATTGGTACAGACAGATACCTTCACATACCTAGGAAGCATAGTAACACCAGACGGCGGGGCAGGCAAAGACATCAACATCAGAATGAATAAGGCAAGAACAGCCTTCTTTAGCCTAAACAACATCTGGAAGTCCTCCCAATACAGCACAAGCACAAAATTAAGATTATATCAGAGCTGTGTGCTTTCTGTGCTTCTCTATGGTGCGGAATGCTGGAGAGTTACAGAGAAGGAAATGTCGAAATTGTCCTCTTTTCACACAACATGCCTAAGAAAAATTCACCGAATCTTTTGGCCAAATACCATCTCTAACCAAGATCTGCTTACTCGTAGCAAGCAAGAGGACATGCACACCATCATAGCTGGCAGACGCTGGAGCTGGGTTGGCCATGTCCTCAGAAGAGACCCCGATGCCATCACAAGAACAGCTATGCTTTGGACCTCTGAAGGAAAACGAAAGAGAGGCCGACCAAAAACAACCTGGCGGAGGATTGTGGAGGCTGAGATGCAAAGAATGAACCAGAGTTGGGGCACTGTACGAAGGATGGCCACCGACCGAGCAAAGTGGAATCAATTTGTTGTTGCCCTACAAGACGCCACTAGGCGTGATGGCCACTGACTGCTTTGACGGTCGGCGGCTAAGGATCAAAGAAGAAGAAGACATTCCATGTAGGTATCTGCTTCAACCCACACACACACATACAACACCATATCTTACCCTTTTCTCAGTTATTGTGCTAACAGATTGCACAGGACATATAAGTTCTTTTCCTACAGCCAGTTCCATGTAATTATTCTTTTTCTGTACTTATTCTATGATAGAGTCCTTAGCCCATGATTGGCTTCCATACCATGATTTGGTTAAGTACACAATGGTAAGTGACTACTTAATTACTTCATGTCAACAATTCCTGTACACCTATCTCATGTGCGTGAACACTGTGTAACTCTAGAAGAAAATACTCATTCAAATCCCCTATTAAAACTTACTGCCGTAATTGTGCCCTATTTTGCAAATATTATACACATTTTTCATTTCGGGCCTGTATTCTTTCAAACTACACACGTTTACAACGGGTCAGTATGGCAGCAACACATTAGTCCTGTAGTTTCACCTTTCTACACAGCACTGCACACATAAGCAGTTATACACAGGCTAATAATTAACAAAATATACAAATATATATATATATATATATATATATATATATATATATATATATATATGTATATATATATATATATATATATATATATATATATATATATCTTACCCTCAGGCAATAATACTCAAGCTGAGACTGGCCTCAATGGAAATCTAGTTCTGCTAACAAGTCAGAACGGCAAAAGACTTGATATGCACAGTCCGCTAGATTTTTCTACAGCTTGGTTTTAATTTCAAAATAGTGGCAGCTCTCCTGATTCCCCCTTTCTATATATATATATAGAGCTACATCCGACCAATCGGAGCCCAGTCCAAATTTATTTTTAAGAATTAAAACTTAGGCGTATTTCAGCCTGCTCGTATAAAGTGATTAAGTTTAAATATTTTATATTACAGTTATTATTGGACCGATTTCTATTATTTAAAATGATAATTAAACGGGCCAATTGCTCTCTATCGTTCTGTATGTATATTCGTTAGCAATTTCCTTGCATTTCAATCTAGGTAATTTTTAAGTAATTAATTCGGGTACAACCCTGATATGAAAATATCACTAAAATCTATTTTTCGCTTTAATTAACTTACTTTTATGAGATCGCCTTGGTACCTATTTATTAAGTGATATCAGGTGTATTAATAGCTATGTATTTATTTTTATTTCTCGCTATTCTTTAAGAAATAAAATAACTCCTTCCCACTAAAAACACAGAATAGGCCCTTTCTGCTTAATATAAAAGGTATCTTTATAGACACTAGAAAAGGAGCGTTCTGATTGGCCATTACATTTGGACCTTTTATCCTAGATTGAGCGCGGAAAATATGACCGTGTTGTTTATACAGATTCAAATTACGACAGAAGGAATACATAGGAATATGACCAAAAAATCTTCTAACACTCAGGAGCCGAGAACACATACGTCCAACGCCTTGAAAAGACACACAGCGAATCCCTTAAGGAACGATGAGCTCCGCAGACGGCAACTTTGGCGTCTGCAATTTGGCCATCAAAAGTAATGATGTCACTTCCTGTAACCAAGGCCACTGTACGTAAACAAATAAACTACATGTCGAACTGTATTGATATCGACATACATGTTAAGAACTTTACTCATAACAGCCCATTATAGAGGAGTAGACTGGAGCGTGGCGCTACCAGGTTTCGAACTTGTTAACTTTGCCGTCAGAAGCAAGCGTTATAATCCCTCTACCACTCGTAAGAAAGAAGGAAGACATAATTGGCGTCCCAGACAATTGTACCAGGTCCATCTAAGTAAGGACATGGTCAAACAATAGGTATTCTTTAGGACATCTATGTCCTCACCTGGACGGTCTGGCTTTATATATCCTGCGTGTCTGTTTATCTTACATCTCCCTCTTCTCTCTCTTTCTTTTCTCTCATACTCTCTCTTTCTATCTCTCTCAGACTCTCTCTTGTTGTAATTTTGTGTTTTGGAGTGTTAATGAAATTTTATATTTTCTATTATTTCCATTTATCTTTCACGGACTGCAAGCCCGTTGTTTCTCATTTTATTATCTGTATGCATTTATTGTCAGTGGAACCTTGTTTGTGAGAGGAAATGGATCGTCCCCCTATTTACATCTGTTCAAATGGATGGACTCCTGGTCGGTGGCACATTAGGAGGTCAGATGACGTTTCTCTGGGGCCGAAAAAAGATCGTTTTTCTGACTTCAGCTTGCTGTGCTGTCCTCAATATCATTGCCGTATTTTCCACAGGCTGGCAGATGTTTATTGCATTTCGGTAAGAGAAGATTAATGATATTATCTCTTCACTTTCACAGAACATATAAATAACGACAGTGACGACGTTGGAAAATGACAGCAATAAGATCTAAAACTTATTAACTCTATCATGAGTGACTGACACACAATCTATTTACCCACAATTCGTCAGCAAATAAATCTATAAGGCCAATAAAGAAAAAATAATAATTGGGCTTAGCTGAAAAGCATGAGGTAAATCAAACAGAAATCATCGCATTTCCAGATCATGAGATGCACTTTTGTTTTCTCTATAAAAATGTTTCGAGAAATTCCTCACGACCAGTAATACAAATGTGCGTCGCTAGAGTTTCAAAGTCATCCAGTTTCCCCTGTTCACCAAGGAGATTCTGATGCATTTCACGCGACTAGATTTTGCACGAAGCAAAATGACATTTTACACTAGTAGTTTAATATCGTACATTCTGGAATTGTTCATTTATTCATTACCTATTAGCTCACACAACGACCATAAGTCTTCAACAAAGTTTATGCCACATCTTCATGTTACGTGCCATTAGTTCCAGGTCTTTCCAAGTGTTTCTCATCATTTTCATTTCCACCTCTAGACCTCTTCCCTGTGTGTGTGTATGTGTGTTTTGTTTTTTGGTCGCCGTCTAACTTTCTTACATTCGAATTCCAGAACAAGTACTACATTGTAATGATACATGCATGTTACCTCAGTGTGTTGTGACGTATAACGGAAATATAGCCTCCTGTTTCCTACAGCCTTTCGTGACCTCGGCGTAGTTTTAAGATTCGTTAACTAAGTCATGCATTTCTCTGCATGTCTGACTCACCTTTTAATCCACGCCTCTTTTTACTGACCATAACAGACGAGCTTGTTTACAAACTTTTTCAACCTGGCATTCATAGCAGGAGGTGAACCACGTTCCTTTACGCAAGTTTCTCACGCGAGCTGATCTGTCAATATTACGATAACTGGCAGATCGCACGTGGAAAAAACACGTGGAAGAGTAACGGTCTTTGAAGATTCTCTATAAGGGGAGCTAATCCTGGGATGTTCGTACATGCAGGGAAAAGATAATCCTTTGTTATCGAGAAACAGTGAAAATCTCGTACGGAGCCCGCTACACGGGTTAAGCCTCTGTTGTCGGTCAGCAACGGCCGACAGATGCGACCGTTAACCTTTTATCTGGGAAACGTAGTTTCAGATTTCTCTGCTGGGAAACGGAGTGTGAAAATTCACATCTTCTAGAGATCATAACAACATGATCGTATATAAACTGCGTCCTTCTCAAATCAGTTATCAGTGTCGCTCAGATTGTTGTTCGGAAAGTCTAAACACGTTACCTAGAACCATTCGGAATAGATGTGTTAATATTTTTGTGGTGTTTTCCTTCTGGATTTCTGGTAATATATAAATTTGTGCTTAAGCGTATTAAAGTGTTAAAAGTTTTTGGATCTTAAATTCACTGTGTTTTCCAAGGTGCTAGAACTAGTGAATTAAATAACGCGTAGCTATTTTTATTCCAGATGTTTCAGTTGTAATGTTAATTTAATCACCCGCTATCACACAGAAAGAGACGGTTTAGTTGACTAATTAATTACACTAGGCGACTTATAATTGACGGAATAGAACTCACGTTTATTTCATCTTGTGTAATTTAGTAAGTGACTATGTTTAAATATCATGCGACTAAACAAACCGACGCCGACCCTCTAATAGCTACTTAGCGACAGCCGATATTTGTTAAAGTGCGCGTATGGATAAATTAAATGATAACTGACCAGATAGGAATAGGCTAGAGACAACGTGTGCTTATATGTAGATATTATTAGCAGTAATTTTTTTATAATGTTCCTATATCCTTTAGGCATGACCTGATCACCGGCGACCAGCAGTTTTTGCATTTGGCTTTAACTTGGACCTTGTCTCCATGTTTAGTGATTGCATTACAGTTGTCTTCTGTTGGCTTACGCGTCTCCCAGTTTAGTTGTGAACAGGACGGGCCACAGAGACTAACGAACATTAGTAAATTTTAACTGGACTTACAAAATACCCAGATATACATTTTTTGCATTTTTATCAGCCCACTGGGGTGTAACATATATAACAATTCTCCCGACATTTGATAGTCGTTTCCAAGTGGATATTTATCCATAAGAGCAACGCTATTTATGAATAGGCACTCACCAGAGACAGCCGATAGGATTTACCATCATCATCTAATAACAATAATTAACAGTTTTGTTAGCAATCAGATGTTTTCCTACTGTTTACTGTGAACACCAGATCTCATAGAATCTCGGCATTAACTATCCAAGGTGACATTGTGTATCCAGGAAATCAACCACCAAATTAGGCGTTCCCCTTATAAAATTTAAATATTGAAAGGAGGGACTGGGACCAAATTCGGACGATAATTACTCTGGACCTTATATAAATATTCATGGATTTTTACGTCCAACGGATTGTTTCACCAAGATTAGAGTAAGAAGAGAGATTGTGTGGCCAGGTATGACAGAGAGAGAGAGTGAAATATTTTCTTTAGTACAGGAAACATTGTATCACATGCACTCTGTTTGACTATTGTTTAATTTTATTGGGTAACGTTTAGTGGGAACTGTGTTCTTTCTTTACTGTCTATACTGTAACCTATTGCTAACCTTTAACTATTGGGGTTATTAACTTGTTGGGTTCTTATCTTCTCAAGGAGGGGAGGGCATAGGTATTCTGTTATTTTTCTATTGATGTAATTCTGATTTTATTTTATCTTCTTTTAGATATTCGATGTTGTAAAGTTTAAATGATAATAAACAACAAAAGAACTACCTTTGTGTGTGTTGGTCAGACCCATACCCAAATTTACCATAGTTTTTCACGTTTGTGTGTCTTGTTGTCACATAGCTGTGTGTGAGTGTTCTAGTGTAACATATTTCTCAATACAAGGGGGTGCAAGATTGTCTTATACTAAATTATAGTCGTATAGATATGCTGGACTAGAGAAATTATTCAATTCAGAGACAGATCATCTCCCTAATTATTCACTCGTGGAAAATCTATTTCTTACACTTTTACTTCTCACGTGGGGGTGTTGGGAAGTCAGGTATTGGTAGTACCTCTGGTGAAGGAGCTGTCATGCCCTTTTCAGGGCAGCTCAGCCACCTTTGGTCCAAACCTGGCATCCAGCTCTCACCTGTGGCTCCTCGTAGCTGTCAGCATGCGACAGCGGCCACCCCCGGACAACGGCTTTGACAGGCCGGCTAAACTAGGTGAGGGTAGCCGAATGGTTATAAACCTTCGGTGAGTTAGGGTCTGCCTACCCATGCATGCGAAGACTGGATTCGATAGACTGCGCGGAAGAAACCACCTGTTGGTTCAACGGGCATGACGGCGATTACCAGCAACGCGCTGTGGAGCGTAAGGAGCACGGCGAGGCACGTAGAAAGCCCTGGTCATCCACTGCACCTGACTTCATCTCCAGTCGTCTTGACTTGTCTTGCCACTGGATTGAGATGGACCCAGGCGAGAGAGTGAGGTCGACGAATTGCGCAACTCTTCCTCACTTTAATCCAAATCACCGCGCAAGTCACTCTTTCATCCATTCATCCATTCATCCATCCACTCACAACAAGTCCTGTGGCGATGGGCGAGCGGCGAAGCGGCAGGCGTGGGTACGCTGGCAGTCGTAGTCGCAGACCTACACACAGGCGGCTCAGGCCATATGGTCGTCTTCCACTGATCGGAGCAGCAGTGGGATTCGGCAGCCCCCTGAGTGTCTGAGCAGCCCTCTTTAGGAAAGCACTGCTCACCTCCATGGCATGAGGAAGGGGCTAGAAAAGGTGCCCTAAACATTGCCTGCTTCACCATTACCTAACCAGCTTACCGCGGTTGGTGGGTACCCTACTTCGGCGGTCGACATATAAGAAAAAGAAAGGACAGATTTTTCCCCCTCATTCTAGGCGCATGGAATGTGCGCACTTTACTTGACAAAGACTTTAACGCAAACAGACCTGAGAGACGAACTGCCCTGATTGGGAGAGAACTGGCCAGGTACAACATTGACATAGCAGCACTGAGTGAAACTCGACTTGCAGGCGAGGGCCAACTTTGCGAAAAGGGTGCAGGTTATACATTCTTTTGGAGCGGAAGAGGAACTGAAGAAAGACGAGAAGCAGGGGTTGGATTTGCAATCAAAACAGCAATTGTCAGCAAGTTAGCGGGGCCCCCAAAGGGAATAAATGACCGACTCATGACGGTCAAGATCCCTCTGTTCTATGGAAGAAAACATGCCACCATCATTAGCGCGTATGCACCAACTATGACAAACCAGGATGATGTCAAGGATAAGTTCTACGAAAAACTACATGCAGTCATTGCATCAGTTCCTAAAGCAGATAAGCTCATCATTCTTGGTGACTTTAATGCAAGAGTAGGCTCAGATAACATCTCCTGGAATGGCACTATTGGTAGGTACGGCGTGGGTCGCTGTAACAGTAATGGACTTCGTCTCCTCCAGACTTGCGCAGAACATGACCTCCTTGTCACCAACACCATTTTTCGACTTCCTACCCGCAACAGGACCTCCTGGATGCACCCTCGCTCAAAGCATTGGCACCTAATTGACTATGTAATTGTTAGGAAGAAGGACAGGCAAGATGTCCGGGTGACCAAGTCCATGTGTGGTGCCGAATGCTGGACTGATCATCGCCTCATTGTATCTAAACTTAAAATTCGTATCCAACCAGCCAGGCGCCCTCAGGGGAAGAAAACTCAAAAGAGGCTGGATGTCACCAAACTAAAGAAGACAAAAATCAAACAGTCATTTACTGACACCTTAGAAGACCGTCTCAAATCTATCTCGCTAGACGGCCAAAGTGTGGAAACAAATTGGGCAGCCCTAAGTGAGCAGATCTACAACACTGCTACAGAGGTCCTGGGTCCTTCCATCAAGAAACAAAATGACTGGTTTGATGAGAACTCAGATGATATAAAGCAGATGTTGGCTGAGAAACACCATCTCCATAAAGCATATTTAAATGATCCAAAATCTACATCCAAGAAAGACGCTTTCAACAACATGCGTAGAATCGTCCAACATAAACTACGCCAGATGCGGGATTCATGGCTGAGTAATAAAGCAGATGAGCTCCAAGGCTTTGCTGACAGCCATGACTTGAAAAACTTTTACCTTGCACTCAAAGCGGTCTATGGTCCAACATCATCAGGATCATTTCCCCTCCTTAATGCAGATGGAAAAACACTAATTACAGACAAGGAAAAAATGCTCCAACGCTGGGCTGAACATTTTAATAATATCTTGAACCAGCCATCATCTATTAACGACGAAGCCATCATCCGCCTGCCCCAAATTCCTATAAATGAAGCATTAGATGATGTACCAACTCTGGAGGAAACTAAAAAAGCGATTCGTCAACTGTCTAGTGGAAAGGCCCCTGGCTCCGATTCAATTCCTGTTGAGGTTTATAAAGATGGCGGTGCAGTTCTGATAGAGAAACTTCATATGATCTTCCAGCAAATGTGGCAGAGTGAAACCATCCCACACGATCTCAAAGATGCCTCAATTATACATCTATATAAACGTAAAGGTAATCGCCAAGACTGCAACAATCATCGAGGCATCTCTCTTTTATCAATCGCTGGGAAGATATTCGCCAGAATCCTTTTGAATCGCCTTACGGCTCATCTTGACAAAGGTCTTTTACCTGAAAGTCAGTGTGGATTCCGGAAAGAACGTGGAACCACAGATATGGTGTTCGCTGCAAGACAGCTACAAGAAAAATGCCAAGAACAGCACTGTGACCTGTACACAGCTTTCATCGACTTGACAAAGGCGTTCGACACGGTCAGTAGAGAGGGTCTATGGAAGATCATGGCAAAATACGGCTGCCCAAAGAAATTTATCACAATAGTGCAGCAACTGCATGATGGAATGCAGGCTAGAGTTCAGGAAAACGGTGAGCTATCAGAGCCTTTCCCCGTCTCAAATGGAGTTAAACAAGGGTGCGTACTTGCACCGACTCTGTTCAGTATCATGTTTTCTGCTATGCTGACTGATGCTTTTAGAGACGGGGACACAGGAATCGACATTAGTTATCGTATTGATGGAAAATTGTTTAACCTTAGGAGGCTTCAAGCAAAAACCAAGGTCAAATCACACACCATCAGAGATCTTCTGTTTGCTGATGATTGTGCCCTCAATGCTGGCTCAGAGGCTGATCTGCAGCATAGTGTGGATAGATTCTCTGAAGCCTGCGCCAACTTTGGGCTTACCATCAACACGAAGAAAACAGAAATCATGTACCAACCAGCTCCTGGCACAGTTTATACTGAGCCAGTCATCAAGGTTAATGGTGAGAAACTGAATGTTGTGAACAGATTCACATACCTTGGTAGCACACTATCCCAGAACATTGTCATTGATGATGAGGTGAACACCAGGATCTCCAAAGCCAGCAGCACATTTGGCAGACTATACACCAACGTTTGGCATCGAAGTGGCATTAGTCTACAGACAAAGCTGAAGGTGTACAGAGCTGCGGTGCTTCCAGTGCTGCTATATGCATGTGAAACATGGACTGTATACAGGCGCCACGTAAAGAAGCTAAACCACTTCCATACAGTCTGTCTCAGGAAGATAATGAACATCAAATGGCAAGACAAGATCCCGGATACCGCCGTTCTTGACAGAGCTGGTATCCCTAGTATTGATACTATTCTGATGCAGTCACAAATTCGCTGGGCAGGTCATGTAGTCCGCATGCCAGACCATCGACTGCCAAAGATACTCTTTTATGGTGAGATGCAGAAGGGTAAACGCTCCCATGGTGGCCAAAAGAAGCGCTTCAAAGACACGTTAAAGACGTCATTGAAAACCTTTGACATAAACCCAGACACATGGGAAGCTGCTGCGCAAGACCGAACTGCTTGGCGCACATCTCTTCGTAAAGGTGCAGCAGCATGCGAATCATCCAGAAGAGCAGCAGCGGAACAGCGGAGACAAGCTAGAAAGGACCGTGAAATAAAACCTTCACATGAAGCAAACATTCCCTGCCCACACTGTCCAAGATCTTTCCAGGCCCGCATCGGGCTCTTCAGTCACCTTCGTACCCATAGACTAACCTAACATATTCTTAAATAATTGGATGAACAGAGTGGTCTTCATCACCCGTGATGGACGAACAACAACTTCTCACGTATTATCACTATCCACTATACTCAGGCGGGACCTTAAATAACTTTAAAAACCTATCTACACACGACATGTGTGTCATATGTATACTGCATGCAGGTTACCTCAGTTTGTGTCCTATGTAATGCTACGTGCAGGTTACCGCAATGTGTGTCCTATGTAATGCTACATGCAGGTTACCTCAGTTTGTGTCCTATATAATGCTACATGCAGGTTACCTCAATGTGTGTCCTATTTAATGCTACATGCAGGTTACCTCAATGTGTGCCCTATGTAACGCTACATGCAGGTTACCTCAATGTGTGTCCTATGTAATGCTACATAAAGGTTACCTCAATGTGTGTCCTATGTAATGCTACATGCAGGTTACCTCAGTGTGTGTCCTATGTAATGCTACATGCAGGTTACCTCAATGTGTTTCCTATGTAATGCTTTATGCAGGTTACCTCAATGTGTGTCCTATGTAATGCTGTATGCAGGTTACCTCAATGTGTGTCCTATGTAATGCTTTATGCAGGTTACCTCAATGTGTGTCCTATGTAATGCTTTATGCAGGTTACCTCAATGTGTGTCCTATGTAATGCTATATACAGGTTACCTCAATGTATGTCCTATGTAATGCTACATAAAGGTTACCTCAATGTGTGTCCTATATAATGCTACATGCAGGTTACCTCAATGTGTGTCCTATGTAATGCTACATAAAGGTTACCTCAATGTGTGTCCTATGTAATGCTACATGCAGGTTACCTCAGTGTGTGTCCTATGTAATGCTACATGCAGGTTACCTCAATGTGTGTGTTGCGTCCTTTTTAAGTCCTTATCAGGCATTAACAAATATAGACAGTCTCAGGTCCTGTCTTTGTTAAAAGTGTACGCACCAACTGAGATAATTAGTAATAGGTTTTGTATATTAAATTTATTGTGCACGAGAACGCACATTTTTGGAGATTTTGAAATTAACGCGCTTGTTGTCAAACAAAGGCAGATGACGTATCTGCTGGGAGAATGAAGCAGGATCCCTATGTTGCATACATATTTTTGAATGCACAGATTACAAATGTACGATATGTCTATTTAATATGGAAAATATATTGTTGTATTTAATTGGGTACGAAAATGCTTTCTTTTGTAAAGCCAGATAATCCATGTTTGATTTATACGTTTGATTATATGGATAATCTCCCTTGATATTGATCGGGCGTAAGAATACTTATATTTTGGCATTCATCATTTGTCATAGCCAGAAAATAGATTGATCGTTCTTAGAATGTTTATGGCCTGAATTCATATGTATTACATATTATTAGTGCAAGTAGATTCAGTCCTATATTGTATATTTTGTATGGGTAGGCAGGACTATATTCTTTATGCGGCTCTAGCGGAGGTATTGGTTGTCTTGGCGAGTCGTGATGAGTTCCGATATTGCCGCCTACAATGGCTGGTCACGCATTTCCAGGGTTGGTCCTTTCTAGAGTGGAAAATGATTTATGAAGTGATTTCTTCAGTAGGAGATTGTGTTTCTACAAGATTATAGTGTTAGAGACTCTCCTCATGTACTGTATTATGTACTATTCGGACTCAAGGTAAATCCACTCCCTTTTTGACGATCTCCTTATGGTTAGACCTAGATGAAGCAACGTATTTTCGTGCATCGTTGGTCGTTTAACTAGATATTGTTGTAGATGACAGGTTCCATCAGCGCTTATGTCCTCATGAAGTAACCTTCTGACAAGGGGACTGTATGGTAACTCTGGAAAGTTATACTTATTCAAGTTTTGAATCAACTTTGGCTGATGATTATTCTTCTGCTGGGCGAGTGAGCGAAAGCTCAGGGAAGGAGGCCATTTTTTGTATTCCTGTCATCATTATAGATCACTGTCCAGAGAACGGGTCGTGTATCTTACTATTCGGACAGTGGCATGGAGATCTCATTTATATGAAAACCCCTTATCGTGGTTTCACAGTATGATATAAACATTGAACATAAGCAACCTAAGAACTTAGCAAGGGAAAGAAGGTTCGTCCATCGAACTCTTCAGTTGTTTACCGATCCGCCTTTACTGACGCGTTCAGTCAGATAGGGGATGCGGCCATAATGTATAACAACATTGAATGCTGTTTTGTACCACCCATTATATTTGAATGTTCCATGACATGGGATCTACTATTCATGCCTGAAGATTGATGTGTCAACATGTACTTATGATCTATTCGTTCTGTCCCAGTATGTGCGTCTGAATAAACTGTATGAAAAGATTCTAGCAGTCTGCATTGGTGCCTTATAGACATAAGTGAATGAGTGCTTTAGATTGGTCAAGATATGAACAGTCCATCATTCGCGTTTATAACACTCTACACTCTCACTCCATATTTACACCATCCTGCGTCGGTTGAATTGACCAAGTTAAGGGCCTGCTCCTCCTGGAGCCTCAGAGGGAAACTACTTCTTACAGCTGCCTTTGCCTTCCCTAACTCAGGACTAGAGTGAGTTACCTATTTACAGTACCGCTGGGTAGACTGGAGCATGCCTGGTATCAATTAACACAGCAGTGACATTTTACAGTACAGTCGTGGGTTTTTCCACTTTTTACAGTGGTGAGCCAGATTCCTGGGTCCAGCCTTCGCAGTCGTGTTATTGAGAGTCATTTACAGTTACAAGAACGTTTGTTTGACCACATCAACACCAGTAGGACAGCTATACAGTCGATGTCAGCTTGACCTATCCTATCCAGCGTATACAGTAACTAGGTCAGCGTTTGTTGACATTTTTTTTTTCGTTGGACATTTGGCCATAGAACATACAGCGTTACACAGCAAGTTTGTTTGGAAAAGACAGCATCAGTCATCAGTGTTGGAGCATATATTTGACAGTGTTTGCGAAATGTACAGTGCAACTGAAGCGAGAAGTCTTACTTGTGATTTTTAGGAACAGTAAACAGTGGATTCTCCTGCACTGCCATAGTTTGTGTTGAACTTTAATGATTTAGGCCAGAATTAATTATTTAATAAAGTACCATACTACTGTACCATTATTCAGTACAACTGAGCCTTCTCCGCAACACATTCTATCTGCAACACATCACATTGCCATACTATTTGATAATATTATATGCATTTATGCTATTTATGTTTACATGTTTATATGTGATATTTGTTTGTACTCTGCGGGTTGTTGTTTTGGTTGGGCGGTGTCACACAACAGAGTATCCCACGTAATAGAGGGTCTGATGTGTGCGTTTCTATAGGTGCAATTTTCTTGATTGAAAATTTGCTGCGACAGCTGTTGCTATTAGTGTTAGCTGTGAAGACTGTACTCATTGTTGTTTTTGTAATATCCCTCTGTTCTTTAGTTTGTTTTGATTTGTTTATAATTTGTTGGTCTACCCTTTTCTATTTTTGATTTCTATACACAATTTATATTTATACACTGTGGCGTTATTTGTCTTGTTATCTTATTGCAGTTATCATCACAGATTCTGTGATCATTTTCTTTGATTTTTCCTATTTAATTTAATTTGATTTCTGCAAATGTTTTCATATTGTCTTTTCTTGTTTGTCCTTTGTAATGTCTTGAGTTGACATATGATATATGAGGTATAGTTGAATACACTTATATTATAGTACAGACCAGTACTATGATCATTGATTACACTAAGAAATTGTACAAGACCTTTGTAAGGTTTGTCTCCCACAGTGATTGGGATAGAAAATATTATTTTCCACAGGTACTCAAGTGATCATTGATTACATTAAGGAAGTATACAAGACCTTTGTAAGGCTTGTCTCCCACAGTGTTTGGGATATACAGATATTGTTTTCCACAGGTACTCAAGTTATCATTGGTTATATTATAAACAAAATAACCATACAAGGTTTTCACTAAGCCTAAGTCTATAGTATAGACTTGTCTCCCATGAAAATGAAATAAGGTAATTTATTTACTTTTTCAGGTTTCTGATTTAATAAGACAGGATGTCTACATTAGATTACTTTATTACACAAGGGAAATCCCTTGATAAGACTGGCAAAGAATTAGAAGAATGGACAACTGCTCAATTCTCTATGGTATTGAAGGCAGAAGAGAGAAAACTTCAAATAGAAGAAAAAAGATTAGAAGCTGCTGCTGAGGAAAGAAAAGCTGCTGCTGAGGAAAGAAAAGCTGCTGCAGAGGAGAGAAAGCTTCAAAAAGAAGAAAAAAGATTAGAAGCTGCTGCTGCTGCTGCTGAACAAAAAAGATTAGACAGAGAAGCTGCTGCTGCTGCTGAACAAAAAAGATTAGACAGAGAAGCTGCTGCTGCTGCTGAACAAAAAAGATTAGACAGAGAAGCTGCTGCTGCTGCTGAACAAAAAAGATTAGACAGAGAAGCTGAAGCTGCTGCTGAAAATAAAAGATTTGAAGCTGAACAAAAGAAATTGCAGATGCAGGTAGAAGAAAGGAGATTTGAGGCTGAACAAAAAAGAATAGACAGAGAAACTGAACAGAGAAGATTAGACAGGGAAGCTGAAGAAAGAAAAGCAATAAGAGAACATGAATTTGAGTTAGAGAAATTAAAATTAACAAATATGAGTAATGTTAATCAAGCACCTGGTGGTAATAGTAAACCCTTTACTTACAAAGTTAAGGTACCAACATTCAATTCTGCCAATGATGATATAACATTCTGGCTTCAGAGGTTTGAACGTGCTTGTCGGGCTCATAATGTTGATAAATCGCAATATGTTAACCAATTATCTGAGAATCTAACAGGCGATTCTCTCACTAGTCTATGTTTGGTTGAAGAGGCTGACAAGGATAATTATGATGTTATTAGGGCAGCCTTGATTAAGAAGTTTCAGTTACCAGAGGAAGGTTATCGCATGTTGTTTAAAAGAATGGTACCTGAGACGGGGGTTGAATTCTCAGAATTCATTGCGAAAATACGTCTTACATTTCAACGATGGATTGAATAATCCAAAATGGAAAAAACATATGATGCTCTTATGGATTTGTTGCTCAGAGACAAGGTCATGTCTTCTATCAATAAACATTTCCTTGAATTTCTACACGAGCGTAAGCCACAAACACTAAAACAAATGCAAGAATATTGTGACCAATACGTTACGGCACACCCGGACGTAACTCTTAGCAACACTAAGATTAAAGAGGGTATGCCGGTTGCTTCAGCAACACAGTACAATCCCAAGTACCCACACAACTTTCAGGGAGCTCAAAATAAATTTGACAAAAGGGTTAATTGGCGTAATCATCAAAACCAAGGTAACCAACCAAATCAGGGTTCTTCTTCTAAATTCTGGAAACGGGTTGACAGTCCTCGATACAGGGGTGGCCATAACTATAGAAATTTCCGTAGAGGAAGTAATAATAGAAATTACCAGGGTGTTCCTTCTTGGACACAACGGGATCAATCCTACAGGGATTCTCACTATAATGAGCATGATGATTATAATGATGAACATTATGACTCAAACCCAAACAGGGGTTATAACAGAGGGAATAATAATTACAGAGGCAACAATAATCGAGGTAGATCACAACACAAAAGACATGGTAAATCTCATTACCAGGCTAACTCTGCACAACAAGAGTTTCATGAAGCCGGTAAGCAAACCAATGATAAGAAAGACTCTAATAATGTGGGATGTTCTGCTTTCGATTTTGACAGAGCATTTCAGTGTTCCCAATGCAAAACATTATTCGAGCCAACCACAGTTTCGACTTTAAGCTGTGGTCATCCTCTTCCCGCTCTCCCTGCGTCAGTCGCGCATGATGGAAGAGGGGCTCTTAAATTAAATAATGGTTTAGTAGATGGTACTCCGGTCTCAATTCTCTTTGATTCCGGGTGCACCACCATTGGGGTGAGGCAGTCACTTATAGATCCTTCTCGAGCCACTGGCAAAATAATCAAATGCATAACATTTGGTGGCACATTGGAGAAGTACTCCACTGCCATTATCAACATTTCTACTCCCTTCTTTACAGGAGATGTGCACGCATGTCTTCTGCCGAATCCGATCGCTGATCTTATCGTCGGTCGCATTCATGGTGTGAAAGAATGCACTCCGCAACAAATTGCCGAGTGGGAAAGTGATAATATGCATACTGCAAATGCTGTAGTCACTAGAGCTCAAGCTCTAAACATGCCGCAATCTTCGCCTTCTGGAGATAATGATGACCAGAACCAAGGTGATCTCTTGGAGATTTCGCATGATTCCTTTATAAAACAGCAGGAGATGATCCTACTCTAAAGAAATTCTTTACTCTAGCAAAAGAAGGTGATCCGAATAAGGACACGAATCGTAAATCTTGGATTACGATGAAGAATGGGGTACTTGTACGTATGGTACAAGACTCCGCTAAGTCCATTCATTCTCAAATTCTTGTGCCCAAAAATATGAGAGTTAAAATCTTACAGCACGCTCATGATTCTCAGTGTGCTGGGCATATGGGTTTTTCCCGTACTAAATCTAGAGTTCTTGCGTCTTTCTTTTGGCCGTTTGTGAACAAGGACATACAGATCTATTGTCGATCCTGTAGGGTATGTCAGGAAGTTAAATCCAAAGGTCCACGCCATGCTGCACCTATTCAGGCTGCAGATATTCCAATTCGACCATTTCAAAAAATGGCGATAGACATCATTGGTCCATTTAAGACAAAGTCTGCTAGAGGACACCAATATATCTTGACGTGTGTTGATATGTGCACACGTTGGCCAGAGGCTATCCCTCTGAAGAGCATAACTACTGCTGATATTGCAGATGCTCTTTGGCTTATATTCTCTCGTCTGGGATTTCCAGGAGAAATATTGTCAGACCATGGTACCCAACTCGTATCGGATACCATGTCTCAAGTGATGTCAACTCTTAAGATAGAAAGATCTCTGAGTAGTATTTATCATCCTATGTCCAATGGCATGGTAGAGCGTCTTAATAGAACTCTGAAAAACCTATTAGGTAAGATAACTGAGGATCATCCTCAGGATTGGGACAGGGTTTTACCCGCGGCTCTCTTTGCATACAGAGAGGTCGCCAATGAACATACAGGATTTTCTCCCTTTGAACTTGTCTTTGGCGCGAAACCGCGAGGTCCTATGTCTCTACTTCATGATCTCATAACTGCTGATAATATTGTCGATGACACAAAATCCTCTTATGAATATGTCATTGCACTTAGACACAAGATTATTGAAGCATGCAAATTGGCAACTGCTTCTTCTGAATTTGCGAAACAGAAGGCAAGGCAATTTGCCAATAAGACCAGACGCTTGCGACAACTCTGTCCAGGTGACAAAGTATTGGTCCTGCTGCCTTGTAGAGAAAACAGACTCCTTATTTCTTGGAAAAGTCCGTACGATGTAATATCAAAAGTTTCCGATGTCGACTATGTTGTCGATATTGATGGGAAGCATAAAACCTTCCACATCAACATGCTCACGGAATTCCACGAACGTCCGGATTATTTACAACCTGTTTTCCAGGCAACGGACGATTCACCAGTCCCACATGGACATTACTCATCACTGTCAGTAATACAGGATGAGGAAACGAGTTTCTCAGATGTGAATCTCCCTTTTCCAATGATTCCGCTTCATTCTAATGAGTCATGGAAAGATGTTGCGATTTCTCCCGAATTATCTCCAGGAGAACAGAAACAAGTTTCTGCTATGTTACAACAATTTCAGGATGTCCTTACTGACATTCCTGGTCGAACTAATGTCATTGAACACGACATTATTCTTACTGACCATAATCCTATAAGAGTCAGACCGTATCCTATCCCGATACATTTTCAAGCACAGGTAGAAAAAGAGTTGGATGAAATGATAGAGTTGGAAATAATTGAACCATCCACATCAGCATATTCTTCACCGATGGTTATCGTGCGAAAAAAAGACAACAACATACGTCTTTGCGTTGATTATCGCAAATTGAACCAAGTGACGAAATTTGATGCTGAACCTATGCCTTTACTTGAAGAGCTACTTACTAGACTATCGAATTCTCATTTCTTTACTAAACTCGATTTGTCTAAGGGATATTGGCAAGTTCCACTATCCGAACACGCCAAACCGTTTACTGCTTTTTCGACGCCAAGGGGTCTATTCCAATGGAATTTCATGCCTTTCGGCCTTATGAATGCCCCAGCGACATTCGTACGCATGATGCGTCGAATCCTATCTCATCGCTCAGATGTCATTGCATATCTTGATGACATCTGTCTTTTCAGTGATACTTGGAAAGATCACTATAACGGGTTAAATGAACTATTGTCTATCCTACGCGAGCATAACCTGACAGCGAAACCATCTAAAGCATTTATTGGTTTTAGCGAAATATCTTTCTTAGGTCACCGTGTTGGTCATGGGTTTCTAAAAACAGAAGACCATAATACAAGTAAGATACTTAACATTTCTATGCCTAAGACTAAAAAGCAAGTGCGAAGTCTCTTAGGTCTCATACAATTTTATGGACGATTCATTCCGAATCTGTCCTCAATTATGTCACCTCTTTCTTCTTTGTTAAAGAAAGGGTCTCCTAATATAGTCAATTGGACTCAAGAATGTCAATCCTCTTTGGATAAGGTTAAAACGATGTTTTCTACTTCACCTATCTTGGTGTTACCTACTAAAGATAAGACATTTATTCTTCGTAGTGACGCTTCATCCACTGGGATTGGAGCGGCACTAATGCAAGAGTACTCTGGAACTCTGCATCCAGTGATGTATATTTCTCGAAAACTTAATGCCGCAGAGAGAAATTACTCGGTCCTAGACCGTGAATTATTGGCTATGGTTTGGTCAATCCTTAAACTTCAAAGATTTCTTCTTGGCGCGCATTTTATTGTGGAGACTGACCAGAAAGCTCTTACAGCTATTCAGACTAAAAATCTGAAGAGCGCGAGATCAACGCGATACGCGATTGCTCTTCAGCCTTTTCATTTTTCGGTGCGAGCTATCCGTGGTTCAGAAAATGTGATGGCGGATATCTTATCGAGATGCCCACATGATTCCACCTAACTGTCAGATCTTGAGATTTCTAACATGTCTGACTTTACTACAGTTTTTCCTATGTTAAAGTATGTACTTATATGTAATATATCATACATTGTCTGTATCACTACTTAGCGGTGCATTGATGTATATTCACCGCAGGTTTTTGATATTTTTTCTTATTTGGTGATCATAATGTTAAGATACCTAAGATGAACTATTGTACAAATTGTGGCATTGCCAGTATTGTGTTATGCGTTGGTGACACCTCTCGGGAGATATTTATACTCAGAGAAAAATTTTCTCTGAATCCTGAGATAGATTCTCATTGGTCGTGCTATATGACGACTTTGCCTTACATTAGGCGTTACATTTGTTTGGAATGCTTATCATCTGCGCATTGTTATTCGTGCGTTGTGAGCCTATTGTATGTTGCTCCTGGATGTACTTCAAAAAAAAATGTACCATTTTTTTTCCCGGGGGGTGTGGTAATCTGTTGCATACATATTTTTGAATGCACAGATTACAAATGTACGATATGTCTATTTAATATGGAAAATATATTGTTGTATTTAATTGGGTACGAAAATGCTTTCTTTTGTAAAGCCAGATAATCCATGTTTGATTTATACGTTTGATTATATGGATAATCTCCCTTGATATTGATCGGGCGTAAGAATACTTATATTTTGGCATTCATCATTTGTCATAGCCAGAAAATAGATTGATCGTTCTTAGAATGTTTATGGCCTAAATTCATATGTATTACATATTATTAGTGCAAGTAGATTCAGTCCTATATTGTATATTTTGTATGGGTAGGCAGGACTATATTCTTTATGCGGGTCTAGCGGAGGTATTGGTTGTCTTGGCGAGTCGTGATGAGTTCCGATATTGCCGCCTACAATGGCTGGTCACGCATTTCCATGGTTGGTCCTTTCTAGAGTGGAAAATGATTTATGAAGTGATTTCTTCAGTAGGAGATTGTGTTTCTACAAGATTATAGTGTTAGAGACTCTCCTCATGTACTGTATTATGTACTATTCGGACTCAAGGTAAATCCACTCCCTTTTTGACGATCTCCTTATGGTTAGACCTAGATGAAGCAACGTATTTTCGTGCATCGTTGGTCGTTTAACTAGATATTGTTGTAGATGACAGGTTCCATCAGCGCTTATGTCTTCATGAAGTAACCTTCTGACAAAGGGACTGTATGGTAACTCTGGAAAGTTATACTTATTCAAGTTTTGAATCAACTTTGGCTGATGATTATTCTTCTGCTGGGCGAGTGAGCGAAAGCTCAGGGAAGGAGGCCATTTTTTGTATTCCTGTCATCATTATAGATCACTGTCCAGAGAACGGGTCGTGTATCTTACTATTCGGACAGTGGCATGGAGATCTCATTTATATGAAAACCCCTTATCGTGGTTTCACAGTATGATATAAACATTGAACATAAGCAACCTAAGAACTTAGCAAGGGAAAGAAGGTTCGTCCATCGAACTCTTCAGTTGTTTACCGATCCGCCTTTACTGACGCGTTCAGTCAGATAGGGGATGCGGCCATAATGTATAAGAACATTGAATGCTGTTTTGTACCACCCATTATATTTGAATGTTCCATGACATGGGATCTACTATTCATGCCTGAAGATTGATGTGTCAACATGTACTTATGATCTATTCGTTCTGTCCCAGTATGTGCGTCTGAATAAACTGTATGAAAAGATTCTAGCAGTCTGCATTGGTGCCTTAAAGACATGAGTGAATGAGTGCTTTAGATTGGTCAAGATACGAACAGTCCATCATTCGCGTTTATAACACTCTACACTCTCACTCCATATTTACACCATCCTGCGTCGATTGAATTGACCAAGTTAAGGGCCTGCTCCTCCTGGAGCCTCAGAGGGAAACTACCTCTTACAGCTGCCTTTGACTTCCCTAACTCAGGACTAGAGTGAGTTACCCATTTACAGTACCGCTGGGTAGACTGGAGCATGCCTGGTATCAATTAACACAGCAGTGACATTTTACAGTACAGTCGTGGGTTTTTCCACTTTTTACACCTACCAGACAGTATGGTCTGATGATGTATTTTAGCCCCGGCGTTCGGGCATATCGATTTTTACTTTGGTGATCAGCTCACTGCATTCAAGACATAGCCCCAGTATCACAGAGTAAGGTATTGCTATAATTGATTAAATATTTATTGAATTAATGTCGTCATTGACATACATTCTACAAGTCGACCTCTAGCTGGTACCCTCATGCGTTGGGACCAGAATGGATCAAACTTGAACGTTTATGCATTGGAAGTCTCGAGCATATTTATAATGAAACTCGTTTATCGAAAGTAAGGGATCTACGTTATTGAATATTGGAATCGCCGTCATACGAGTAACGGCTTTATATGGAAGGTGAACCAAAAGTTAGAAGTTCATCCTAGGTTATATTGATCAAGTTAATGATTATATTATGATATCTAGTAGTCGTATTCTGCTGACAATCTAGATAGGAGGGAATATCTATTTAATTGGATTGTATACCCTTGGTTGTACGATGAGGGATTGTCCTTGAAAGGTCAACCGTCTTTGAGAACATTTGTTAAACCAGCTATTCACTATTGTAAGATGAACCTTCAAGATTATGCCGATGTACTTTATGTTGATTAACCATGTACCTGATGGAATCTGACATACCATTTTATCAGGAAGGAATTTTCGTATATATGCAAGATTTTCGTATCGTCTTTGTCAACGTGATTATCAAATAAAACGTGGATTGTAACTTTAACCAATCATAAGTTCCAGTGTCCTTCCCTCGACACTGTTGGTGTTGATGTGACCGTTAGGACTTTGATTATTCGTACATTCATATTAAAAGAACATTCGCATCTGATACACAAACAAAATAGCTAACTGTCATCCCTTACACCATTCAAGCGTATGACTAACATTCAAACAAGACAGCTTCGAATGGCAGTTACAATTGGCGGCACAGGTTGTTCTGGATTTTAACGGGTTCATGGGAACGAAAACCCTCAATCCAACAAGCAATTGAAATCGATATAATACTTCAAGTCGACATTAACTAACGTGGAGGCCAAGGTCACTCAAAGTCTTCAACCGTCAACACTGAACTTCAATTTTCAAGGACAAATTGGAATGGAATCAAGTTCTTCCTTCATTCAAGATACTAAGGCTCAGTAACACAGCGCCCGATTTCCAAATTCGGCAATCCTGCAAGGATCGGGAAACGTTTCGATATCTGAAATAAGATAAGTTTATAACGCTGTTGTTTATTCCACCGTTTTCGTTGGCTGAGCTCTTCTTTTCAGATGTCCATACTAATGTTATTTGGATTGAATGTTTTATGTTCAATGTTTTATGTGGGAGGTTGGGAAAGGCGGCTTGCGAAGGAAACATCCCAGTTTCATCCCAGGGCCTTCGTAAGTGTTCGATAGGATATATTTGCAGACTTCCCGCAGTGGAATGTTCCGACACGTGAGTGTCGATAGATCTTAGGTCCACTGTGTCTGGTTGCCTGTGACAACTGACTGTTTAGCTGTTTTGTCAAGTTTTATTGTAGTTTTCGTTATAGTAATTTTTTATCCGTACTTATTTTTATGCTGTCTTTAGTTTGTAACATTCGTACTTCTTCATCTTGCTTTCCTTTAGTTTTTTACACCTTGATGTTTATACATTGTGTTGTCTATGGTCTTGTCTTTTGTTCCATCGCAGTGATCGTTGCATCTTTTGCAAAATTATTTTTCATTTCTACATTCCAGTTTCTTTGATCTCTGCGTACGTATTCATTTGTCTTTGATTATCTTGTCCTGTCACAATTGTTACTATTGTCTATTACTTTTTTTGCCCTGGTAAAATCTACTCTAGAATCCTAGAGCAGAGACTCCGACGCCTAGCTGAGCCACAATTGGATGAGGTCCAGTGCGGATTCCGAGCAAACCGAAGTACTCAAGACCTAATCTTCACACTCAGACAGCTGATTGAAAAGGCCCTTGAGTATAAGAGTGAGATCCATCTTTGTTTCATAGATCTGGAAAAGGCGTTTGACAGGGTCCCCTGGAGCAAACTTTGGGACTGTTTGGCAAGGAAGAATATTCCAGCACCTCTGATTCATGCTATACAGAGCTTCTACAAGTCTTGCAGAAATTATGTGAGGACAGCAAACTATAAGTAAGAAGAGTTCAGGACCACCACTGGTGTAAGACAAGGTGATATCCTATCACCTTACCTTCTTCATACTCCTTATGGACGATGTCATCAAGGCATGTAAGGAGAGAACAAGAAAGTATTCAGCGGGGTACTGGAAGATGAGACAGGTCTACATTTCGGAGCTGGCATTTGCTGATGATGTTGCCCTGATTGCTAAATCAGAGGCACATCTCCAATCCAACCTGCAAGTCTGGAAGGAAGAGCTGGAGAAGAGAGGGATGGTCATAAGCAGCTCTAAAACAAAATCTATGGTGATATCACGAGAAGAAAGAAAACATCAGATTAAGTTGGGAGAACAGGTCCTGGAGCAGGTCGACCACTTTAAATATCTCGGAGCTATTATAGACCGAAAGGGAGGCATCAAAGAAGAGTTGGCCACTCGAAAAGCAGCGGCTGGGAGACTTTTTCAGGCCATAAATCGAGGATTCCTCAGCAAGAAAGAGGTTGGTAAGAAAACGAAGATGGCTGTATACCGCTCCACCTATGTCCCAGTCTTGACATATGGATGCGAGTCGTGGGCAATGACTACAACCCACAAAAGCCAGATCCAAACCTCAGAAATGAGGTATCTGAGGAAAGTGGTTGAAGTAACAAGAAGAGACATGGTACGCAACCAGACGATCCGTCAAGGCCTAAAATCCCATCCGCTGCAGACCCAAATAGAACATTCCCAACTAAGATGGTTTGGCCATGTCTGCAGAATGGGAGAAGATCGGCTACCACGACAAGCATGGGAAACAAAGAGCCAGGGATCCAGACCTCCAGGACGACCCAGAGTCCGCTGGGAGGACAACATTAGACAATCTTTGAAGGACCGAGGACTAGAATGGAACCAGGCCGGGAAGAAGACAGCTGATAGAATAGTCTGGCGCTCTCTCTTCCAAACCTCTACACCTCACGGTAGAAGGGGAACGACTAAGTAAGTAAGTAAGTCTATTACTTTTGTCTTATCTTAACCTTAACATTTCATTGCATAAATTATTTTTTTTTATTAATAATATATTGATAATTATATGATATTATATACCGTTCTTGGACACGAACGAGTAACACTTCTTAGAGTGATAAGAAAAAATTATTGGACATTAATTAATTAATATTTACGAAGAAAAAGTATAGTAACTACTTGGTGATCATAATGTATTCACTAGATTATTTTATTAAACAAGCTAAAGCCCTTCAGATGACTCCTGAAGAGGTAAAAGCATTCACACTTGCAGAATATGAAAAGTCTCAGAAGTTAGAATTTCTAAGGTTAGAAAATCAGAAATTTGAAGCAAAAGAAAATGAGAAAAAAAGGAAATTTGAGGCAGAACAGAAAAGATTGGAGGCTGAAGAAAACGAGAAAAAACTTAAATTTGAGGCAGATCAAAAAGATTGGAGGCTGAAGAAAACGAGAAAAAATTTAGATTGGAGGCTGCAGAAAATGAGAGAAAAGCTGCTGAAAAAGAAAGGCAACTTAAAATTGAAATGGAAAAGACTAGAATTGAAATGGAAAGTAAGCAAAGGGAAATGGAAGAGAGGAAATTGATAGCTGAAGAAAATACAAGGAAATATCAGCTTCAGATTCAGCATGAACAAAAAATTAAGGAAATCGACATTGAACAATTTAAATTAGCTCATGAGGTTAATACTCTAAAGACTCATGAAGGTCAAGCTTCATCTAAACATGATAATTTTAGGGAAGTTAACTTGAAATTACCAAAATTCAATCCACCATCCGACGATGTGATTTTCTTCCTAGACAGGTTTGAAGCTACATGTAGATCCTATAACTTGGATAAAACACAGTATTGTACCCATTTGTCTAGGCTACTTACAGGCGAAGCTATGGCGGTCTACCATATGACTAGTACTAATGATAAAAATGACTATGATGCTCTTAGAGCCGCTCTTCTTAAGAAGTATCAAATGTCAGAAGATGAATACAGGGTACGTTTTAAAACTATGCTACCACCATCAGGAAAGAACTTTAATGACTTGCTTTCTCAGATACGTCTCATCTTGGAAAGATGGATCGAATTGTCCAAGGTAGAAAAATCTTATGACGGTCTTTTTGACTTATTGCTACGCGATAAAGTTTTATCTTCTGTAGATCAAGCATTTCTTTCTTTTTTACATGAACGTAAACCTACTAATATGAGAGAAATGGAGGAAAATCGCAAAATTTTCTGCACTGCACATCCGAACATGGATAATAGCTATGCTCAGATTAAGGATGAATTGCCTGTTGCTTTTGCTATGCAACAGAATAATTTTTCACAACACCGTTCATTAAGTAACGACAGATCCTTTAAAAAGGGAAATAACGAGAATTTCAATTCTTGTAAGTTTTATAAGGGGAAACAATTCCAACAATCTTCTCCATATAATGTTTCTTGGGGTCAATCTCACAGATCACGAGATTTTGATAACAATAATTTCGGAAATAATCAAGGAAACAATTATAAACAAAACTGGCGATCCAATTCGCAGTATTCTCATAATAGACATGGTTCTCTGAACAGATCATTTGGTCAAAGACATAACAGTAATACCAATAATTGGCGTTCTAACCAAGATTTTAACTCCAACAGTAACAGTAATTATGGCAATTTCAGAGAAAATAGTCAGAATCGATCGCGGCGAAGAGATAGATCTCCGAGCAGACCTCGTCATCAGTCTAATGTTGCTTTACTTGAGGTACCAACTAACAAAGATCAGGACAAAAATGTTAATCCACATAATGCTATGTCTTGTATTGATCTTGAGCAGGTAAAGGCTTGTCACGAGTGCTCAACGCTATTCCAGTCCAAGGCGATCACGACGCTGAGATGCGTACACATATTGCCAAGTCTCCCAGCAGTCTGTACGGCCACTTCTGCGTCAGTTCACCAGGGAAAAGGATGCCTTAAATTTAATAGAGGATATGTTAACTCTATACCTTGCTCTATTTTATTTGACTCAGGTTGCAGCACCGTTTGAGTGCGGAATTCATTGATCCACCCATCATGTGCTACGGGCAATACTGTCAAATGCGTCACATTCGGCGGCACTGTGGAAACCTTTCCTACAGCTATTATTGATCTTAATACACCTTTCTTTTCAGGGAAGATCCACGCATGCCTTCTTCAGAATCCAATTAGTGATGTCATACTGGGTTGCATACACGGTATAAAAGAGTGTACCCCACAGCAAATAGCTGAATGGGAAGAGCGACATATTCAGGCTGCAAATGCAGTAGTTACCAGAGCGCAAGCTACTGATATGTTGCGTAATACACCTTCTGAACCTGCGGTCAATGTTAATGATGATGTTGACACTCCTATTTCACGGGAGTCGTTTATAACATTGCAAAATAATGATGCTTCATTGAATAGATTTTTTAAACTAGCTAATAACAAGACTACTAAAACAAATACAAAATCTAGACATAATTTTGTACTCAAGAATGGGATATTAGTGAGACTGATACAAGACACTGATTCATCATTACGGTCTCAGATTTTAGTACCTATTTCTATGAGAGCTCGTATATTGCATCATGCACACGACTCTCAATGCGAAGGCCATATGGATTTTTCACGAACCAAATCTAGAGTGCTATCTGCATTCTATTGGCCAGGCGTTCATAGAGATGTGAATATCTACTGCCGTTCGTGTACGACATGTCAGGAAGTCAAAGTTCGGGGTCCATACCACGCAGCTCCTATTCAGGCTGCGGACATTCTGATTCGACCATTTGAGAAAATGGCTATTGATATCATTGGTCCTATACAACCTTCTGCAAGAGGACATACACATATTCTCACTTGTATTGATATGTGTACTCGTTGGCCTGAGGCCATACCTCTGAAAAATACATCATCTGCTAGTGTTGCAGAGGCATTATGGTTGATCTTTTCGCGCTTAGGTTTTCCGCGTAAGATCTTATCTGACCATGGTGTTCAGTTTGTATCTGAAGCTATGTCACAAGTCATGAAGTTGTTAGGTATTGATAGATCGCTTAGTTCGATCTACCACGCAATGTCCAATGGATTAATTGAGCGTCAGAATAGGACACTCAAACAGTTACTGGGTAAGATTATGCAAGATCATCCTCAGGATTGGGACAGAGTCCTACCTTCTGCCCTCTTTGCGTATCGCGAGGTGCAAAACGAAGCAACAGGTTTCTCTCCGTATCAATTAGTCTTCGGCATCCAACCCCGCGGACCAATGTCGTTACTCCACGACTTACTCATTGAAGAAAATATCGAAGAGGAGACTCAATCCTCTTATGAGTATGTGATCTCTTTGAGAAAAAAGGATCATAGATGCATGTAGGTTAGCAACCGCAACATCTGAACAAGCTAAAGAAAAAGCTAGACTCTTCGCAAACAAGTATAGACGTCTTCGCCAGCTTCTTCCGGGTGACGAGGCATATGTATTATTGCCTTCTAAAAATAATCGTCTACTTATTACCTGGAGTGGCCCTTTTAGAATAATCTCTAGAATTTCGGATGTCGACTACATTGTCGATATCAAGGGCAAACATAAAACCTTTCACATTAATATGTTAAAGGAATATCATACACGTCCTGACTATCTTCAGTCAGTATTCCAGTCAACTGACGATCCTACACCTCCTATTCCTCACTATACCACTTTATCTGTCTTTCAAGAAGAAGAGTCTTCTTTTCAAGATGTACCATTAACTATACCGGTGGTACCACTTCATCCGACTGAAAGTTGGAGTGATGTTACTATTTCTTCTGATCTTTCGGCTGATCAAAACCAGCAAGTTTCCTCGCTTCTAAAATCTTATCAGGATGTCCTCACTGACATCCCAGGTCGTACGTCAGTTATTAAACATGACATCCTATTGACTGACGACACACCTATTCGAGTTCGTCCATACCCTATCCCTTTGCACTTTCGTGCTCAGGTTGAAAAGGAATAGGATGAAATGCTTCAATTAAATATAATTGAACCTTCAACGTCACCATATTCTTCGTCTATGGTGATCATCAGAAAAAAGATACCAATATTCGTCTTTGTGTAGACTATAGAAGGTTAAACAAAGTTACACAATTTGACGCAGAACCATTACCTCTGTTAGAAGAGTTATTGGTTAAACTGTCTGACTATTTTCTTTTCTAAATTTGACCTGTCAAATGGATATTGGCAAGTCCCATAGACAGAAAATGCAAAGCCACTTACTGCCTTCTCGACACCTCGGGGCCTATTCCAATGGAATTTTATGCCATTTGGGTTAGTGAACGCTCCTGCCACTTTCGAGCGTATGATGCGTCGCATACTGTCTCATCGTCCCGATGTCATTACATACATCGATGACATTTGTCTTTTTAGCAAATCATGGAATAAACATGTTCAAGGATTAAACACATTATTGTCCACGTTACGGTCATTTAACCTAACAGCTAAGCCATCGAAGGCATTCATGGGTTTTCACGACATATCGTTTTTAGGCCACCGTATTGGTCATGGCAAATTATATACTGAGGACAGTAACGTCACAAAAATCCTGAACATTACAGCTCCTAAAAGAAAGAAACAAATACGATCTTTGTTAGGTCTCATTCAATTTTATGGTAAATTTATACCTCACTTATCTACCATTACTGCTCCTTTCTCTTCATTGTTGAGGAAGGGCACAGCTAACGTGATTCGGTGGTCGGAAGAACATCAAATCGCGTTGGATTCTGTCAAGAATTATTTTTCCAAACCTCCGGTTTTAATGCTACCTAATCCAAACCTTCCTTTCATCCTTCGCAGTGACGCGTCTAATTACGGAATAGGGAGTGTACTACTTCAAGAATACTTAGGTACCTTGCATCCAGTGATGTACGTGTCAAGGAAGTTAACGGCAACGGAGCAGAAATACTCGGTTCTGGACAAAGAACTTTTAGCGTTAGTTTGGTCAATTACCAAACTTGAGCGTTATTTGTTGGGATCTCACTTCATTGTTGAGTCTGATCAAAAAGCACTCACTGCTCTAAAAACTAAGGACGTCAAGTCAGCGAAATCCACCAGATATGCAATAACTTTGCAACCTTACAGTTTTACCATACGTTCCATACCAGGATCTCAACATGTTTTAGCGGACTGTTTATCAAGGTGTCCAAGGGAACCAAGCGAGCAAATACGCCCTACAGAGATTGGAACCTCTACACAGACAGTCTTGCAATTGTAACGTAATGCTCAAATAACTTTGATTATTTATTTAACGTCTACTCAAGTTATATCTTCACTGTATTGAGTATGGAAGTTGATTATTCAGACTTTTAGTATTATAAGACAATAACAGTGTCGTGTCAATAACATTGACGAAAAGAAAAATAACTTTTGTTTTTAAATGGACAACATTTCCTTCCGAACGTTACATTGTGAATATATATTATCATCCTTCTAAGGTGATAGATACATGCTTTTCCAAGTGGAGTATGTTAACTTTCAGGATTACTCGGAAAATAACATTTCAATGTCGTTGGATTTTAATAAAACGGAACTTCATGGATTATTAACTTTGTTCGGAAATGATAATGGAACTTCTTAATGTTATTAGAGATTATAATAACTGGGATTGGTAACAATTTTAAGACATGAACAATATTGATTAGATATTATCAATTAAAATCAATTAATTAGTTGTATATTTAACATTGGTTAACAATAACAGTTTGTATAATAGTTCTCAGAACTAGAAACCGCCACTTTTGGTGTATTATTTTAGCACTCATAGTTAATTAGTGTCACTAATTAATTTTAGAAACAGCTAAGTGTCTTGATCACTTCGCGTGGTTTATTAATTGCTTTGATCACTTTGTGTGTTTTATTTGCATTCTTTTTGGTTGGTTATGAATTCACTTCTCATTTATGATGTAATTTCATCTTATTCATTTATGATTCACGTGTTGATTTTTTGATTTGATGGTTTCACATCCTCGTGGTTTTAGTTCATCATCCTTCATACTTTAATTTCTCTTCTTGGTGTCACAATTAGTCCAAATTGATGGATTGTGGTTGGAATTTTTGTTTATTACACCTTTTGTTTATTGATGTTGAATTTAATTCTACATCCCATTTCTCATTAGTATATATAGGGGGAGGGGGGTGTATTATTAGTACATGAATATGTAAATTTGATTCACCTTTCCGCGTTTATTAACAAAAACAAAAAAAAATTAATAGAATTAATTTTTTTTTTCAGGAGGGGTTGTAAGGTAGCTGTTGCGTCCTTTTTAAGTCCTTATCAGGCATTAACAAATATAGACAGTCTCAGGTCCTGTCTTTGTTAAAAGTGTACGCACCAACTGAGATATTAGTAATAGGTTTTGTATATTAAATTTATTGTGCACGAGAACGCACATTTTTGGAGATTTTGAAATTAACGCGCTTGTTGTCAAACAAAGGCAGATGACGTATCTGCTGGGAGAATGATGCAGGATCCCTACCAGACAGTATGGTCTGATGATGTATTTTAGCCCCGGCGTTCGGGCATATTGATTTTTACTTTAGTGATCGGCTCACTGCATTCAAGACATAGCCCCAGTATCACAGAGTAAGGTATTGCTATAATTGATTAAATATTTATTGAATTAATGTCGTCATTGACATACATTCTACAAGTCGACCTCTAGCTGGTACCCTCATGCGTTGGGACCAGAATGGATCAAACTTGAACGTTTATGCATTGGAAGTCTCGAGCATATTTATAATGAAACTCGTTTATCGAAGTAAGGGATCTACGTTATTGAATATTGGAATCGCCGTCATACGAGTAACGGCTTTATATGGAAGGTGAATCAAAAGTTAGAAGTTCATCCTAGGTTATATTGATCAAGTTAATGATTATATTATGATATCCAGTAGTCGTATTCTGCTGACAATCTAGATAGGAGGGAATATCTATTTAATTGGATTGTATACCCTTGGTTGTACGATGAGGGATGGTCCTTGAAAGGTCAACCGTCTTTGAGAACATTTGTTAAACCAGCTATTCACTATTGTAAGATGAACCTTCAAGATTATACCGATGTACTTTATGTTGATTAACCATGTACCTGATGGAATCTGACATACCATTTTATCAGGAAGGAATTTTCGTATATATGCAAGATTTTCGTATCGTCTTTGTCAACGTGATTATCAAATAAACCGTGGATTGTAACTTTAACCAATCATGAGTTCCAGTGTCCTTCCCTCGACACCGTTAGGACTTTGATTATTCGTACATTCATATTAAAAGAACATTCGCATCTGATACACAAACAAAATAGCTAACTGTCATCCCTTACACCATTCAAGCGTATGACTAACATTCAAACAAGACAGCTTCGAATGGTCGGTTACAGTGTGTCCTATGTAATGCTTTATGCAGGTTACCTCAATGTGTGTCCTATGTAATGCTTTATGCAGGTTACCTCAATGTGTGTCCTATGTAATGCTATATACAGGTTACCTCAATGTATGTCCTATGTAATGCTACATAAAGGTTACCTCAATGTGTGTCCTATGTAATGCTACATGCAGGTTACCTCAATGTATGTCCTATGTAATGCTACTTGCAGGTTACCTCAATGTGTGTCCTATGTAATGCTACATAAAGGTTACCTCAATGTGTGTCCTATGTAATGCTACATGCAGGTTACCTCAGTGTGTGTCCTATGTAATGCTACATGCAGGTTACCTCAATGTGTGTCCTATGAAATGCTACATGCAGGTTACCTCAATGTGTGTCCTATGTAATGATTTATGCAGGTTACCTCAATGTGTGTCCTATGTAATGCTATATACAGGTTACCTCAATGTATGTCCTATGTAATGCTACATAAAGGTTACCTCAATGTGTGTCCTATGTAATGCTACATGCAGGTTACCTCAATGTATGTCCTATGTAATGCTACTTGCAGGTTACCTCAAAGTTTATCCTATGTAATTCTACATACAGGTTACCTCAATGTGTGTCCTATGTAATGCTACATGCAAATTACTTCAATCTGTGTCCTATGTAATGCTAATGTAAACTCTTACATCATTTTCCACAGGCACATGTTTGGTTCTTGCCTTCAGTTTGACACTGGTCATCTTGTCACTTTAATTTGTCTATTCTACACACACAACACCTATTTATGAAAGTTTCTAACTTCTTAATTGTTCTTTCTGTTGTTCTCATTGTTTTAGAGTCATGCTATTTTACTGCTTACACGGTCGTATTCAAGACTGATTTTTACTACTACCACAAACTTTAGAGGAAATAAAAGAACTAATTCCGCTGCTAAATATCTGTTTGCCTGATATTAATCAGGCGCCTTTTGCCGCTCTCCGTCAGCAGTTTGTTTTCTCATATTTTTTAACTCTCCCTGAACGTATACCATATCACTCAGGGCAGGGATGAAAATTCACCAGTATGTCAGTTAATTTAAGGAAAAATGTGTGACTGGACAGCGGCAGTGGCTTGTGCCTGAAGGAACATATTAAAATTACATACATTCACAAATGATAATATACAACTATTCACAAGTTCACCCGTGTGTTACTGTGGCCCGAAAGGGGATCAAAGAATAGTAACACTGTTCCCTGCCAAGCATGTCGTAGAAAGCGACTAAGGAGGGTTGGGCATGGGGCCGGTACCCCATCCTGTAAAAAATTTAAACCACATAAAACGTCAACAAACATGGACAGGTCAATTAAAGAAAATAAAACACAGCCATCCAAGACAGGGGAAGGTCCTCTCGCAGGGAGGCGTATGATGCAACACAGAGAAAGCCGAAAGGAGTCTGTGTTACTGACTAACCTCCTTTCTTCTAGGAGAACTTCCAGATTTGGCACCTGGAATGTTCGGACAATAAACAAACAAGGGAAAGTGGCACAAGTAGCAGCAGAAATGAGGGAATATAAAATCGAGGTTCTGGGACTGTGTGAAACAAAGTGGAAGGAGGTAGACAGGAAGAAACTCATCACAGGTGAATTGGTGCTGTCCTCAAGACATGAAGACGAAAGTTCACACCACAGTGAAGGGGTAGCTCTTATGTTATCTAAAGAAGCACAGAAAGCACTCATTGAATGGGAAGCCGTTGGACCCAGAATAATAACAGCTACTTTTAAAACAGCTAACCAGAAAATAAATGTAAATGTCATCCAATGTTATGCACCAACTAATGACAAAGATGAGTCTGTGAAAGAAGCATTTTATACTAGACTACAGGAAATTATGGAAAAAGTAAAAAGAAGAGACATCACAATTTTGATGGGTGACATGAATGCAAAGATAGGTACAGGGCTTTGAAGAAGTCATGGGAAAACAGGGGCTGGGAATAATGAATGAAAATGGGGAACTATTCTCAAACTTCTGTGCTTCAAATCAACTGGCTATAGCAGGAAGCATGTTTCCACATAAGAGAATACACAAGGCAACATGGATATCACCAGACCATAGAACAGAAAACCAGATTAATCATATATGCATAAACAAGAAGTTTAGATCATCATTGCAGGATGTAAAGGTATATAGAGGAGCAGATGTGGCATCAGATCACCACCTTCTGATAGCCAAAGTAAAAATGAAACTCAAGAGATATGCAACAATGCAAAATTATAGACAACAATTTAATGTAGGACATCTAAAAAATCAAGAAACAAGAGACAAACTTGCGGTCACAATATACAACAAATTCCAGGTGCTCCAACAGCTGGAAGATGTAGAGAATACAGAAGACTATTGGCAGCAAATCAAAACGGGATGGAATGAGACATGTGAAGAAATACTGGGGAAAAGGGAATGACAACAAAAAGCATGGATAACAACAGAAACCATCAATAAGATAAAAGATAGAAAAAAAAGAAAGCAGATTTAAACACAAGCAAAACCAGAAGTTCCAAAGCCAAGGCTCAAGAAGTGTACACAGAAGCAAACAAAGAAGTTAAAAGAAGTATCAAAAGAGACAAGAGGAAGCATATTGAGGAGTTGGCAAGAGAGGCAGAAGATGCTGCAGCCAAAGGAAATATGAGAGAACTGTATAACAGCACAAAGAAGCTAACAGGGAAATACAAGCAAACAAGTTGCCTCATAAAAGACAAGAATGGAAAACTGCTCAGCAATTTACAAGAGCAAATAAGGAGGTGGACAGAATATTTTGAGGACCTTCTCAATAGACCAGCTCCACAAAACCCCCCGGCAGAAGAAGAGCTACAAATTAACGATGAAAGACCAACGAAGGAAGAAATAAAGAAAGCCATAAAGCTTCTAAGAGATGGAAAAGCGTCTGGACCTGATGGCATTCCAGCAAAGGCCATCAAAGCAGATATCGACACGGCTACAGAGATGTTATATAAATTACTTGGTAAAGTCTGGGAAAAGGAAGAGATACCAGCAGCATGGAAGGAAGGATACCTGGTTAAGTTGCCTAAGAAAGGAAATTTACAAGAGTGCACAAATTATAGAGGAATAATGTTTCTATCAGTGCCAGGAAAAGTATTAAATAGGATTATCCTTGAGAGATTAAAAGAGTCCATAGACAAGAAACTGAGAGATGAACAAGCAGGTTTTCGACAAAACAGATCCTGTACAGACCAGATAGCCACATTGAGAATAATAGTTGAACAAAGTCTGGAATGGAATTCACCATTATACATCGGATTTGTGGACTACGAAAAGGCATTTGACAGTGTAGACAAAGAATCACTTTGGAAATTGATGAGGCATTTTGGAGTTCCCCTGAAGATCATTAATTTAATAAAGAAAACATATGAAGACATGACATGCAGAGTTCTTCATGAAGGACAGCTTACAGGACCATTTGGGATAAGAACAGGAGTGCGACAGGGATGCCTCTTGTCTCCATTTCTTTTCTTATTAGCAATAGACTGGGTTATGAGAACATCAACAACACACAACAGAAATGGAATCCAGTGGACTCTGACTAAGCAGTTGGATGATCTGGATTTTGCTGATGACTTGGCTCTTCTGTCCCATAACCGTAATCAGATGCAGGATAAATTGAAAACACTCGTTGAGAGGTCACAGCAATTGGGTCTGAAAATACACAGGGAAAAGACAAAGATAAAGAGAATAAATGCAGGTAATGAAAACCGGATTGAACTTGAAGAAGCACCAATACAAGATGTAGAATCGTACACATATCTTGGCAGCAATATAAACAAAGTTGGAGGGACAGACAGTGATATCAAAATAAGAATACAAAAAGCAAGAGGATCTTTCATAGCATTGGGAAATATATGGAGATCAAGAGAAATCGGATCCAACACGAAAATAAGAATCTTCAACTCAAATGTGAAGTCAGTCCTATTGTATGGCTCTGAGACAAGGAGAGCAACAAAGACAACAACCAAAAAGCTACAGACTTTCATAAATGGGTGCTTGCGTAGAATAGAGAGATTAAAATGGTATGACAAGGTTACCAACGTGGAACTGATGACAAGAACTAGACAAGTGCCAGTGGAACAAGAGATGAGAAGAAGACGATGGCGATGGATAGGATACACACTGAGGAAACCTGTTGATAGCATTACAAGGCAGTCTTTGTTCTGGAACCCTCAGGGCAAGAGAGGCAGAGGTAGACCAAGAAGCACATGGAGAAGAGAGCTGGAAACAGAGGTGAAAATGATAAGGAGAACGAGGAAAGAACTTGAGATGATGGCACGTGACAGGAGGACTTGGCATGTTTTTGTTCAAGGCCTATGCTCATTTAGGAGTGGAGGGTTATGATGATTCAATAGTTGATGTAATCATCACTCACTCCCTGCTCCATTCGGAGTCTGGGGTTACCTCTGCTTTTGGTTCTTCCGTGAGAACTAGCATGAAGCAATCAACAGCGCTTGCTGTGGTTATTCATGAATGTATCTTTTTCACATGCTGCGGTTGCCAGTCTAGTATGAATCTTTAACACCACTATCACGCATGAAAATGTCAAATTCACAGCATACAAAATATGTTACACTCAGCTCAATAATTGATAAATCTTAGACTTCTTGCTCAGTAGAATAGTCTTGGCTACTTAGCACAGATGCCTCGAAACACATATATGTCTTGGGTATTATTTCTGTTTCAGAATTCCTCTGTGACTTGTGAGTGGTTAAGTAGAATTTTGGGTAACGTATTAATATTGGGGTGATTTCTACTGATGTAGAAAGATGCTCTTAATATTTTTTTTTTTTTGCATTGGGAAATTTATGAAGAACAAGAGAAATCAGATCCAACACGAAAATAAGAATCTTCAACTCAAATGTGAAGTCAGTACTATTATATGGCCCTGAAACATGGAGAACAACAAAGACAACAACAAAAAAGCTACAGACTTTCATAAATGGGTGCTTGCGTAGAATAGAAGGATTTAAATGATATGACAAGGTTACCAACGTGGAACTGATGACAAGAACCAGACAAGTGCCAGTGGAACAAGAGATGAGAAGAAGACGATGGCGATGGATAGGACACACACTGAGGAAACCTGTTGATAGCAATACAAGGCAGTCCTTGTTCTGAAACCCCCAGGGCAAGAGAGGCAGGGGTATAATAAGAAGCACATGGAGAAGAGAGCTGGAAACAGAGGTGAAAATGATGAGGAGAACGTGGAAAGAACTTGAGATGATGTCAGGTGACAGGAGGACTTGGCAAGTGTTTGTTGAAGGCCTATGCTCCTTTGGGAGTGGAGGATTATAAATGATATCGTAGGTTCCCGGCCCACGCTTTCACCTGGTGTTTTCTGACAAACTCCCAACCAGCGCGATTGTTTATTTGTGCCTCAAATGCCAGCTATTACATTCAAAGTACATGTTATGAAAACTTTTCCTCATGTAGTATACTACTCGTCAAAAGTCAAGGGGCCACTTAGAAAAACCTTGGTTGAAACCATAAAACAAATCTGATATAAACGTAATTAGTATCAGTCAAAACGGCATTTATTGAATACCAAATTGACATGTCACGTAAAGAAATGGAAACATACATTCAAACGCAATGAAGCTGTGAAGTGTGTCACCCACCTTTTCAAAAGTCACACAATAGATATTGGACAAATAGACATTTCAAAATCGGATATGACCACCGTTTGCAGCAAGGCATTCAAGACAGCGTAGACGCATCGAGTCCACAAGGGTCCGAAGAGTATCCCGAGGAACAGCTTGCCATTCCTGAAGCAGAAACGCAGTCAGCTGTGCAACATCCATTGGCAGGGGGTGATTTGTTGACAATCTTCGACCAAAGACATCCCAGATGTGCTCAATCGGAGAAAGGTCAGGTGAATGAGCTGGCCACGCCATCCTGATGATCCCATGTTGCTGAATAAACTCATTCACCACACGAGCTCGATGCGGTCGAGCGTTATCATCTTGGAGGATGGCATTACCACCTATGGCCTCCAGAGCAGGCTGAACAATTGGTCTCAAGATTTCGTTCTGGTATCTTGGGCCGGTCAAGTTGCCTTGGATGATGTAGAGTGGGGTCCTGCCGTGTCTGTAGAAGCCTCCCCAGGCCATGACAGAACCCCTACCATAACGATCCACTTCTCGAATTGTGTCATCAGTAAATCGCTCTCCTGGTCGTCTCCAAACTCGAATCCTGCCATCATTGAATGACACAGTGAAGCGAGATTCATCAGTGAAGAGAACTTGATTCCATTGTTGCCTTGTCCATCGGATGTGCTCGCGACACCAAGCAACACGGGCTCTGCGATGAGCAGGAGTAAGAGGGATTCTGACTGCAGGACGTCGAGCAGCCAGTCCAAATTCATGTAAACGTCTGCGAATGGTGCTTTGACTGACATTAACGTTTACAGTTTGCCTCAGCTTACATTTTAGAGTGGAACAAGTCACTGTTCGATGGCGCAGGGTTGACAACAAGAGGTACCGGTCATCATGTCTATTGGTGCATCTAGGGCGACCTGGCCGGTGGCGATCCTCCACACTTCCTGTGGCCTGAAATCTCTCCAAAATTCTTTGGATATTAGTGTGGCACTGCCAGCCGTCTAGCAACTTCACGAACAGATAAACCACTTTCAACCCACGCTATAGCCCTCATTCTTTGTAAGGTGTCAAGACTTCTTCTTGGTGGCATGGTTTTTGCAAGTGATGAAACTACCCTAAGTCTGCTGATTGTAAAACAAATTAAGAGTGAACTCTGTTCACGAAAAGTCGCCATTGCACGTGGAATGTCAATCAGCACGATTACTTCACCTGTTTGGTTGTAAGGAAGTTTGAAAAAAGAGATTAAAAATGTGAATTTATGGTCAGCAAACCAAATTGTACGTGATCACGATGGTTGTCGGTGAGTTGTTTTTATGCTTAACGTGCATAGAGGACTGTCAGAGGAAGATATTGCACCCACTTTTACTAAAAACTTCCTTCGTTTAATCATTCTATGCGCTTATATAAATGTGTATTGAAAATAATAGGGTGGCCCTTGACTTTTGACGAGTAGTATATTCTCCATGACTCACGCGTCTGAAAAATTCAAACAGTCATCATATGGAGTTGTAATATGGTAAAAGGTTGTTAAAGTTGGCTTATATCACACTTCCTGCTCACTCTTCTAAATGTCTTCCAAGATTGCGTTTATCTATAATCACTTGTCCCAAACAGTCGAGTCGGAAGTGATTATGCAATCTTAAGCAAACACTTCATGCTCGCTGTCATGGGTTGCCTCTCCTTCGCACTGCAGTCGCGGTCTACCAGTGGCCAAACTCAAGAGTATCTAAAATGAGTCTCTAAAGGTGTATACCTTCGCACAAGATTACTCTTGGCAGAGTTGTAGATAGAAGGATAATAATGCTTCTATCTCAAGGTAGTCTTCACAAGATAATTCAGAAGTCAAGAACAATGCTGCATAGGGCAGAGCACTATTAACTTATATCTGATCCGCCACCTTTTTTGAAGTTTTAAGCAATGATGTGGCTTGTTCGAGCCCCCAGCTGGTTTGATAGAGCGAAATAACTTTTATAAGTATGTTTTGCTCTATGGCTGTAAATATATGTATATATATATATATATATATATATATATATATATATATATATATATATATATATATATATATATATATATATATATATATATATATATATATATATATATATATATATATATATAAAACAGATTTTCGATGATAGATGCCTTCTCTTATCTATAAGTACTGAATCAACTATGAATTTGTACAATAACATAACAAATTTAATAACCAATTTGTCTTTATCAAATTTAAATAAATATGGATGAAAGTGACTTTAGAGGTTTTAAAATGTGTCTTCACTGAGACTGATGGTTATTATTGTCCGTTGCCGTGCGCCTGCTATTAAAAAGAAACGTAACTGGTGGAGTACTGCAATGGGTCTTTGTCAGTTATTTTGTGAGGAGGACGCTTCTCTAGAGGTGTCTAGATTAACTTCACTCCTAATGTCAAAGTGGGTGTCTTCACAACTTGTCCACTGTAGGTAGTTGGTGTCGAACCCAGCTTCTTGAATCACAAGATAGTGGCGAAGATTCTTACCTCAGACTAATCTGGTACTAAGAACCGTCTTGCAGCTTCCAACCACAAACTTTAGGAAACATAAAAGAACAAAATACCTCTGCTAAGTACATTTGTGGGCTGAAGATTAACTGGCGCAATGTCTCGCTGTCCACCCACCAATGTTAGCCTCTCTGAATAATTATTCTCCATGAGTTTACACAGTATAACTCAGGGAATACGATTAGAAATCACCGTTATTCTTCTATTCATTTCAATAGGCAAAATGTGTCTGGACAGCGCGAGTGCAACGGCTTGCCTGAATTACACCTAGCAAATGATACTATACACTCTAGGCACATGCGCGGTAATCATCTCATTGCTCCATTCGGAGTCTGGGGTCACTTCTGCTTTCGCTTTCCTGGGCGAACTAGCATAAAGAAAACACCAGTGCTTGCTGTAGTGGTTTATGAACATACCATTTTCATATGTTGAGGTTGTCATCCTCCTATGCCTTGTATAACCACTTAGCAAGTAGAGAGATGTCAAAATTCACATAGTAAAATATATGTTTACACTCACCCCAAATGGGATGTACAATCTCCTGGCACAGATGAATAGACACAGCTTCAAACACTTGGTCGGAGAAATTTTAGCATTATTCTTAAGACGGGGCTCTGATTCCTTATGTTTCCAGTCTTGGTATTTAAAATTGCGTGTTCTCTTTTAAGTTATAAAGACGCCTAAATACTTTGGTCTGTAACTTTTAATTCTGGAATACTAGTCCGATGTCTCTCTGGCTCCGGGGAGTTGCTAATTTGACGTTGCGATGCAGTCTGATTTGTGTCTCCGATTTCGCTAGATTATAATTCCATTTCTCTCAGAAATTTTTTTTCAGAACCAGTGGTCCTAATGATGTCATACGCCCCCTGGTCTCATGGGTAGTGAGATCGGATGCCCAGCCTTCTCGGATAAGGGCGAAAAAATAGGAGGTTTCGTGTGCAAGTTGAACATGTTAAAAATCCCACGGCAGTTGGAAATCGTAAAGAGTAGGCCTATCAGGCGGCTGCCCTGGCAAAATTTAAAAATTAGAAACCTACCCACAACAACACTAATATTTATAGAATGTGTAATTCCTATATACACACATAGGGATTATTGCCAGTGCTACGGAGTTCGTGCACTGTGCTGAGATCCTCTTTCTGTGATCTAAGGAGGAGATCGGAACACTGATAGAGTAGTCCGTGTGCAATGAATATAGTCCATAAAACCAAACCAAACCATTTCTCAGTTCTTCCCAGATGGTACTTGTCACAGAGGTTTTATGATCATTGAATTGCCTATATCCTCTTCTTTTTCTTTCACCCGTATCCTCTATTTTTATTATCACTCTTTACCTTTTTCCTGCATTTTTCGCATCCATTCGTTTGCGAAAAATATTTTCTTTCCCATTCTCAATTTTACCGGTTTCTTTCTCATACTGGTAAACGCATTTATGACATAACGTGTCAGAGAGAGAGAGCGTTTAAATGCATTCTATTGCATTAGATGTCAGTGGACGATAGAACGTGTGAATACTCGTCTGGGCAGACAGAGATAGCAGACATGCGTCTGTACTTTTCTCATGTCGCGGGCGTTTTGTCAGGCTAGATGTCATACCGTCTAGCATTTTCACCTGACACTAACGTTTCTCTCAGAGTGAAGTGTGATATGACACTCACGCAGCGATCGGGAATAAGACATATAGTCTGGGTTTTTCCATGACACGCACGCTTCTCGGTCAGTTTGTTAACGTAGGTGTGAAGACGCACCGGTGGCACTTACGGCATGCGTCTAAGTTACGTAAGTGTTAGGAAAGACGAGAGATTGCGTGGTTTTGGAAATAGGACACATTCTTTGTGTGTGTTTCATATATCTTAAACGAGAGTTTGAGACTTAATTCACTCAGTAACTTCGCAGTCAAGACTAGAACAAGCCTTCGTTCGATTCCTAAGAATCTCTGTTAATAGAGATGGCATTTAGTTTGGTCGAAGTGGTTTAAGTTCTTAGTAGTTCTGTGTTGAGGTAAATATTATATATATTATATTCTAGTATTTTGTGAAGTGTTTAAAGTGTTAAATCGCTTATTTTATTTCACTAGTTAGATTTGGTGCAGAGCGCTTAATTTATATAGTCTGTATTATTTTATAGTGACGAGTTACAGTGGAAAACAGAAATTATATTTCTAGCTTAAGCTCAGTCGGCTATTAAGGAATTTAATTTTACTGCTAAAATAATCAGACGAGAATAAATTTTTCTAACTAACTTATAAGGCTAGATGCTTCATGAGTGGTGACGGAACACGTAGGTATTCCTAATTCATGATGATTGATTTTATGTATATAACATTTCTCAGGAAGGTTTAAATGATAAGTCAAGCGGTACGCTTGCAGTTTTAAAAAAAAATGTAAGTTATAGTGAGTACATAATATGTAAAATATTTCATATGTGGTTTTTCTTCCCTATTCAGTGAATACTGGGGTAACCCAAAACTTTGCCGGCGTTTAGTACAGAGACATACCTGTGAGAAACATAAACATTTATATCTTTTTAACCACGTGGGTTTACAAGTTAACACCTGTCTGACAGTGCGTATGTCTTCATTAATAGACAGAGTACAACTCTCATTAACGGGTTTTATTAAAGACTAAATGTTTTATACTGGGCCTGTGAGCCAGATCAGATTTTCTGCATAAACTTTATGTACAAATTTAGCCGTTGTGGCAAGTAACATATTAACGTCAGTAACATTCCGACGGAGTTTCGACTAGTGGTGTGGTGACCAAATAAAGTCCTTTCCTGAAAGTAGACACCGATCTGACATTCCTCAATTCTAGAAACCTAAGCTATTGACACTGTGCTCGTTGTTAATGTTTCGTGCCTGGACAATTTTAATGTGACCTGAACAGACATCCGAAAAATAAGAACACCCAAGGAGTCGTTCCCGGAAGCAGAGAATTCATCCTGTCTTTTTGGAACTGGGGATTTCTTGGTCAAAGACTGCCCTTGACGAGTCTGTAGGTGAATGTCCTAAAAATTGTATTACCAGAAGTGGCTATCTAAGCTGTGAGTATGAACATGTGCACGTGTGCTCGGCTGAATGAATAAAGTGAATGCAGGACGGAGTGATTTTTTTATTGTTGTAATTGGGCATCCATTTTGCTATCTTAACTTTCTGTATGCAAGTATTGCTAATCATATTTCCCTTAAAATAGAGCAGAGATATCAAGTCTGTCCATACCTTAAGAAGACGGAAATATTAGACCTAATCCTATGTATCCTTGTTTCCTTGGGGCTATCACTTTCTTCCAACAGGACTGTGGGCATACCTCGAGGGATAAGATCTAACTGTGGGTCTATCATGCCAGTAGCAATTCCTTGATTTTTTAATGACCATTTGTATATGTTTTTGATGTAATTTCTATGTGCTGTGAAGAAATTTTAGATGATAATTAAAATTTCTCTTGAAATTAAGCAGCGTGTTGGTCAGCTCGTTCTAGAATATTTATATAATCATTTGTTATAGTTTTCCCACGTCTGTACGTCAAACTGTCATCATATATGTGCGTGCACGTGAGTGGTTATATATATATATATATATATATATATATATATATATATATATATATATATATATATATATATATATATATATGTGTGTGTGTGTTTAGACTGTCTGACTCCTCGAAAGCTGTCGTAGAAGATAGGTGAGAGAGAGAAGATTTCTCGATCTCAGAGACAGCCTCTTAATCACATTCTACCATCTCACTCGTGGAAATCTGTTGCTATTACTACTTCTCACAGTGACTATCACTTATTCTAATCTATTCAGAAGGGACTAACCAAAGTCTTAATTCCCCTATGTAGTGGTTTTTGTTGGTATTGTATGGTTGAGATGTTACCTAGTGTAATGAATGAGGTCAGAAGTGAAGGCTCCTGAGATAAATGTTGATGCGAATTACAGAAGGCCCTTCTTACTACCACTTACGACCTCAAACATATCTTTTTTTTTTCTCTACTAATATGAATGTAGCTACGTTAAAAGTCTAGGGTACTGAAATGTAATGTGTTGTAGTAGATTACCCACACACACACAGATATTTAATAAGTCTAATAATAATAATAAAATTTATAACACACTGAACTAACTCAGGCTGTTTTAGTTTTAAATATTAAATCTTTTGTTAAATTTATTTGTTCTGAACCAAATGTTTGTTGGTCAGAACATATGAAATATTATGGAGTTATAAATGGAATGCATAATTATATGACATAATAAAATGGAATGTGATTACAAAGGTATGTTATAAGTCTGGTTAATATTAATTATATTAGATTGTCCCAAGAGAACTATTACTGAATGTACTGTTGGGGTGGTATCATCACGCCCAATCTGTGACTACCAAAACATTGTCCATTGACTTATGGGATGAATACATGGTTTATTTTCCCACAATGGTATGTCTTTATTAGATGGTGAATTAGTTGGTGGATTAGTTGGTAAATTAGTTGGTGAATTTCCAGCAGGCCAGATTCTCACGTATCTCGACTGCGTCGATCTTGTACAAGAGTCTGGTGGCCCCTCCTCTCCGTGCTGGAGTACAATATTCGGCTGCTCTGACACAATGTTAGACTGCACTGGTCCACGCTTGTGTATTTCACAACAGCATCTGGCACCTCTTCGGTGCCAAACAGAAACTCACAATTCTGAAATAAAAGTTTTGTGGCATGTGTCAGAACTCTACCTACTGAGCCACTTCTGCACACAACACTACACAACAACACCACACAGACTGGGTCAGATCTCTCTGACCACACAGCACATCTTACCCAGTTGTTTTCATATAGTACTAGTTCCCCAAGACTACATTGCATCTGAGATATGTTCAATAGTTTCCTTCTATTCAATAAGATAGGTGATATGTTCCACTGATCTCAACAATAGATCCGCCTTCCATAGTTTTAGTAGGCGTCCATATATTTTGTTTGTCTCTAGACCCTGAACTTGGGCTGGGGATCTAGAGCGAGCACTTACTTGTCGTAATCATTTTATATGATATGGCAGTATCAATCACTCGAAATATTAAAATGTACAAAAGAAATACTTTCATTCTTACCAGAATTCAGAATTGAGAACACAGTTAAATGCTAGCAAAACTCAGCTGAGCTGCTGGCTATATGATGGCGTCCCACTAAAATTATGTATTATCTTCTGGAAACAACACCACAGGCAATACCACTGTGTCTCTGGACAGTCTTGTAACGAATGGCAAAAATGCGCATCTCTGTCCTGCCAATATGATTTCATTCATCCAATCACCGACTCCCCCCCCCCTAACTTTCAAATCTACAACCAAAAGTCAAATTTCAGTCAGCTCTCAGTCAAGTATGTACTACTGCCTGTTGGTCCGTCTGTCTCTACTTGTTTTTCATACAAAAACACGCTTGGTTCTTGGACCAACGCCATGCAATACCCTACACACTTCTGCCTCCGAAGTTATTTTTAGCCACAATTCTCCACCTTTCCCCTCTCTTTAATTACAGCTCGATTTTGGCACTTGCGTGTCTCAAGGCCGAAAATTTTGAAACTTTAGTGACATTTTTTAACAGTGCAGTCGCTCGTCTGATATGAACAACACAGTCTTTTGTCAATATCTTCCTTATTATCTATCGGTCTGTATAATTTAAAGTATATTATTTCTCTGCTCAAGACGGGCTATCAAACTAGCTAGGTTTTATATTCATAACATTATTATTAAGAAAAAATTACTTTTTCAAGGTTAGTTTTTTTCTTTTGAAATATGTTCGAGAACCTTCTCCACGGCGTTTGCCGCTGAATTCAAATAACAACCAAGTATCGTAAAAGTCCAAGAAATGACTGTTTCTGACAAGAGCTAAAGTCGTTTCTGTCCATTTCCTTACATTGTGTCAACTAGTGACGTGGATTTTTTTTTCTCTTTTACTACCAATTGCGTCTTTTAGCCTTGCTATCTTCAAACACGTGTTCAGTCATATTTTTCCTTTTGTGTTCTCCGTTTCTCTCCCGTCTACAAAGGGTAAACGTTTCGTCTGCACGTCTAACTCGTTAGTTTTAAATGGCGGAAGGAAAGGCTGGCATGGGCGAGCATGTCTCCTAGTATCTTACGCATTATTTTTAACCCTACATTTTATCGTTAAATTTGGAGATATTTTAACGTTGTATCATGGTAAATTCATCACACATCTCCCCACCTGAGAACATGCACTACGGCAAGTTCCAAAACCAGTAATACACATAGATAAAATGACTCCTCACGCCTGCCACTACTCTAATCTTGATCACAGGGGTGCCGACTGAGGAAATCTGCACCGACATTCAATGATCGCACGTCCTTTTTTGTTTGTGGTCTAGGTGCTCTCTGCAGTTTTTCCAAGTTCTTGGGATCAGGGGTCATGTTACCCTGATATACAGTGTGTCCCAAGAATTCCAACTCCTTGCATCCAATACAACATTTTGTTGGCCTAGCAGTTAAGTTCGCCTCCCTAAGCCTATCAAATAACATTTTTAGAGAGTTAATGTGTTCTTCAAATGTCTCTGTGGCGACGAGAATATCATCCATGAAATTCGTGATACATGGGTTATTCAGGGGATCCAACAATTTGCGCATCATCCTTGAAAATACACTCGGAGCATTTTTCAATCCGAATGGTAGCATGTTGAATTCATAATGTCCTTCCGAAGTGCTAAAAGCTAAATAAGGTCTCACTTCAGGCTTCACTGGAATCTGGTAATAGCCTTTACTAAGATCCACCTTTGAAAAGTATTTTGCCTTGTTTAATCTGGCAAATAACTGTTTTGTGTCTGGTAATGGATCCACTTGTCCTTCTGTGACAGCATTCAGTTTCCTGTAATCTATGCACAGTCTGTGTTCCCCAGACGGTTTCCTCAACAAAACTACACTGGAGCTAAAAGATGATTCACTGTGTGAAATAATCCCCTCCTTCAACAAATAATCTATTTCTTCTTTCAATGCCTTCTCCTTCGCGAACGGAATAGAATAGGCTCTCATACAGATTGGGTTTGAGTCTACCAGTTTCATGTCATACTGTAGCAAATTTGTATGTCCTGGTTTATCTGTTAATACATCTGTATGTTCCTCCAGAACCTGTTGAACTCTCTCCCTCTGGTTTTTAGTCAGGTGCTTACTGACTTTTACCTGTGCTGCTGTTTCACAAGGATGTAATGGGTATTCATGTGAGGTGAGTGGTTCCTTTTGCATTTGAGTTGCGATAGCCAAGGTCAGTAAGGGGGTGCTTTCCTGGAGTGGTCTGTCCAGATACTTCTTTAAAAGGTTTACATGATAAACTTTCTCCTTCCCCTTTTTGTCAATTTTATAGTTTGTTCTAGACACCTTCTCTAGAACCGTATATGGACCTTGCCATCCAATTTGTAATTTATTCTGGCTGCCGGGTAGTAGAAGAAGCACCTTCTCTCCCACAGCTAGTTCTCTGTCCTTTGCCTTCCTATTAAAATATGCTGCATGTTTCTTCCTGGCTTGTCTCAAATTATCATTTGCCAGTTTCCATCCAGCTTTCAGACGAGTGGTCAGTTCGTTCACATATTGATACGATGAGGTAACAGTCTCTTCCGCCTTCTCATCTGTCCAGGTCCTTAATAGTGCTTCTAATGGACCTTTTATTGGCCTCCCAAATAGCAGAGTTGCGGGAGCCATCCCGGTTGAACTATGTGGTACCTCCCGGTACGCAAACAATGCGGCGGGCAGGAATTGATCCCACAGATCCGGTTTTTCGTGTGCCAGCTTCTCAGGATAGAAATGAGAGTCCCGTTGAACCTCTCTACCTGGCCGTTCCCTTGTGGATGGTACGGACTACAATGAAAGTGTCTGGCTTGAAATAGCTTAAAAACTTCTTCCGTTAGTTTCCCCTTGAACTGAGAGCCATTATCCGTCAAGATTTGATGCGGGAATCCTAATCTTGTGAATATTGTAAGTAGTGCCTCTGCTACATGTTTTGAATCAATTGATGGCAGGGCTACCGCCTCTCCCCACATAGAACAAGTGTCCACCAGAGTAAGGATGTAACTGTTCCTCCTCTTGGTCCGAGTGAGAGGTCCCACAATATCCACTGCAACCCTCTCAAAAGGTGTTCCCACTATGGGCATTTCCCCTAGAGTTGCAGGAGCAGTCCAGTGCTTTGGAGCTACCCTTTGACATTCTGGACAGGATTTGACATATCTTTTTATATCCTCCGTTATCCCTGGCCAGAAGTAATGACAAGCTATACGCTGTCCTGTGGCGCTGATCCCCATGTGACCACTGAAGGGAATCGCATGCCCGAGTTCCATCACTTTATCCCTATATGAAGTGGGAAGAACCAGCTGGTTGTGACCATTTGTTCCAGTTCCGGCCTTCCTGTATAATAGTTTGTTCTTCATAAATATTCTCCTTTGCTTGGAGGTGTGTGGCATTTGGGCAATTTTTTAAAACATGGCTTGAGTGTCCTATCCTCAGCCTGCGCCTTCCTCATCTCCTCTGGATGAGCATTTATAGGTTCACCTTCTTCCTCCTTTTTCTGTGACCTGGTCTGCACTGTCGCCATGATCACAGGTCTCTCGGGATTCCCCAAGAAGACGTATCTACACCCCAATATCAGAGGGTAGATTGGTTCATCTATCACTGCTGCTCTGATTTCTCCTTCCACATAGCGAGTTTTCACCGTTATCCTTGCGATGGGAAGTGTCATGAGTGGTATGTCCTTAGTCGCCCCTTGTATTTCCACTGTTTCTGTGGTATACTGACTTGGGTCCACTAGGCTAGACTTCACAACTGAATCATAATCCAAACCTGTATCATAAAGGCACCTTATGGTGACCCCATTACAAATAACATCCTCACAAACTGGGGGGTGATAAGGTTCCTGTTGTCCATTAGGATTAACCTTTAATCTTTGCGTCCCCGACTTCATTGCAGCAATGTTTGAAGGTTTCCTTCTACAAAATTCGGTGTTATGGTTATCCTTCTTGCACCATTTACACCATCTTTTTCCTTGGTTTAACGGTTTTCTTTCATTGCATTTGTGGTCATTGCACTGTGACTTTCTGTCGCGATAGTCATTTCTTGGCCTATCAAAGTTTGTCCTGCCTTTATTACCCTGTTCTCTATTATCACGTTTATTAAATTGCTGCGGAGCTTTAAAATTTTCTATGTGCTTCTTTTTAGTGCCACTTACCTCTGCCTGGGCTGCCTGATACCTCTCAGCGACATTTAAAACCTCCCCCAACCTCTCTGCACCTTGTTCCATGAGAAATTTTCTCAAGTCTGGAGCCATGGACTCTCTCAATTGCTTTATCATGATCATTTCTTTAAGATCTTGGGTCTTCCCCAGAGCAGTCCATTTCTCCAAATAGGTTTCCAGTCTGGCAGAGAATTGGTGGTATGTCTCCCCAGACAACAGCTTGGCATTTCTAAATTTCTTACGGTAAAATTCACCATTTTTTTCGTATCTTAATAACAAAGTCTGCTTTAGCATGTCATAATTGTCTTGGTCTTCTCTGTTCATTTTAGCGAAGACTTCATAAGAAGTACCTCTCAGTCCCTGTGATAACTTTAAACTCCACCTCTCTCTCTCTAACCCATATGTAGTAGCTAATAACTCAAATCTACTGAGGTACCCCTCGATGTCATCGTCTTTCTCAACAAAATGGTCTAAATGAAACCCCATAGCCGAGTTTGAGACTCCCTGACTGGGCGTAGCATCTGGGGCAAAAGGGCTGGCACTATTTTCAGGAGCATGGCCTTGTAATTCCAGCTCCCTTAGTCGTAATTCGTTCTCCCTTTGTAACCTTCTATCTTCTGCCTCCCTTTCGGCAGTCAAACTTTTTTCTTCTGCTTCCCTTTCGGCAGTCAACCTTTTTTCTTCTGCTTCCCTTTGCTGTCGTTTTTCTTCTGCCTCTAATGCTTTAGCCTCTTTGTCAGCCTCAATCTGCAGCCTCTTAAGTTCTTTATCAGCCTCAATTTGTAACCTCTTCTCTTCAGCTAACCTCCTATCTTCCCTTTCAATATACTTGTCACATTCAGCAGTTACATACTGAATTAAAACCTGACCTTCCATTCCCATTTCCTTCGCCGTTAGCACAGCAGCTGATCTGAACTTTGCCAGGTCAGCCATCATACAAAATAACACTGACCAGGGTAAATCTACTTACTTAATGACAGGTAATTCTAATTAATAAATAGATCAAGGTAATTCTAATTAATTAATTAATTAACTAACTGGCTGTGAAGATTCACCAACTTTGATTTTCCACTTTTATTTTAGGGACACTTTTTAAATTTTTACAATTTGTCCCCACTGGTTTACTTCTCCCACCAGGAGATTCTAATATCTTTAATTAACTAAATATCCCTGGACAAGACCCCAATATTTGTAGTGGTTTTTGTTGGTATTGTATGGTTGAGATGTTACCTAGTGTAATGAATGAGGTCAGCTGTGAAGGCTCCTGAGATAAATGTTGATGCGAATTACAGAAGGCCCTTCTTACTACCACTTACGACCTTAAACATATCTTTTTTTCTCTACTAATATGAATGTAGCTACGTTAAAAGTCTAGGGTACTGAAATGTAATGTGTTGTAGTAGATTACCCACACACACACATATGTTTAATAAGTCTAATAATAATAATAAAATTTATAACACACTGAACTAACTCAGGCTGTTTTAGTTTTAAATATTAAATCTTTTGTTAAATTTATTTGTTCTGAACCAAATGTTTGTTGGTCAGAACATATGAAATATTATGGAGTTATAAATGGAATGCATAATTATATGACATAATAAAATGGAATGTGATTACAAAGGTATGTTATAAGTCTGGTTAATATTAATTATATTAGATTGTCCCAAGAGAACTATTACTGAATGTACTGTTGGGATGGTATCATCACGCCCAATCTGTGACTACCAAAACATTGTCCATTGACTTATGGGATGAATACATGGTTTATTTTCCCACAATGGTATGTCTTTATTAGATGGTGAATTAGTTGGTGGATTAGTTGGTAAATTAGTTGGTGAATTTCCAGCAGGCCAGATTCTCACGTATCTCGACTGCGTCGATCTTGTACAAGAGTCTGGTGGCCCCTCCTCTCCGTGCTGGAGTACAATATTTGGCTGCTCTGACACAATGTTAGACTGCACTGGTCCACGCTTGTGTATTTCACAACAGCATTTGGCACCTCTTCGGTGCCAAACAGAAACTCACAATTCTGAAATAAAAGTTTTGTGGCATGTGTCAGAACTCTACCTACTGAGCCACTTCTGCACACAACACTACACAACAACACCACACAGACTGGGTCAGATCTCTCTGACCACACAGCACATCTTACCCAGTTGTTTTCATATAGTACTAGTTCCCCAAGACTACATTGCATCTGAGATATGTTCAATAGTTTCCTTCTATTCAATAAGATAGGTGATATGTTCCACTGATCTCAACAATAGATCCGCCTTCCATAGTTTTAGTAGGCGTCCATATATTTTGTTTGTCTCTAGACCCTGAACTTGGGCTGGGGATCTAGAGCGAGCACTTACTTGTCGTAATCATTTTATATGATATGGCAGTATCAATCACTCGAAATATTAAAATGTACAAAAGAAATACTTTCATTCTTACCAGAATTCAGAATTGAGAACACAGTTAAATGCTAGCAAAACTCAGCTGAGCTGCTGGCTATATGATGGCGTCCCACTAAAATTATGTATTATCTTCTGGAAACAACACCACAGGCAATACCACTGTGTCTCTGGACAGTCTTGTAACGAATGGCAAAAATGCGCATCTCTGTCCTGCCAATATGATTTCATTCATCCAATCACCGACTCCCCCCCCCTAACTTTCAAATCTACAACCAAAAGTCAAATTTCAGTCAGCTCTCAGTCAAGTATGTACTACTGTCTGTTGGTCCGTCTGTCTCTACTTGTTTTTCATACAAAAACACGCTTGGTTCTTGGACCAACGCCATGCAATACCCTACACACTTCTGCCTCCGAAGTTATTTTTAGCCACAATTCTCCACCTTTCCCCTCTCTTTAATTACAGCTCGATTTTGGCACTTGCGTGTCTCAAGGCCGAAAATTTTGAAACTTTAGTGACATTTTTTAACAGTGCAGTCGCTCGTCTGATATGAACAACACAGTCTTTTGTCAATATCTTCCTTATTATCTATCGGTCTGTATAATTTAAAGTATATTATTTCTCTGCTCAAGACGGGCTATCAAACTAGCTAGGTTTTATATTCATAACATTATTATTAAGAAAAAATTACTTTTTCAAGGTTAGTTTTTTTCTTTTGAAATATGTTCGAGAACCTTCTCCACGGCGTTTGCCGCTGAATTCAAATAACAACCAAGTATCGTAAAAGTCCAAGAAATGACTGTTTCTGACAAGAGCTAAAGTCGTTTCTGTCCATTTCCTTACATTGTGTCAACTAGTGACGTAGATTTTTTTTTTCTCTTTTACTACCAATTGCGTCTTTTAGCCTTGCTATCTTCAAACACGTGTTCAGTCATATTTTTCCTTTTGTGTTCTCCGTTTCTCTCCCGTCTACAAAGGGTAAACGTTTCGTCTGCACGTCTAACTCGTTAGTTTTAAATGGCGGAAGGAAAGGCTGGCATGGGCGAGCATGTCTCCTAGTATCTTACGCATTATTTTTAACCCTACATTTTATCGTTAAATTTGGAGATATTTTAACGTTGTATCATGGTAAATTCATCACACCCTATCAAAAATCTACGACAGAATGGTTGGCTCGTCTAACGGGATTTTGAACTTTTGAACAGGAAAACGAGACGACAGAATGGTGGCTCGTTTTTCCGGGAATTGAACTCTAGTCCTGAGCAAATACGAATATCAGCTCGTTTGCAGGATTAATTTTCTTTATTCTGATATAGAGTAAGAGTGGGATGTCTTGTGAGTTTTGTATCTTTTAAAAAAATAACTATCCCCTAGACATATCGATCTGTTTTATGGGCGTGCTAATAATTGTTTTTCCACAGCATTATTGAGCATTATACATTTGGTTTACAGGTTGATTTTGTCGGAATATATGTTAATTACTGAGTTTGTAATAAGAAACGCTGGTAAAGTTTGTGAGTGTATAACATTCACAGGGTTCTGAAGCAGGAAAGTGTTTGAACTAAGTTAAGGAGTGCGTTTCGGACTATTTATCCAGATTAATTGCCTCCCTTACCCTAACTGTCTTCAGGGGTAAACCTGATAGTGGATTAAAAATTAAGGGAATTTTTTTTTCTTCTTTTTAAATTTTTGCAATAATTATTTTGTTTCCACTGTAGCAACTTATTTTTCATTAGTAATCTTAACTACCATTTATTTGGCGTAGTCGTCTGCATTAGGTGCTTTATTGCCGATTAATAGCAGCGATAGTTACAGACACTGTATTTTTGGAGGAGGTATCCCAGGTTATAAGGATATCATCTTTTGTTTGATAATTTTCTCGCAAGTGGTAGGAACCAGTGTATCTTTTTTATCTTTCGTTCTTGACTAAGTCTCAGTCACTGTTTTACAATGGCCGAAAGGGCGAAACTTAGACGGATGCTCAGGGACGAAGCGAGACAAGAAACTTTGGACGGAGACGAAGCGAAAGCTTTTGTCAGGGACGAACTTGAGAGATATGACGCGGAGAAGAAAGAAGAAGAACTAAGGAGGAAAGAAGAAGCAGCGGAGAGGAAAGAAGCGGAAGACCGGCTATTACAGCAGAAGAAGATGGACGAGGAAATGGAAATTCGCAGGATGCAGCATGAGGAAAGAGAGAAGGAGAAGGAAAGACAGCATGAGGAAAGAGAAAATGAGCAACGACAACAGCATGAGCTGGCACTTAAGACTCTAGAGTTCCAAAGCCGTGGTGCTGCCTCTACCTCCAGCAATGGAGAGTTTTCTCCTCATTCCTCTTTAACTGATCCTTCTAACACACAATCTACTCATCTCACCGCTATGTCTTTTGCGCTAGAATCTTTCCCGTGTCCAAATGAGAAGATTGACACGTATCTAGAAAAATTTCAAAAAATTGCAACTCTGTACGGTTTAGAGAGGTCGCGTTGGAATATGAAGCTTTCTCAGGCGCTGAAAAGCAGTGCGTATGATGTTTACGCCAAACTGGAAAGCAGCCAACAAGACAACTATGATGTGTTGAAGAAAGCGTTACTGGAGCGCTTCGAAATGAATGCTTGCAAATTTTTGCAACTGTTTCGCAACAGCAGGAAGGAGTGCTCTGAAACTTTCCAGCAGTTTTCATCTCGTTTGAAGGGATACTTGACGAAGTGCCTTGAGCTTTCACAGCTCCCCTCTACCTTTGAAGGTCATGAGGAATTTGTTTTAACCGAACAAATAAAGAACACTTTGTCTGCTGATACCTTGAGATTTCTAGCTGAGCAGGGGGCAGAAAAGCTCGAAGACATCTTAGAAAAATCTGAGCGATATCACAATGCGCTGGCTGAACTACCGGCCACAAAACTTAAACCGACAGAAGAGCATTTTCGGAAAAATAATCTAGACCAATCTTTTCATATTCCTCATGTTTCTAATCAAAATAACCACAGAGAAACTGGACCTCAAAACCCCCCTCCTGAAAAATCCAAGTTCTATAAAAACAAGTACCCCAACCACAGTAAGCAGTCTGATCAACCCGACCGCCCTTCATGGCAGCATGGCCAGAAAGGTCAAGGTGACAAAGGGAAAACCCCTGAGCACGGGACTAATGATCAGAGTGAGCACACCGAGCCTAAACGCATCGGATGCTTGCTAACAGTCTCGCAAGGCGGAATTATTGACAGTGATTCCCAACCTGTTGGGGATACACCCTCAACGCGAGGTACTGTTATTATGAACGGTTCTCAAACTTCTTGTTTATTTGACACGGGGCTTTCGTATGATTGCATTGTTGCCAGAAACCTGGTTAAACCCGGTCAAGAGACAGGAGAGACCGTCCAACATTGTGGAGTTCGTAAGAGTGATGCACCTACAGCGCTTCCCATTGCATGGGTGGTGATCCACTCTGATTTTGTCAGAGGTGTGATCAAAGCGGCTGTTATGGATGACCCCATCTACCCAGTCATACTTGGCGGGAGATACGTGTGTATTGGGAAACCGGAAGAGCCGATTGTGGCAGCAGTAACTACAAGAGGGCAAACCAAGAAGGAACGGGAGCCTGCGCCTAATTGGTTACCTATGGAACTTAAAGAAGCGCAACAAAAGGTCCCTACTTTGGCACCCTGCTTTAGGAAACTGCCCATGGCTAAGGAACCCAGACAGCACGGGGACATTTTTTCTAAGGATGGCGTACTTTATCGCAGAACGGGCAAGCCTGACCAAGGTTACAATCAGCTCCTAGTACCGAAACAGTACAGAAGCCAAATCCTAGAAATGGGGCACTCTCTTCCCTTCAGCGGACATATGGGACAGAACGCCACAAACCAACGGATAACCACTCATTATTGGTGGCCAGGAGTAAATACTGATATTATCAGATATGTCAAATCCTGTGCCCAGTGCCAACGGGTACCACCCAAGCAACGGACACCCCCAGTCTCGTTGGGTGAAATGCCAATAGTGGGAACACCATTCGAACGGGTTGTGATCGATATTTTAGGACCCTTAGAAAGGACTAAAAGAAGGAACAGGTTTATCGTGACCTTAGTCGACACATGCACTTTATGGGCAGAAGCTATCCCGCTAACATGCGCAGATACCAAGCATGTCGCAGAAGCCCTCGTGCAGATTTTCACTCGGTTGGGATTCCGTCAACAAGTGTTGACGGATAACGGATCTCCATACCGAAACCTGTTGATGGATGAGATCGTGAAGATCTTGAGGACCCAACACATCTACACAAAGCCATATACTCCGGCCGGAAATGGGCTCGTGGAACGTATTAATGGAAACCTCAACATGATGTTAAGTAAACTGGCACAAGTGAAACCTGAAGATTGGGATCTTTGTATTCCTGCAGCTTTATTTCGCTATAGAGAATCTCCTCATACTTCCACAGGATTTCCGCCAGCGACGCTTTTATTCGGCAGACCCATTAAGGGCCCGCTTGAAGCCTTACTTTGGTCGCTGACAGACCAGAAGGCTGACGAGACATTTGTCTCAGCAAGTAAATATGTGTCGGATTTAAAGGAAAGGTTGAAACTAGGATGGGACCTAGCAACGACCAACTTTAAGCGAGCACGCACAAAGCACGCTAACCGATACAGGAAAGTCGCGAAAGAGAGATAACTGGAAGCAGGAGAGAAAGTTTTGGTGTTACTCCCTACCGGAAACAACCAACTGAGGATCGGATGGCAAGGGCCGTTTACCGTCCTGAAAAAGATTTCTAAGGCTAACTACCAGATCTCTATTCAAATAAAGGAAAAGGTTTTCCATTTAAATCTGTTAAAGAGATACTTGGAAAAACCAGTGCCAACCTCCGACCATCTCCTGACGATCGCCAAAACTGACGAAGATGACGATAGTGGCAGGGAAACTCCACTGCACACAGACGAAATCTTTCAAAAATGTCAGAAGTGGCGACGCTCTTTCAAGCGCGCATGGGAGACATTCCAGAGAAAGGAAACTTTGGGAGGAGACGTGAGTAGGAATTGGAGAGAGATGGAGGGGGAAGATGAGAGGGAAGAGGACAGAAACCCTGAAGCTACGGATATAGGAAATTTAATTCCATAACGTAGACATGGAGTGCTTCCATATCTTAAAGGGGGGGACGTTCTGTCACAGAGGTTTTATGATCATTGAATTGCCTATATCCTCTTCTTTTTCTTTCACCCGTATCCTCTATTTTTATTATCACTCTTTACCTTTTTCCTGCATTTTTCGCATCCATTCGTTTGCTAAAAATATTTTCTTTCCCATTCTCAGTTTTACCGGTTTCTTTCTCATACTGGTAAACACATTTATGACATAACGTGTCAGAGAGAGAGAGAGCGTTTAAATGCATTCTATTGCATTAGATGTCAGTGGACGATAGAAGGTGTGAATACTCGTCTGTGCAGACAGAGATAGCAGACATGCGTCTGTACTTTTCTCATGTCGCGGGCGTTTTGTCAGGCTAGATGTCATACCGTCTAGCATTTTCACCTGACACTAACGTTTCTCTCAGAGTGAAGTGTGATATGACACTCACGCAGCGCTCGGGAATGAGACATATAATCTGGGTTTTTCCATGACACGCACGCTTCTCGGTCAGTTTGTTAACGTAGGTGTGAAGACGCACCGGTGGCACTTACGGCATGCGTCTAAGTTACGTAAGTGTTAGGAAAGACGAGAGATTGCGTGGTTTTGGAAATAGGGCACATTCTTTGTGTGTGTTTCATATATCTTAAACGAGAGTTTGAGACTTAATTCACTCAGTAACTTCGCAGTCAAGACTAGAACAAGCCTTCGTTCGATTCCTAAGAATCTCTGTTAATAGAGATGGCATTTAGTTTTGTCGAAGTGGTTTAAGTTCTTAGTAGTTCTGTGTTGAGGTAAATATTATATATATTATATTCTAGTATTTTGTGAAGTGTTTAAAGTGTTAAATCGCTTATTTTATTTCACTAGTTAGATTTGGTGCAGAGCGCTTAATTTATATAGTCTGTTTTATTTTATAATGACGAGTTACAGTGGAAAACAGAAATTATATTTCTAGCTTAAACTCAGTCGGCTATTATCGAATTTAATTTTACTGCTAAAATAATCAGACGAGAATAAATTTTTCTAACTAACTTATAATGCTAGATGCTTCATGAGTGATGACGGAACACGTAGGTATTCCTAATTCATGATGATTGATTTTATGTATATAACATTTCTCAGGAAGGTTTAAATGATAAGTCAAGCGGTACGCTTGCAGTTTAAAAAAAAAATGTAAGTTATAGTGAGTACATAATATGTAAAATATTTCATATGTGGTTTTTCTTCCCTATTCAGTGAATACTGGGGTAACCCAAAACTTTGCCGGCGTTTAGTACAGAGACATACCTGTGAGAAACATAAACATTTATATCTTTTTAACCACGTGGGTTTACAAGTTAACACCTGTCTGACAGTGCGTGTGTCTTCATTAATAGACAGAGTACAATTCTCACTAACGGGTTTTATTAAAGACTAAATGTTTTATACTGGGCCTTTGAGCCAGATCAGATTTTCTGCACAAACTGTATGTACAAATTTAGCCGTTGTGGCAAGTAACATACTAACGTCAGTAACATTCCGACGGAGTTTCGACTAGTGGTGTGGTGACCAAATAAAGTCCTTTCCTGAAAGTAGACACCGATCTAACATTCCTCAATTCTAGAAACCTAAGCTATTGACACTGTGCTCGTTGTTAATGTTTCGTGCCTGGACAATGTTAATGTGACCTAAACAGACATCCGAAAAATAAGAACACCCAAGGAGTCGTTCCCGGAAGCAGAGAATTCATCCTGTCTTTTTGGAACTGGGGATTTCTTGGTCAAAGACTGCCCTTGACGAGTCTGTAGGTGAATGTCCTAAAAATTGTATTACCAGAAGTGGCTATCTAAGCTGTGAGTATGAACATGTGCACGTGTGCTCGGCTGAATGAATAAAGTGAATGCAGGACGGAGTGATTTTTTTATTGTTGTAATTGGGCACCCATTTTGCTATCTTAACTTTCTGTATGCAAGTATTGCTAATCATATTTCCCTTAAAATAGAGCAGAGATATCAAGTCTGTCCATACCTCAAGAAGGGGGAAATATTAGACCTAATCCTATGTATCCTTGTTTCCTTGGGGCTATCACTTTCTTCCAACAGGACTGTGGGCATACCTCGAGGGATAAGATCTAACTGTGGGTCTATCATGCCAGTAGCAATTCCTTGATTTTTTTATGACTATTTGTATATGTTTTTGATGTAATTTCTATGTGTTGTGAAGAAATTTTAGATGATAATTAAAATTTCTCTTGAAATTAAGCAGCGTGTTGGTCAGCTCGTTCTAGAATATTTATATAATCATTTGTTATAGTTTTCCCACGTCTGTACGTCCAACTGTCATCATATATGTTCGTGCACGTGAGTGGTTATATATATATATATATATATATATATATATATATATATATATATATATATATATATATATATATATATATATGTGTGTGTGTGTGTGTGTTTAGACTGTCTGACTCCTCGAAAGCTGTCGTAGAAGATAGGTGAGAGAGAGAAGATTTCTCGATCTCAGAGACAGCCTCTTAATCACATTCTACTATCTCACTCGTGGAAATCTGTTGCTATTACTACTTCTCACTGTGACTATCACTTATTCTAATCTATTCAGAAGGGACCAACCCAAGTCTTAATTCCTCTATCAAAAATCTACGACAGTACTTCCGACAAACTTTCCAATAAAACCTTATGTCTATTCTGGCTCTCAAATTAAACCAGTCCGGTCTCTTTCGAACTATGTGGGTCTGGGTGTTAAATCATTACTATCCCCCGCGTGTTTTAAAATATCAATTTTAAAATTTAAACTCGTGACCTCTTTCAAATATGGCAGTAATACTTCCTATTGTATTTGAACAAACTCACAAACACATCGGTGAATTTATTTCCTGGCTAATACCTTCCGCCCATATTGTCTCCTCTGACAGGTTATACGTACTGTTGCTACAGAGATGGTCCAGAGGAAGCGATTACATATTATCACCTGTATTTGCGTACATCCCCAGACGGATTTCTTAGAAAGCCAATCTGGCTTCCTTTCCATCGATCGTACGATACCACCTTGTGTCAACAAGGATCGTATCTATCAAAGGTGGCTAGATGACTTAAGTTATAAAAGTATTATCTACTGATATAGCCTTGTAATACTACGATTCACCTGGTGAAACGTAAAGAAGTCTAGGGAGTGGTTAGAGCAAAAAAAATGTAAGTGCATAAAATATGCGAAATAATAGGGAGATGAGGAAGGGAGAAAAGGTCGGAAAACACACGAACAAACGTATCGTCCCACTGGTACTTATGTCCTCCAGTAACTTGATATAATATCCATTTAACAGTCAATCTGTTGGGCCATATCAATTCGTTTGTCCATAACATGAATGCTAATAGTCATCAACGACCTTTATCCATAAGAAAAAAAGCAACTTCCTGAAGTAATTGTCATCCAATATATAGCCTCATCAGATCCAATATGCTTGGCCCTCAAGAAAACTGTGACGGAACTTTGAGGGGATGTATGACTCATAACAGATGGCCTGAGACATTGATGAAGCTATCTCAAACCACTATCAAACAATATAACTGGCCAACTGTGGCAACAGCATCACGTGCATAAGTTCCTCTATCCACATAGACATTTTATAATGATTCATCACGAACATCAGTTTATCTACACATTGAATGATTCCTTATAACAATTGGTATTAATGATCCAATCTTCCACAACTTAGTCCATATCATGACGCAAACTATATCTTTCACTTATTTATCTGTAAGTTCCAATGGGAACAAATTCCATAGTGAAAAACATACGTGCGTACACCTTGAATAAAACACAGCGGAATCGCCTCTGTCGCTATGCCAAACACAGGCACGTCGTATGCGACATACGCCGCATAGCGACAACAGATGTGCAAACATATGTGGGCATTACATTCACTTCAAATATAAAACTCACATGTGTCCTTCCCAAAGATGGACCGTTCGTCACATTAAACATTTTTCAAACGCTTTGAACGTGGTCGCCAGTACAACGCCGAAGCCACAGCTCCCATTTAAATCAGCGTGCAAAAGATGATTTTTATCGTACAAGTTATCATGATTATTGTTATCATTATTATTACTATTGGCTCTTCAGATGTAGATCTAACTATATATATATATTAAAATCAGGACTCACACGTATGCTTTCGCTCTGTAAGGATTAATTCAACTATAGATTTGTCAAAATCAACATATACTACTTTAATAGTCAATTACTTTAACAGTTGTAAATAAATGTACGTTGGTGATACCTTTTAAAAAAATTAGTTTCTTCACACAAAAAAACTTTTAGGTTCGGCATATAAACTTTCGTTTTGGTTTTCGCCTAATAAAAAATGGAACTTGCCACACTGCTGAAGTGTCGACGCTGCTTCTCTGTAGATTCGTCTCTGTGGTGAGAGTACGTTTTCCGATCACTCAGAAAGTAACTTCTCTTGGTCGAGGCAAGAATCTTCAATCGTCGATCTCAAGCTTCGAACCACAAACTCTTAGTACTGCAAGTGGTCCCTCCGGGTCGTACAATAAATAGTCGGGTGGCCTCTTACTGGTACCACAAACTTTAGAGGGAATAGAAAGAACAATTCCGCTGCTAAATCTTTGTTCTGCTGCTGGGACACAGGGGCTTTCTCCACTCTCCGCCAACCGATTCCTTATTTCTTAAATATTCACTCTCCCAGAGCGTATATTATTTAACTCGGGGGATGTGATGAAAAATCACCATTATTTCAGTTAATCTATTGAAAATTTTGTGACTGGACAGTGGCAAGTGGCTTGTGCCTGAAGCAACATACAAAGTTTACATTCACTTTAAAAAATGATAATAAACAACTATACACGTGTTGATGTAATCATCACTCACTCCCTGCTCCATTCGGAGTCTGTGGTTACTTCTGCTTTTGGGTCTCTGAGAGAACCCGCAGGAAGCACTCACCAGCGCTTGCTGTGGTGATTTCTGAAGGTATCCTTTTCACATGTTGAGGTTGCCAGCCTCATATGAATCTGTAACACCACTAACCGTATACACATCTAAATTCAAAGTATAAAATGTATGTTACACTCACCTCAAAAAAATTGAGAATCTTAGACTTCTTGCTCAGGTTAATAGTCTGGGCAACTGGGTAGAGATGCCGAGATCACACGTAAAGGTATTTAGTTCTATTAAAATTCCTCTGTGACTTTTTGGGTACGTTCGATATAAGTCCGGTTTCTGTACGAAAACTTAGGGTTTCCTTGCTGTATTGTTCAGAAGTGTTTCCTCTAAGTCCGTCTTATATACGAGGTAAAAGGTCAGGATCTTACTCCTATTTTCTCCTGACTTCAGTCCGCTGTCTACTTTGATGATTAGAGAAATGCAGGCCCGTGTGTCTGAATGTTCTACATTATATCGTAGATTCTCTGCCCACGCTTCCTGCGTGGCGTTCTGACAAATCTTCAAATCGGCTCGATTGTTATTCGAGCCTCAAAATGCCAGCCAAGCTGTTTTTGAAAGTTTAGTTATGGCAGCTTTCATCCGCATGAGTCATGTGTTTGAAAAATTTCAAACAATTACTTTACAAATATGGACTGTAAACATCCGACTATGCTGAGTAATGGATTATGTTTTTCTCACGCTTCAAAATGTCTTACAAGATTGCGTTTATCTATAATCACCTCATCCCAAGTAAGCCGGAAGTCTTCATCAGACTATACCGATCTCGTATTATAATCGGACTGTCTAGACAATTCGTGGTCAAACATCAATTAACCCGGATTGTTAGTCCCTTCTCACGGTCGAATCGGATGTAATTACCCAATCTTAGACGAACACTAATGTTCGCATTGTACCTGGAGTCAATGTGGTTTGGAATCGTAATCTTTCAGGGATTGGCGAGTGTCTGGCCTGACAAAGGCGTAGAAGCGTAAAATGTGAAAATGAGAGTGCGAAAACAACATTTACTGGGTTGAGGATAGGCACGCAATTATGGCGTTAAATATGCCGAAATAACAGGTAATACCGGCGATGAGAGGACATTACGAAAAGGCTAACGTTCCGTTTTGTCACACTCGCATCTGCCTGGAATCAATATGGTATTAACACGTTCTATAAAGGTGGTAATCGGTTACACACAGACTATTGGACAGGGATATGGCCATTGTGACATGCGCTGGTGGTGCAAAGCATCAAACATGGAACGCAGAGATATAGTAATTCGGGAAATCCGAGAAGCTAAAAATTATAAGGATCCCTTTACACGCCCATTGAGGCATTTTGGGAATACGGTGTTAGGCCCATATTTTCTTGACAATCGGCACACTAGGGGTGATGTAGTCAGCATCACGCCGGCCGCCTTAACCTTCCCAGAGTTGCTCTGGTACCCAATTTTTGAGGGTGGGTAGACCTCGGAGAAGTTTGCGGTCTAAATAAAATCTGACCTTAACTGGGGATCGAACCATGGACCACCGAACTAGGAAGCCAGTGCACTATCCACTGCGCTACCGCGGCTCCCTATCAATTATAAGCTGATGCAAAAAGCAGTGCAGCAAGCCCAAGAAGGCTAATGGTATATATGGGAAGGAACTCTGTAGAGGTCATTGACATGGAATGATATATGGCCAATGGCATCTCTTAGACTCAGCTTTATTATCAGATCAATCTATGATCTTCTGTCATCCTTGTGACATGGGGAGATACCGATGATGTTCAGTATACCCTGTGCCAAGAGATGCAGACGCTAGAACATATGCTCTCAGCTCGCAAGGTGTCGTCAGGGCAAGGGCAATACACATAGTTCCATAAAAGAGTACTAAATGAGATGGCTTCTACAACAGACCTATCAAAGGTAAATAAAAGAAAACCAACAAAGTCAGACCGAGAATCACAAATACATACTTTCTGCTGAGCAAGAACGTCAGCCCATCCTAAACCTAATATCAGTTTACGATCAATTCTTGACGGTGGAAATTACTTGCAGACGGCAACAGATCTACCTGAGCGAGGGATGTACTCGGGAAAAGTTGAGAAGATCTGGAAGACGACCACATATGTATCTTCACTATTCATCGGCGCACCAGGTTGTTTTGGTTCAGCTGACAGTACCATTTGAATCCAGATTAGACGAGCAACACTCATTCAAATTGGCTAAGTTTAAGGATCTGGTCATAAGACATGACGGGTTCACGGCCAAAGAACGTAACAGCTGTAAAGGTAGATGCAAGAGGTATGTGGCTGCGTCAGCATATGATCTACTGAAATTATTGGGTGTGAAGGCACTGTCAAGAACGAAGGCACATAAGAGGCTCGGTTAAATGGCAGAAATGGCATCGTGGTTTCTATGGAGCAACCGCAACGGGCTATGGAATTCAGAACAATAATTTAGATAAAACATAATGGTTTCTTTCACAATCGCTTCAAGCTGGTAGCATGAACTAAAGTTGAAAGTCGCAGCAAAGGTAGAGTAGGTTCAATTCCAACACATGCGGGAAAACGCAACAGGAGGCAGACACAAGGGAAGCATGACCCAAGTAGGTCCACCTTTCTTGGACTGTAAAGAATTTAAAGGCCGAAATACTAGTCTGATGGGGAGGGAAGACTTTCTGATGATCAGATTGTTTCCGGTTGCAATGCTCTGTATATAGCTTCCCATCTTATCTCTAAATAGCTCTCCGCCAGCTATCGACAGGTTGAAGATGATGAATTAAATATTACATGAATATCTGAGGTGACAAACACAGAATAGGTCTACTGTACTATCTGGTAATACTTACTAATAGCCTCCATCGGTCATAACTTACGATGTGAATGGTGTGCCCTCAAGGTGATAGCCCTCAGCAGCTTTTATGTTGTCTACTGTTCCTTTTGGCGTGTTCTTTTGTCATGTGCTTGTTGTAAGAGTTTATTTTCACCCTATATGAGGTGGACATGGCCAAATCAGCTTAGTCTGCGCTGTCTAAGCATTTTATTCATGATTTGAAGACTAGCACGTAACAGTACCCCGACATTTGTGAAATATATAAATTAAAAAATAAAATGGTTTGAAATCAGTTTTACAAGTTAACCGGTACACAGGAAACAAGGGACGTTTCGGGTTTTACCCTTCGTTAGCCACAGTTACGAACAGGTGAAAAGGACAAGAATTACTTATAGGTACTACAAAAATATATGATGATGAAGAACACACCAAATGAGCGATACAAGCAGATGGAACAACGATGCTGAGCGAAACGAGAACAATAATAATGCAAGAAAATCGTAAAACCAGAAAGACATATCGAAACAAGAAAGTAAATAATCAACGATACGAAGACAGGAATGAACTACTGGAAATAGACCCTGGCGCCATGACCTAAGTGGGACGGTATTGCCTCCCTGCTTTGCAGTAGTGGTCCAACAGTGGCCAAAACTCAAGAGTATCTAATATGGGCTTCAAAGGTGTCTACCTTCGCACACGATTACTCTTGGCAGATTGGTAAATAGAAGGGTAATGACTCTTCTATCTCAAGGTAGTTTTCACAAGATATTCAAATAAGCGAAAACAATGCTGCTTTGGCTGAGCACTTTAATTCTAGAATCTGCCGACAACTTTTATGAAGAATTAAGCAATGATTAATCTTAGCTCGTTAAGGCCCCACCTCTGATTTACTCAGTGGAATTATTTTAATTCTGGTATAGCTCTGTTTAGAGTGTGTGTAATAAACTGACTGAGATAAACATGCAGTAACCTTAAAATGATTAAATCGAAGTTAAATTTGTAAATTTACAAATAACAAAATTTAATAATCATTTAAGTTAAACAGTTTCAAGATAATTGAATAGTTTAGAAGAAAAGTTTCATCATTGATTGATAGTAGAGTCGATGGAAAAAATTCACTTTGGCAGCGTATATTTTGCACTTAGCTGCCAATAGTAGTTTCTGCTCCCTCTGATGGGTTGGTTCTTTCTACACTGCTCACACTCGTCGCTGGTCAAGGTTGTCGGGTGTAGCTCGTTTCCCAGAAATGTCAAGTAGAGTCTACAAAGTTAGTCCTTCGTCTTAAAGCTCAGGTCACTGTTCCCTTCTTGTTCCAGAGATTGTACTTTCTGCTGCTACCACCAATAACTATGAAAAAGAATAGAAACGAAACGCTCTCTTTAGTATGTCGTTTCCGACACATAGTTATGTGCCCCCCTCTTCCATTCCATCATCCCATTTATCTCAGAATTTATCCTCGATGAGAATTAAATTTAATCCCTCGGGATAAAACTTTCTTTGCATTTAAATTGAATAGCTTTTATAGTCACTTTACATTTAAATGAAAAGGTTAATAGTACAGATAGAATATGTTTACATTTACATTTCCACTGAATGAAAAGTGTTCACAATATAAATTGAATATGTTTTCATTTATGTTTACACTGATTTGAAAAGTTTGAAACTTCCATTAATTTTAAAAGTGAATATGTTAACATCGACATTTACACTGGTATGAAACTGTAAGTATTATACTTATAATGTACAACATTTCTTCATCTTTCCCTCCCTCCTCCACACGGAACTTGGGACTAGTTTATGCTTTTAGTTCTCTTTAAGAAACTAGCAATAAAGTAATCACCAGCCCGTGCAGTGGTGGTTCATGAATAATCAGTCTTTATGCTGAAGTTGCCAGCCTCAAATGACTGGGACATCCACTAGCAATTTTCACATATTAAAATTCACAATGCAATATACATATATATGTTAGTTCACATGTTAGTAACGAAATATAGAATGTAAAATCACAACTTACGCCAATCCTGGCTCACAGACGTTTTGCTCAGATGAAGTTAAGGCACTAGCCGATGCATTTTTACACGTGTACTTGAAGTCATTAATTTTGACTTTGATTCCCTTTCTGACTCCGTGTGTTTCCTTCAGTTTCCTCAAACAGCAGCTTTCCTTATTTAAAATGTTAGAGATTTCCTGGGCTGAATTGTATGTCCTGATAATAAAAGGTGTCCGGCCTGATAAATTGAAATTCTGAATTCTACTTTCCGGCAAAGTCTGTAGGCTTGGCAAGCTGTTTCTCACAGTGAAAAAACGCTGAAAAGTGTCAGGTTATATTCACTGTCTTACCCCACTCTGTTTGGTATGGAGCTCAAATGATCAGCCAATCTGATTTGAATATTTTGCATGACTCATCTAGTGCAAAATTTCAAATATTACTTTTCTGAAAATGGGCTGTAAACATCCGATTGTCGGCAGGCGAACTCACAGGCATATAGGTAACCTCACACGATAGTGTGTGTAAGATGTAACAAATTATTACTTTCGCTAAAGTAATGTTTTATCTGTTGCTTGAGCACACACAAAATCTATCTCTTTACAACCTTTGCGAAGACGCACCCGTGCCTTATCGGTGATTAAGCAGATTGCGCTGGGCGATTTACGTGTTAATCTGTGTACTGATATCGGCCGCGCCTGCGATTAACCAACTTGGTTGTCGATAATATTCTCTCAGCCGCACCTGCAAATGTTTAGTATTATCATCCACAAAGAGTGTCAAATAAACGGACAAGACACAATATACCGATAGTAGCGAAAGAAGGTAGATACAAAATATCTGCTCCAGTGGACAGAGAAAGAAAAGGGTGCGACTCGGAAAAATCGCAATTCAATCAGTAAAAAAATCTAACTGATACTGCCGTAGTGAAAGAGAGATCGGAAAGAGGACGCACCAAAATCCATCTTGTGACACAAAGCCAATTGGGAAAGACGCTTATAACCAGTAACAGCTATTTCCCCGGTTGTGCTGATACGACAGGATAAAGCTGTGGTGTCTTCTCCAGGACGCAAACTTGGGCACAGTTATATACAGGTAAGCTGTTGCTCATGCAGCATATTTCTCTCTCCACGTAGCTAGTAGGTACAAAGGAACGAAAGCAGCCAATACAGTTTAGTACCAGCGACGTCGCAGGAATTGCCAGAATGATGTTGAATCAACATTAGACTGCCTTAGGAACTCCGACTCCGGATTTATCGTCAGGGATAACTCTCGAAGCCTTTTCCATTGACGGATAACTTCGCAAGGCAGCGAATTTTTTAATATCAGAGTTACCTTCTGCTAGATAGGCTCCCAAAAAAAGCTTAACGACTCCTATCTGCCCGAAGCTGCTGGTTTTAAGGCGCCAGAGTCTTGCCTTCGCCCCTTGTTCTGTTAGTGGAAACAGTTCTGCCGGCTCAGATTAAGCCACATGCAAAAGGCTAGGACCTGGACTTAGTTGTCAGAGGCTATCTTAGGCGTGTGCCGTAAAAGAATGTATCTGTAGTGTGAGCTTATCTCCACTACAACTCCCGGCTAAGACATCATTTGGAACCTGGTAATTCTTATGAAGCGACTAACATGTTGTTGTTGTTGTTGTTGTTGTTGTTTATGCGACGGGTAACCTCCTCACGTAAAACAAACAGCTACAAAAACCACAGCTGCAACAGCACAAAAATTCTCTGATGCAGGTTTCCTGCAGGGACTCATCTGCAGTGGTGGTTTCGTACTCTACAGGGAACAAATAAAAGGAGATTGTTAACTTATGATAATAACGTGTAGAACATTAACCAAGTTAAAATCTCTGCTGTAAGGTTTATCGCTCCTAATGATTATTTTATTAATATTTTCAGCTTCCTGTTTGGATTAACAATAGGTGGATTCTTGGTCGTTGGAGTCCCATATACCACAGAGTTCATCCTGCCTTCCAGACGAGCATTTGTTTCTATGATACCTAGTTTTAATATGGGCATATGCTTCATGGCGTTAGGGGCGTGGATAGTACAAGACTGGAAGATGTTGCACTGGATCTGTGGTGCCATAACCATCCCAATGTTACTGGGTTACTTGTAAGTTCAGGAAACAATGTTGATGTGACGTTAGTAAAAATCTGCAGTCATTAGTTGCTTACAGTCCATACAGGTCAATGTTTCTCCATGACCTGAAAACACACAAAAATTATATCGCTGATGTTTGGTAATTGTTGGGGAACAAGGTATACATTTGTTGACGTGTTAACGTTTAAAAAAAAAATATAGATACATGTGTGTAAGTAAAAAAACGAAACTAGCTGGAGTCAGTTTTGAAAATCAACTTCTCTTCTTCCTCGTTAGCCCTCAGACATCTACTTTAATGACTCTAATAAAGTCAGTAGTCAGCTCAAATTTCCTGACATCTCGTTAGCCCTCATACATCTACTTTAATGACTCTAATAAAGTCAGTAGACAGCTCAAGGTTCCTGACATCTCGTTAGCCCTCAGACATCTACTTTAATGACTCTAATAAAGTCAGTAGTCAGCTCAAGGTTCCTGACATCTCGTTAGCCCTCAGACATCTACTTTAATGACTCTAATAAAGGTATTAGTCAGCTCAAGCTTCCTGACATCTCGTTAGCCCTCAGACATCTACTTTAATGACTCTAATAAAGGTATTAGTCAGCTCAAGGTTCCTGACATCTCGTTAGCCCTCAGACATCTACTTTAATGACTCTAATAAAGGTATTAGTCAGCTCAAGGTTCCTGACATCTCGTTAGCCCTCAGACATCTACTTTAATGACTCTAATAAAGTCAGTAGTCAGCTCAAGGTTCCTGACATCTCGTTAGCCCTCAGACATCTACTTTAATGACTCTAATAAAGGTATTAGTCAGCTCAAGGTTCCTGACATCTCGTTAGCCCTCAGACATCTACTTTAATGACTCTAATAAAGGTAGTAGTCAGCTCAAGGTTCCTGACATCTCGTTAGCCCTCAGACATCTACTTTAATGACTCTAATAAAGTCAGTAGTCAGCTCAAGCTTCCTGACATTAGCAAACAGTTTTTCACGGAGAGAAGTAGGGTGTTGCCAAATGCCACTCCAGTCACTGCTGTAAGTTGGGCAGGACTAGAGCAGATGTTCGGCTGCCATGGGGCTGGTGCCACAGGAGCAGAGATATGTTGGACCAATCCTGTACTTGTGATATAGAGGGTACCTTAACCTATTGTGACCAGTGCGTAAGCGGAAAATGATGACCCGGTCTCGCCTAGATAGCTGGTGATAGGCATCATCTTTTATGTGACCTGGGTGTTCTCTGTCCCATTTGGACTTGAATATAGCTTTTATAGTTGTTTTGGCCATTTCATAAGTTGTCTCTATATCGTTTTGTTGCAGGGCTGCCCCTTCTTTAGCAAGTTTATCTGACTTTTTGTTGCCTGAAATGAACAAAGCACTAGAAACACAAAACGTTTAAAGTTTTCCCCTCGTCAGTCACAGTCAGAAGCAGGGGGAAAAAAGACATGTAGAAAGGCTAAGAATAAATGGCACAGGACACAGTAAACAGGTGGAATAGTTTTAAAAAGTAAACAAAGAAGACACTCCAACGCTAAGAATCTGACCGCAATAACAACACAACAAAGCTAACAATAACAAATACAACGAAACAAAATTATAGCCTGCAATAGAAAATCATTAAAAGAAGATTTTTATTATTATTTGCACATTTTAATATTATTTAATGTGTGTGTCAGTGTGATGCCGCTGTTCCATCTGAATGACCTTACTATATGTAGAATTGTATCAGTGCTTGTGGATCTGATTAGCTAATCGAGTACTTCAGCCACCAACGTCAAGTTTAAACTTGGTTTGCAATATATGATGAACTATATTACCCGAAATACCGTTATGTAATATGATCAGTATTCCCCCAGGCTTGTCATGCAAAGTGACTAATATGAGGTTGTGCTTGAGGCTGGCAACCTCATGACGTAAAACTGATTGCTCCACAAACAACCTCTGAAGAGCATGTGAATGCTTAGTGCGGGCTTTCTGCCAGGGGCCCAGCTGAAGTGGGGGATAAGTAAAGAGCAAGAAGAAAATTTCAGATCAGGTGATATCATGCAATCACTTTCTCCCATCTCTTAACCGGATTTTCATAACTTGTCACAGCAAAAGTTATGCCTTTGCCTAACACCACCTATCATCGTTGTCAAATGTAATCTTAGGAGCGTTATTAATAAAAGCCCTAGTACCAGTAAGCGTAATGCTAAGGTCATATTTCTCCCTGCCTGCATGTAAATCTTTACGCCCGAAGAATTACAGAATGAGAACATTGCTTGCAATAAAAGGCGATTAGCCACCTATGGTTCTCGGAGTCTATAAGAAGACTGAAACCGCTTAACCAGACATGTCGTTCGTCAAATTTGAGTTTGTGTTTGGGTCTCAAACTTCCGATGTCAAGCATATTGCAACAGTAAACACGGCTGGAAGACATTTGACGCTGGCTTGCTGCAGGGTGTCAACTGTTTCCGGGATGTCAAAGTAGATAACGGTGAAAAGACGACAATGGAATTAGACAAGGAGCTAGTTACAGCAGCCTTTGTAATTAAAAAAAAGGACCGAAATCGAGCCAAACTTAATTCAGCCCATATGGTACAGAAACATTGTTCTATAGAAACCAATATTATTGAGGTATGAAAAAGACCTGACACCAACTGCCCAGCACAAAAAAAAAAATCGTAGAGAGTTCTGAAACACTGTATACGAGATTTGAACAATGACGTTGAATGGAAAAATTAATCTATGAAATCCAATAAACTAACCTGAATTGAACCTGAAAAACGTGTTGACAAATTGAATTTTAAATATATAGGATTTAACGCCTTTTGACTTACATAAGAAAAGAGAAACTGCGACAATAGAGCTGACGTTACATATTGAGAAATATAAAGCTCAGAAATGAGCATGTGTAGATGTTTTACAGCATCAACAAAAGCAGTGAGTAATAGAATCTAGAAGTCATCATCACCATTTCCATTTTTGTTATCCCTAAGGAGTGTGGGGCCTCCACGGTGCTGGCTCACGTGCTAGAAACATGCACTAACGCATTTATGTGTCCTTGCCACAGTAATTTATGTGTCCTTGCCACAGTAATTTATGTGGTAATTTGTTTGACGTGATGAGGTTTCCACACCCCATGCACCATCTCATATTAATCATAGCATCCGACGTATCATTAATGAGCATTGATCCTGTTCTGTCTATACGAGTATATCATCCAGAGATTCCAGGGGTCTACACGGGGCTATTTGTCGATTGGTTAAATATTGTCACATAGGTTTTATGATCATTAAATTGCCTATTATCTTCTTCTTTTTCTGTCACCCGTTTCCTCTATTTTTATTATCACTCTTTACCTTTTTCCTGTATTTTTCGCATCCATTCGTTTGCGAGAAATAATATTTTTCCCATTCTCACTTTCGCCAGTTTCGTTTCTCATTTAGAAACGCATTTCATTGCTGATTAAACTGAGAACGCAGTTATGACGTAACGTGTCAGCCGTACCCGAGACGCAGAGTGTTAGAATGCATTCCGTCAGACAGGGGAGCAGACAGCTGTCTACAGTTGCGGCTAAGTTTCTGGGCCTGAAGTGTGGAAATTCACGCAGTCAGACATGAGGAGGAGACATTTGTCTGGTAGTTTGCATCTGACATCCAGTTTCCAAGGTAGATTCTCAGTGTCAGGTGATATGACACTCACGCTCCACGGCCAGAGTTGGCGTAAGGTGCGAGGAAGCAAAGTGTCAGTTGTGGTCCTCAGGATGAGTTTCTCGGGGAGGTGTGAAAAACTGTTTCTGCACTGGAGACGGGTTGTCTGAGATTCGCAGCTGACACGCGCCCTCTCGGTAAACTTTGGCAGCGTTTGAGTAAAAGAGATAAATCTGTGAAGAAAACAACAAACATTCTTACCTTAAAGATTTGATGCATAACTTTTTACAAGAACTTTAAGAGGTTAAAGAAGTAACGGGTCATCGAGCCTGATTTGATTCTTCCTGAGTAAAACTCTAGTCATTTTTTCCGCCTTGGTGGCAAGTAACATATTTCATTCAGTAAATTTCCCGACACTGTTGACAAGTGGTGGTGTTACCAACTAAATTCCTATATTGAGAAAAGGTGCCGACCTGACATTCCTCATTCGTTTGAAATCTAAGATGTTGACACTGTGCTAGCTATAAACGCTCGTGCCTGGACAATTTTATGTGACTTAAACAGACATCCAAAACAATAGTATTCCCAAGAGAACGGTCCCGGAAGTAGTGAATTCAACCCGTCTTTTTTGGACCTGGGGTTTTCTTGGCCAAGATTACCATTGAAGATTCTGTATGGGCAAGTCCTAAAAATAATTGTTGTTGTTGTTGAAAAATGCACGTGAGCACAGTTGAATGAATAGAGTGAATGCTGGACTGAGCGATCCCTTTATGGTGGTATTTTGACACCCATTCATTTTTGCTGTCATAACATTTCTTTATGCAAGGTATTGCTAACTATATATCTATATATCTGTTCATACCTTAAAGGGGGAAGAATTTTAGACTATATCATATGTATCTGTGACTCTTTGGGTTATCACTTTCTTCTAACGGGACTGTGGGCTATCCATCGAGGGAAGGATCATACCAACGGGTCTATCATTCTTGCAGCATTTCTTGATTTTTGTTTATGATTTTTTGTGTGTATATGCTTGATGTGATTTGCTATGTTGTGAGAGAAGTTTAGTCCTGATAAATAAACTACTCATAAAATTTATTCCAGCGTGCCGGTCAGTTCGTTCTTCCCAAACTATTCATATAATTATTGTCATAGTTTTTCCCACGTCTGTACGTCTAACTGTCGTCTTATGTGTGTATGTATGTGAGTGGATATATATATATATATATATATATATATATATATATATATATATATATATATATATATATATATATATATATATATATTATATATGTGTGTAGACTGTCTGTCTCAATCTAAATCTGTCGTAGAAGATAGGTGAAAGAGAGAAGATTTTTTTGATTTCAGAGACAGCCTCTATCACATTTCTACCATCTCACTCGTGGAAAATCTATTGCTATTACTACTTCTCACTGTGACTATCACTTATTCTAATCTATTCAGAAGGGACCAACCCAAGTCTTAATTCTCCTATCAAAAATCTACGACAAATATAACAAAATAAATATAAAATATTTTTAAAAAGGGCGTTAACCATGGCTGAAGATAACAGACTGGAAGAGATAGGGTGGAATATGCTCAAGATTCGCATTATAAACATCTTTTGCATTATTTGTACGTGAGTGTGATTATAGTCTGCAGTCAATACAATAATATCCCATTTGTCGTCTGCTCCACGATTCGTTAAGAAGACGAGTACATGAGCATTGGTGTGTCAACAGTTTATTGTATGTCTTATTATTATGATTGTTTATTATTATTATGATGGTTGTTCAGAATCGGCATCATTGCACTCTGTGCAAACCATTAGGTGCTCTGTCTCTCTCGTCACTTGGTGAAGGGTATATATGCTGACTGATCCCTCCATTTCTGATAGTCAAAAACACAACCGGTTCACACAACAGACAACCCGATTTTCATAGCAGCAACGTGGTTCGTTCAACCATAGTCGTCTTTTCAACCGCACTATAACCAGCGTCCTTTTCAGGACGTACACAGCGATCGCAATAGTCAAAATGGCTCGAAATAAACCACACGCGAAAAAGAGGAAGGTCTACACCAGCCCACCAGCACTGAACAAAAGCAAAAACAGCCAGCCGGAAAAAACAGCCGACCCACCTTCTAACACTATGAAGGAGATGGAAGAGACAACTCTTCAACACAGACCGGCACTAGGGGTAGTCAACAGAGCAGAACAACAAGACGTCACCTCACAGCCTGCTGCTGATGTGGGGACAATATCATCGGAACTAAACGAAGTAGACCCAAAAGCTATCGCGGAGACCATTATGGACGCACTATACAGAATGCGTGAAGACGGAGACGAGTTCCTTAGTCTATCTCCAACATTGAAAGAAGCACTATTTGAGGTGGCTCCAGAGTCAGACATCGAGATACGCCGGAATCCAACGGAGAACAGCCAAGTCTCCTGCGGTGATCAAGAGAAGCAGAATCACGAGCAGACAGAAGAGGACGGGGTACCGAGCCCAAAGACAGATACACAGCCAGTGGTGGCAGATGGGAGATGCCGCCCAGGCGAACTACGAAATAGCATTCAGAAAGAACAGGATCAAGAGCGCAAAATAAAAATTACGCAGTTGTCCGGAGGAGAAGCCACACTCAGGGCACTCCCGGACGACAAAGTAATCAATGTCCTGGAGAAAGTAGTAGGCAAAAGAGGCATAATAAGTATCAGAAGGCATCAACAGGGAGTGACACTTGCCCTGAATGATACAGAAAAGACTAAAGCGCTGATGACTTCTCTGGCATCCGGGCCTACAGAATTTCAGCTACCACACCGGATCAAAATCCAAGCAGAAATCTACACTGAAACCAAGAGAGTAGTCATCAAAGGGATAGACACCAGCTTGTCAGACACAGAGGCCCTCAGCTACATCCAGGCCGAAAACCCTCTGTACAGAATCACACACGCCGAAAGGCTTAAGTCCTGGAACAAAGAAGACACCAGATTCATAATAGTGACTGTACAAGGAAAAACAGTCCCGGAAAACATCACTATCCAGAATAGACCTCGAAGAACACATGCCTACATCCCGCCAGTGATGCAGTGTTCAAAGTGCCAGGGATTTTCTCACACAAAGAATACGTGCAGAAAAGAGACGGTCTGTAGATACTGTGCGGGCAGCCACGAGTACTAAGACTGCCCTAAGGCAAAAAAAGACAGCGACTACAAAGCGCCAAACAACAATAGAAAATGTACCAACTGCCTCGGAAAGCACGGAGCACGATACCGCGGGTGTCCCGAATACCAACAAACAAGGCAAATAATCACAGTTGCCATTGGAAAGGGGGTATCGTACCAAGAGGCAAAAAACACAATGAAGGCAAGTACTCTAGGTAATAGGCGCCAAGACAGCCTAACGGAACAAGTCAGACGGCTTACGACTGAAGTGAGAGATTTGAAACAACAACTGCGAAAGGAGAGAGAAAACCGCCAGCCACACAAAAACAGAACCTCAACTGACAGATGTGAAGAAATCCATGACAGCTCGGAAAGCGCGAAACAACAAAATTCATAAACGACATGAAAATAATACACCAAGACATGAAAAGAATTCAGCAGCAGGTAGAAGAAGATGTCAGGAAGCTGATAGAACTGAAAGATGGAAACGAACAACTACTGAAAAGAATAGAGGCAGAAAGAATGACCATTGAAGAAATTACATCAAACACAAATGACACTAAAACGAACTACCAATCAGACGAAGAAGTCATCGAGGAAACGCTAGAAGAGCTACTCCCAACAATTATAGAAAAAGCGCTTTCCCAGATACAGGAGAAGAGGAAGACACAAGAAACAGAAACGAAGAGGGCAAAACACACACACAACCACACAAGCCAGAGAGGGAGGCAGGATATGAAAAACACAATGAACACACCACGGACAGGCAAGCAACGGAGAGGAATCCGGACAGTCAGCTAGTGGTCCTTTTTAGGACCAGTCCTTTTCAGGACTAACAACCGGCCAACATCGAAGAACCTAACACACAATATACCCCAATTATAACCAATTTCCAGGTTGAACAGGGTATTACAGCAACATAGTAGACGAAAACAACAACAACAACACATCTCTGATAGTCTTACGTTTGATGTCAAACTCCAGCTGTCTCAGCCTTTTTGGTTCATCGACTGCAGTGTCGTTCTCTAACAAGCGATCGTTAATTGTCCTTAGTATCTTTCCCTTATCCATATCTAGTGTCCCCACTACGGGTGCTCTCGGGGCTAGTTTAGTAGCTCTCTCACTGCCTCGCACCTCTGCATGACAAGGACAGTATATCCACACCATTACCTTTGTTTTGATGCCTTTGTGTATGTTATCCATTCATGTCGTAACCATCAATTTTTTAATCTAACATTGTTTATGTTACGCTTTTATATCTCCTGAGAGGTTATTGTCCCTGAGTCAGTCTGCAATGTTATTTGTCACCTGGCTAAACAGTCGTATCGTCTGTCTGTGTCTTGAACTCAGAGACCAAGTTTTGTGTCTGTATATTCACAGCTTTATACCGGAAAGTTTGCGGTGGCTGGCAGTTCAAGGTCGACTGGAAGAAGCAGAAAAGGTTGTCAAGTGGATAGCGCGCTGGAACAAACGGGAAGTACCAAAAGACAGTCTTGACATTATCGAGGCAAGTGAAATGTGCCAGGCGTTGACTGTCTTAATTACCTCTCCTAGAATTTCTAATGTGGGTCTTCAAAGGTGTCTACCTTAGCACAAGATTACTCTTGGCAGAGTTGTAGATAGAAGGATAATGATGCTTCTACTTCGAGGCAGTGTTTACAGGGTATTTCATAATTCAAGAACAATGCTGAATGAGTCTTAGCACGTTAACTTTGTATCTGACCTGCCGCCTTTTGTAAAGAAGAATATAAATGATTTGCTTGTTCAAGCCCCCAGCTGATTTAATTCGGTGAAATTCCTTTTATTAGCTCGATAAAGATATGTATATATATATATATATATATATATATATATATATATATATATATATATATATATATATATATATATATATATATATATATATATATATATATATTAATGAATACATACTAGAGGTTCTGGGTCATACATATGCCTTTCTCTCAGTAATGATTAATTCAACTATGAAAATTTGTCAAAATCAACATATATAAATTTAATGCTCAATTACTTTGAAACAAATGTAAATAAATATGAAATGGTAATTATGAGAAATTATGTTTCCTCATAGATCTCGGATTGGGAGATGAAAATATAGTCACTGAGGTGGCCTGCTAAACCTATAACTTAGCTTCCAAATAGCTGAAATGTTGACGCTGCTGCTTCCGTCACTTCGTCTCTGTGGCAAGGGCACGTCTCCAAAGGATTCTGGGGGTAACCGCTTCCGGTCAAGGCAGGGATCTTCACGACCCGTGGGATGTAGGTGTCACATGTCGATCTCAAGCTGCAAACCACAGACTAGTACAGCTGATAACGTGGGTAGAACCTCAAATGGTCTCTCCGATCCGTACCACCAACCTTAGAGGGAATAAAAGAACACATTCCACTGCTAAGTATTTGTTTTCCTGATTTAGATCCGGCGCCTTTCCCCGCTGTCCGTCACCGAATTTTTAGCATCAGAATTTGTATTCTCCCTGAGTGTATATCATAGAACTCAGGGGATGGGATAACTAAATCACCATTCTTTTAGATAATGTAATGAAAAAATATCAACTGGACAGCGGCAAGTGGCTTGTGCCTGAAGGAACAACTTTAATCATACATACAACTCGTTACAAATGATAATATACATATGATGTCATCATCATTCACTTCCTTTCTCCACTTTCTTTCTCCACTTGGAGTCTGGGATTACCTCTGCTTTTGGTTCTTCCGTGAGAACTAGCATAAAGCAATCACCAGCGCCTGCTCTGGTGGTTCATGAATGTATCCGTTTCTCATGCTGAGGTTGCCAGCCTCGTATGAATCTTTGACACTCCTAGCTAGTATAAACCAGTAAAATTCAAAGTATAAAAATGTGTACAACTCATCCTAGTAACTAGGCAAATTTTAGATGTCTTACACAGATAAATAGACTTGGCAACTTAACACAGATGCATCATACACACGTCTGGGATATTAGTTCTTATTCTAGAATTCCTCTGTGACTTGTGAGTAGTTTCTGTAGGAGTCAGATTCCGTATTAATATTTGCGAGTTTTCTTTTCCAGTGGATAAAAGATACTCTAATACGTTTTTCCGTTCCTAAAATTTCAGAATCCTGACTATTCTTTCCGGTGGCAAGATCCTAGATATCTACCTGTGACGATTTCTGGAATGCAGTGCCGTATGCTTTTTCCTACTTTTCCTACGTTATATCGTAAGTTCCCGTCCCACGCTTCCACCTGGCGTTTTCTGACAAAACTCCCAATCAGCGCGGTTGTTTATTGGCGTCTCAGAAGCCAGCCATTACCTTCAAAGCTCATATTATGAAAACGTTTCCTCCAGGTATATCATAAGGCGCGCATGATAGTGTGTTAAATATAGCTAGTATGAAAGTGTGCGCTCAGTCTATAGTGGTCATATAATATCCGAGACAAAAGAGATTAAGGAACAGACCACCTTTGTAAGATAAACATCTGCGGGTCCCAGTCCGGACTGGATTTGTTATAAGACTCGTAAACCCACTCAGATGATACATCAAATGTGCCGCACACATTTTATTTTTCATTGGGATTGGGTTATTTCGTGTTACCCCCGCGATGATATAGAACATGGTTTGTTTGCGAGCGATAATGTTAAAGTTACGAGGGGTGTTCAGAAAGTAATGCACCACATCGTTTTTCTCAGGAGCTGTTTATTCAAAAAGCATGAAATTTATACACAATATACATGGATATGTCATGTAATCATCGGTATTATTCAACATAATCCCCATCAACTTGTACGGCCTTATGCCAGCGCGAAACAAGTGCATGTATTCCTAGCCCGTACCAGATTTTGTCTTGATCATGTAGCCATTTCTTCGCTGCATGAATCACTCCTTCATCATCTTCAAACCTTGTCCCACGGAATGCATCTTTAAGTGGACCAAATAGATGAAAATCAGAGGGTCCAAATCGGGACTATCGAGTGGATGGGGTAGTACAGTCCAACCCAATTTGGTGATTGCTTCCCGTGTTGCCCGACTTGTGTGAGGTCGCGCATTGTCGTGAAGGAGAAGCAGGTCTGCTGGATTCTTGTGCGGCCGAACTCTGCGAAAACGTTGATTGAGTTTTTTTAATGTCTTAATGTAAGCTTGCGAATTGATTGTCTCTCCTCTTGGCATAACGTCCACAAGAATCACACCTTCAATGTCCCAAAAGACAGTGATCATGACCTTTCCAGCTGAAGGAATTGTCTTGGTTTCTTTCTTCGTGGTGATTGCGGATGATTGTCGTAGATTTTTGATAGGAGAATTAAGACTTGGGTTGGTCCCTTTTGATTAGATTTGAATAAGTGTTAGTCAGTGAGAGATAGTAATAGCAATAGATTTCCACGAGTGAGATGGTAGACTGTGATAGAGGCTGTCTCTGAAATCGAGAAATCTTCTCTCTTTTACCTATATTCTACGACAGATTTAGAGGAGTCAGACAGTCTAAACACTTATATATATATATATATATATATATATATATATATATATATATATATATATATATATATATATATATAGTTCTATCCACTCACGTGCACGCACATACAAGACGACAGTTAGACGTACAGACGTGGGAAACTATAACAATGATTATACAGATAATTTGGAACGAGCTGACCAACGCGCTGATTAAGTTCTCGAGAAATTTTAATTATCGTAATAAACTTCTATCACAACATAAAATATTACATCAAGCATAAACAAATAGTCATAAAAATTAAGGAATTGCTACAAGAATTGATAGACCCACAGTTATGATCTTCCCTCTATGTTTAGCCCACAGTCCCGTTAGGAGAAAGATGATAGCCCAAAGAGTCACAGATACATATGATTTGGGTCTAATATTTTCCCTTTTGAAGGTATGGACAGACTTGATATCTCTGGTCTATTCTAAGGGAAATAAGGTTAGTAATACTTGCATAAAGAAAGTTAAGACAGCAAAATGGGTGCCAAATTACAACAATAAAGAAATCACTCAGTCCTGCATTCACTCTATTCATTCAGTCGTGATCACGTGCATTTGTTCATACTCACAGCATTGATAGCCACTTCTGGAAACACAATTTTTAGGACATTCACATACAGAATCGTCAATGGCAGTCTTTGACCAAGAAATCCCCAGTTCCAAAAAGACGGGTTGAATTCTCTGCTTCAGGGAACGATTCCTTGGGTGTTCTTATTTTTCGGATGTCTGTTTAGGTCACATTAAAATTGTCCAGGCACGAACATTAACAACGAGCACAGTGTCAATAGCTTAGGTTTCTAGAAATGAGGAATGTCAGATCGGTGTCTTTTTTTTCCTCAGGTTAGGACTTTATTTGGTCACCACACCACTAGTCAAAACTCCGTCGGAATGTTACTGACGTTAATATGTTACTTGCCACACAGGCTAAAAATGTACTTGAGTTGTTTCTCAGGAAGAATTAAATATGGCGTGATAGGCCTGTTACTTCATTTAACCTTTAGAGTACTTGTAAAGATTATGCACCAAGGCTTTTTAAGGAAAATGTTTTAGTTCTTCACAGATATCACTCATCAGTACTTAACGCTGGCAAAGTTTGGGTTAACTCCAGTATTCACTGAATAAAGGAAAAAACACATATAAAATAATTATACATACTAGGTACTCGTTATAACTTACATTTTTAAACTGCAAGCGTACAGCTTGACTTATCATTTAAAACTTCCCGGAAAATAAGTTATATACATAAAATCAATCACCATGAATTAGGAATACATACTTATCCCGTCAATACTCACTGATGTAGCATTTCAGTTATAAGTTAATTTTAAAATATATTCCCGTCTGATTATTTAGCCGTAAAATCAAATTCATTTATAGCTGCGTGATTTTAAGCTAGAAATATAATTTATTCTGCTTTCCACTGAAACACTTCACTAGAAAATAATACAGACTATATTTTAATTCTCTCTGCACAAAAGAACTAGTGAAAATGAAATAGGCGATTTAACACTTTAAACACTTCACAAAATACTAGATATCTAATATATAATATTTACCTCCGCACAGAACTACAGATTAATACCACGAACTAGAATCATTCAATATAATAGTAGTCTAGAACTCGGCAAAATGTTGCCCAGAAACTAAAGACTTTCCAATACACAAGATATATCTTCTCGCCTGCAGATTTAGGAGTAAGAATGAAAATCTAGTTTCAAACTCTGGTTAATATCTATGAAACGGACAAAGATGAGTGCTATTTCCAAAACCACGCAATAGCCTCCCCTTTCCTTAACTCTTACGTACTTTAGACGCTAGCTCATAACTGCCAAAACGTGCGTCTTCGCACCTTACGCCAAAAACTGGCCGTGGAGCGTGAGTGTCATGGAAAAACCCAGACTATATGTTTCATTCCATGGCGCTGCCTGAGTGTCATATCACACTTTACTCCGAGAGAAACGTTAGTGTCAGGTGAAAATGCTAGACGGTATGTCTCATTAGATGGCAGTTTCCACACCTAACTGGGAACTAGCCTGACGAAACGCCCGTGGCATGAGAAAAGTACAGACGCATGTCTGCTATCTCTGTCTGCCTAGACGAGTATTCACACCTTCTATAGTCCTGCAGCACTGACATCTGCGTAATAGAATGCGTATCAGTATGAGAAAGAAAAACGGTTAAGTGAGAATGGGAAAGAAAATATTTTTCGCAAACGAACGAATGCGAAAAATACGGGAAAAGGATACAGAGTGATAATAAAATAGAGGACTAGGGGCGAAGAAAGAAAGAATATAGAGAAAATTTATTGATCATAAAACCCTCTGTGACAGAACGTCCCCCCTTTAAGATATGGAAGCACTCCATGTCTACGTTATGGAAATAAATTTCCTATATCCGTAGCTTCAGGGTGTCTGTCCTCTTCCCTCTCATCTTCCCCCTCCATCTCTCTCCAATTCCTACCCAAGTCTACTCCCAAAGTTTCCTTTCTCTGGAATGTCTCCCATGCGCGCTTGAAATGCGTCGCCGCTTTTGACATTTTTGAAAGATTTCGTGTGTGTGCAGTGGAATTTCCCTGCCACAATCGTCATCTTCGTCAGTTTTGGCGATCGTCAGGAGATGGTCGGAGGTTGGCACCGGTCTTTCCAAGAATTTCTTTAACAGATTTAAATGGAAAACCTTCTCATTTCCTTCAATAGAGATCTGGTAGTTAGCCTTAGAAATCTTTTTCAGGACGGTAAACGGCCCTTGCCATCCGATCCTCAGTTGGTTGTTTCCGGTAGGGAGTAACACCAAAACTTTCTCTCTTGCTTCTTTCTTTCGCGACTTTCCTGTATCGGTTAGCGTGCTTTGTGCGTGCTCGCTTAAAGTTGGTCGTTGCTAGGTCCCATCCTAGTTTCAACCTTTCCTTTAAATCCGAACATATTTACTTGCTGAGACAACTGTCTCATCAGCCTTCTGGTCTGTCAGCGACCAAAGTAAGGCTTCAAGCGGGCCCTTAATGGGTCTGCCGAATAAAAGCGTAGCTGGTGGAAATCCTGTGGAAGTATGAGGAGATTCTCTGTAGCGAAATAAAGCTGCCGGAATGCAACAATCCCAATCTTCAGGTTTCACTTGTGCCAGTTTACTTAACATCATGTTGAGGTTTTCGTTAACACGTTCTACTAACCCACTTCTGGCCAGAGCGTAAGGCTTAGTGTAGATGTGCTGGTCCCTCAAGATCTTAACGATCTCATCCATCAACAGGTTTCGGTATGGAGATCCGTTATACGTCAACACTTGCTGAGGGAATCCCAACCGAGTGAAAATCTGCACGAAGGCTTCTGCGACATGCTTAGCATCTGCGCATGTTAGCGGGATAGCTTCTGCCCATAAAGTGCATGTGTCGACTAAGGTGAGGATATACCTGTTCCTTCTTTTAGTCCTTTCGAAAGGCCCTAAAATGTCGATCACAACCCGTCCGAATGGTGTTCCCACTATTGGCATTTCACCCAACGAGACTGGGGGTGTCCGTTGCTTGGGTGGTACACGTTGGCACTGGGCACAGGATTTGACATATCTGATAATATCAGTATTTACTCCTGGCCACCAATAATGAGTAGTTATCCGTTGGTTTGTGGCGTTCTGTCCCATATGTCCGCTGACAGGAAGAGAGTGCCCCATTTCTAGGATTTTGCTTCTGTACTGTTTCGGTACTAGGAGCCGGTTGTAACCTTGGTTAGGCTTGCCCGTTCTGCGATAAAGTACGCCATCCTTAGAAGAAATGTCCCCGTACTGTCTGGGTTTCTTAGCCATGGGCAGTTTCCTAAAGCAGGGTGCCAAAGTAGGGTCCTTTTGTTGCGCTTCTTTAAGTTCCATAGGTAACAAATTAGGCGCAGGCTCCCGTTCCTTCTTGGTTTGCCCTCTTGTAGTTACTGCTGCCACAATCGGCTCTTCCGGTTTCCCAATACACACGTATCTACCGCCAAGTATGACTGGGTAGATGGGGTCATCCATAACAGCCGCTTTGATCACGCCTCTGACAAACTCAGATTGGATCTCCACCAGGGCGATGGGAAGCGCTTTAGGTGCATCACTCTTACGAACTCCACAAAATTGGACGGTCTCTGCTGTCTCTTGACCGAGTTTGACCAGGTTTCTGGCAACTATGCAATCATAAAAAAGCCACGTGTCAAATAAACAAAAAGTTTGAGAACCGTTCAATGTAACAGTACCTCGTGTTGAGGGTGTATCCCCAACAGGTTGGGAATCACTGTTAATAATTCCGCCTTGCGAGACTGTTAGTAAGCATCCGATGCGTTTAGGCTCGGTGTGCTCACTCTGATCATTTGTCCCATGCTCAGGAGTTCTTCCTTACCACCTTGTCCTTTCTGGCTGCGCTGCCATGAAGGGCGGTCGGGTTGATCAGACTGTTTACTGTGGTTGCTGGGGTACTTGTTCTTGTAGAACTTGGATTTTTCAGGAGGGGGATTTTGAGGTCCAGTTTCTCTGTGGTTATTCTGGTTAGAAGCATGAGAAGATTGATCTAGATTATTCTTTCGAAAATGCTCTTCTGTCGGTTTCCGTTTTGTGGCCGGCAGTTTGGCCAGCGCATTTTGATAACGCTCAGACGTTTCTAAGATGTCTTCAAGCTTTTCTGCACCCTGCTCAGCTAGAAATCTCCTGGTATCAGCAGACAAAGTGTTCTTTATTTGTTCTGTTATAACAAATTCCTCAAGACCTTCATAGGTAGAGGGGAGCTGTGTAAGCTCAAGGCACTTAGTCAAGTATCTCTTTAGACGAGATGAGAACTGCTGAAAAGTTTCAGAGCTCTCCTTCCCGCTGTTGCGAAACAGTTGCAGAAACTTTCGCACATTCATTTTAAAGCGCTCAAGTAGAGCTTTCTTCAACAAGTCGTAGTTGTCTTGTTGGCTACTTTCCAGTTTGGAGTAAACATCATAAGCAGAACCTTTTAGAGCCTGGGAAAGTTTCATATTCCAACGCGACCTCTCTAGACCGTACAGAGTTGCAATTTTCTCAAATTTTTCCAACCATGTGTCAATCTTCTCATTAGGACAAGGGAAAGACTCAAGAGTGAAAGACATAGCGTTGAGTTGAAGAGATTGAGTGTTAGAAGGATCAGTTAAGGAAGAATGAGGAGAAGACTCTCCAATGCTGGAGGTAGAGGCAGGAACACGACTTTGGAATTCTAAAGTTTTAAGAGCTAACTCATGCTTTCTCTGTTTCTCTTTTTCCTCAAGCTGTCTCTCCTTCTCTCTTTCCTCATGCATGTCTCTCCTTCTCTCTTTCCTCCCTCTCCTTCTCTCTTTCCTCCTGTTGTCTCTCCTTCTCTCTTTCGTTCGCCCTGCAAATTTCCATTTCCTCGTCCATCTTCCTCTGCTCTCTAGCTTCGGCTGCTTTCCTCTCCGCTTCATATCTTTCCAGTTCGTCCCTGACAAACGCTTTCGCTTCTTCGCCTTCCAAACCATCTTCTCTCGCTTCGTCTCTGAGGATTTGCCTAAGCTTTGCCCTTTCTGCCATTATAGGTCAGTGACTGAGACTAGTCGAGAAAGAAAGTAAGAAAAGGATACACTTGTTCCTACCACTTGCGAGAAAATACCAAAACAAAAGGTGATATACTTTAACCTGGGATACCTCCTCCAAAATAATAAAGTATCTAACTATCGCGGCTATTAATCGGCAGTAAAGCACCTAATGCAGACGACTTCTTCTTCTTCTTCTTTGATCCTTAGCCGCCGACCGTCAAAGCAGTCAGTGGCCATCACGCCTAGTGGCGTCTTGTAGGGCAACATTAAATTGATTCCACTTTTCTCGGTCGGTGGCCATCCTTCGTACAGTGCCCCAACTGTGGTTCATTCTTTGCATCTCAGCCTCCACAGTCCTCCGCCAGGTTGTTTTTGGTCGGCCTCTCTTTCGTTTTCCTTCAGGGGTCCAAAGCATAGCTGTTCTTGTGATGGCATCGGGGTCTCTTCTGAGGACATGACCAACCCAGTTCCAGCGTCTGCCAGCTATGATGGTGTGCATGTCCTCTTGCTTGCTACGAGTAAGCAGATCTTGGTTAGTGATGGTATTCGGCCAAAAGATTCGGTGAATTTTTTTAAGGCATGTTGTGTGAAAAGAGGACAATTTCGACATTTCCTTCTCTGTAACTCTCCAGCATTCCGCACCATAGAGAAGCACAGAAAGCACACAGCTCTGATATAATCTTAATTTTGTGCTTGTGCTGTATTGGGAGGACTTCCAGATGTTTTTTAGGCTAAAGAAGGCTGTTCTTGCCTTATTCATTCTGATGTTGATGTCTTTGCCTGCCCCGCCGTCTGGTGTTACTATGCTTCCTAGGTATGTGAAGGTATCTGTCTGTACCAATTGCTTATTCCTTACTGATATGGGCTCAGGGTTGCTCACATTGAGCGTCATGACCTCAGACTTCTTTAAATTGATGTTCAAGCCCACCTGCTGGCTAAACTTATTAAGTCTATCCGTTTTTTCCTGGATGTGTTGATGTGAATGTGCTAGCAGTGCAATGTCGTCTGCATATTCCAGATCTTCCAATGTAGAAAATGTTGTCCATCTTATTCCTCTTGGACTGCCCACTGTTGTCTGGCGCATCACCCAGTCTATGACTGTTAAAAATAGAGTGGTTGATAAGGGGCATCCCTGTCGTACTCCTGTCTTCACCTCAAAGGTTAGGTCGCTCTGCCCAACACTGCACGTAAAGTTTGCATAGAGGCTTTTTATGATTGACACTATGCAGCTTGGAATTCCGTAAGACCTCAGTATTTTCCATAAACTGTCCCTATGTATGCTGTCAAAAGCCTTTTCAAAATCAACAAAATTAATGTAAAGCTGTCTTCGCCATTCTGAGCACTGCTCTATAATGTTCCTGAGAGTGAATATATGATCTACACATCTCCTGTTCTTTCTAAATCCTGCTTGTTCTTTCCTCAGTTTGTGATCTACTGCCTTTGAAATTCTCTGTATAATTATCCTGCCTAGTATTTTGCTGGGAACTGAGAGAAGAGTGATTCCTCTACAATTATTGCAGTCTCCAAGATCTCCCTTCTTGGGCAATTTGACAATTATTCCTTTGTTCCACTCTGATGGTGTTGTCCCCGTTTTCCAGACTTGTGCAAATAGTGGTTCTAATAGTTCTGCTGGTAGCTCAGGGTCTGTCTTAAATAGCTCTGCATTTAAGTTATCATGGCCCGGAGCTTTGCCGTTCTTTAACTTTTTGATTGCTGTGATGATTTCTTCTTTTCGTGGAATGTCTGTATTCACATCTAGATCGTTTTCAGCTTCAGGAACATTCAATCGTGTCTCTGGTGGTTCCTTGTTCAGAGTTTCTCTGAAGTGCTCTGCCCATCTTGTTTCTTGTTCCTCTGCTGTCGTGATTAGATTACCTTGCTTATCTCTTACTAATGTAATATTGTTTGCACCTCGTTTTCCGCTGATGAATTTAGTTATTTTGTATACTGTGCTTTGTTCATTTCTCAGTGCTGCCTCCTCTGCCTGTCTTGCAAGATCGTCTAGGAAATTCCTTTTGTTGGCTCGGGTTTGGCGTTTAACTTCCTTGTCCAGCTGACTGTACTGTTCGCTATATAGTTGCTTTAACCTGGGGGACTTCGCTTCTGTTTTCTTTCTTTTCATTTCCTTTCTCATCGTTATGGTATTTAAAGTTTCTGGTGTTATCCAGTCTTGCTTCTTCCTTTCCTGGAATCCCAAGCATGATTTGCTGCTTTCTTTGTATATTGTTGAAATGGTGTTGAAATCCTGGTCTATATCATCAGTCAATGTCTTTTCCTGACTTTTGGCAAATTGATATCGTTTCTTTATGTCGGCCGCAAAAGCTTTTCTAGTAATAGAGTCCTTCAATTTGCTGATGTCAAACCTTTTCTGTGTAGTTACAGTTGGTGCAGCCCTTCTTAGTTTCACTTTAAGTTTTGCTACTACTAAATGGTGATCACTTCCCACATCTGCACCTCTTCTTACCTTCACATCTTGTAATGCATGTCTCCATCTACCGTTAACCATGATGTGGTCTATCTGGTTTCTGTCCCGACCATTTGGTGATTCCCATGTTAATTTGTGAATTTCTTTATGTGGGAAGAGTGTTCCTCCAATGACCAGGTTATTAATGCTACAGAAACTTATTACTTTATCCCCATTTTCGTTTGCTGTTCCGCTGCCGCATTTCCCCATTGTTCTTTCATTATATGTATTGTGTGTACCAACTTTCGCATTGAGGTCTCCCATTACTATAACAAGATCATATCTAGGTGTGTCTTCCATTTCTTTCTGCAGTTGTTGATAGAATTCATCCTTGACCTTCTCATCGCTATCATTCGTTGGTGCGTAGCATTGTATTATTGTAGTGTTGGTGAATCTCACTCTCAATCTTAATCTTATCATTCTGTTGTTGATGGGTTTCCATTCCAGTAATGTCCTTTCTATTCCTTTCTGTAGAATAATGGCTACGCCTTCATTGTGTTGTCCATCCTCTCTTCCAGAGTAAAGTACTGTTTCTCCTGTTGCTGTTTTAACTTTTCCTGCCCCTGTCCATCTGCTCTCGCGTATCCCTAGAATGTGTAACCTATAGTTTCTCATTTCTGCCGTGACCTGTCTTAGTTTACCTGTCTCGTACATTGTCCTGACATTCCAAAAACCTATTCTTGTATCCTGTTTTGCGGTCAGGACATCCGTTTTCATGTCAGTGGCTTCCTTTCGGCTTTCACCACTGACAGTCATACGAGCCACAGACTCCGAATGTCCATCCCGCAGCAAAGTTTGTTCATTTATTATTGTTTCCGTAACTTCATTGTTTTTTTTACACAGACAGGGGTGTCAGCCCTGTGCTAAAACCCCCAACCTGGAGGACCAGGGTACCAGCTTTAGTCTGACCCCTACCCACACAGACCAGTCCAGCTTGGTTGAACCTACCAGGAGTAAAACTCCCACTGGCATAGCTCTGGGGATTGTCAGGGTACACAAGCTGCCATACCGCTACAAGGTATAGGTACCATTGATGGCAGAATGCAGACGACTACGCCAAATAAATGGTAGTTAAGATTACTCACTGAAAAATATGTTGCTACAGTGGATCAAAATAATTATTGCAAAAATATTTAAGGAAGAAAAAAATCCCCTTAATTTACAATCCACTATCAAGTTTACCCCTGAAGACAGTTAGGGTAAGGGGTGCAATTAGCAGGACGTAATTGTCTGAACGCACTCCTTAGCTTAGCTCAAACACCTACTTCTTCAGCATCCTGTGAATGTTATACACTCACAAACTTTACCAGCGTTTAGTATTACAAAATCATTAATTAACATATATTCCGACAAAATTAACCTGTAACTCAAATGTATATTACTCAAAATGATATCGAAAAACAATTATTAGTTGTGAGGTCAGCACGCCCATAAATAGATCGCTAGTCTAGGGGAAAAATTATTTTTAAAGATATAACAACTCACAAGACATCACACTCTTACTCTATATCAGAATAAAGAAAATTACAGACGAGCTGATATTTGGCGTCTCGTCTTCCTATTCTAAATTCAAAGTCCCGTTAGACGAGTCCACATTTGTCGTACTCGTCTTCCTATTCTAAGTTCAAAAATCCTTCGGACGAGACCACATTTGTCGTACTCGTCTTCCTATTCTAAGTTCAAAAATCCTTCGGACGAGACCACATTTGCCGTACTCGTCTTCCTATTCTAAGTTCAAAAATCCTTCGGACGAGACCACATTTGTCGTAGATTTTTGATAGGAGAATTAAGACTTGGGTTGGTCCCTTCTGATTAGATTTGCATAAGTGATAGTCACAGTGAGAGATAGTAATAGCAATAGATTTCCACGAGTGAGATGGTAGACTGTGATAGAGGCTGTCTCTGAAATCGAGAAATCTTCTCTCTTTCACCTATCTTCTACGACAGATTTAGAGAAGTCAGACAGTCTAAACACACACACACACACACATATATATATATATATATATATATATATATATATATATATATATATATATATATATATAGTTCTATCCACTCACGTGCACGCACATACAAGACGACAGTTAGACGTACAGACGTGGGAAACTATAACAATGATTATACAGATAATTTGGAACGAGCTGACCAACGCGCTGATTAAGTTCTCGAGAAATTTTAATTATCGTAATAAACTTCTATCACAACATAAAATATTACATCAAGCATATACAAACAGTCATAAAAATCAAGGAATTGCTACAAGAAATGATAGACCCACAGTTATGATCTTCCCTCGATGTTTAGCCCACAGTCCCGTTAGGAGAAAGATGATAGCCCAAAGAGTCACAGATACATATGATTTGGGTCTAATATTTTCCCTTTTGAAGGTATGGACAGACTTGATATCTCTGGTCTATTCTAAGGGAAATAAGGTTAGCAATACTTGCATAAAGAAAGTTAAGACAGCAAAATGGGTGCCAAATTACAACAATAAAGAAATCACTCAGTCCTGCATTCACTCTATTCATTCAGCCGTGATCACGTGCATTTGTTCATACTCACAGCTTTGATAGCCACTTCTGGAAACACAATTTTTAGGACATTCACATACAGAATTGTCAATGGCAGTCTTTGACCAAGAAATCCCCAGTTCCAAAAAGACGGGTTGAATTCTCTGCTTCAGGGAACGATTCCTTGGGTGTTCTTTTTTTCGGATGTCTGTTTAGGTCACATTAAAATTGTCCAGGCGCGAACATTAACAACGAGCACAGTGTCTATAGCTTAGGTTTCTGCAAATGAGGAATGTCAGATTGGTGTCTTTTTTTTTTTCTCAGGTTAGGACTTTATTTGGTCACCACACCACTAGTCAAAACTCCGTCGGAATGTTACTGACGTTGATATGTTACTTGCCACACAGGCTAAAAATGTACTTGAGTTGTTTCTCAGGAAGAATTAAATATGGCGCGATAGGCCTGTTACTTCATTTAACCTTTAGAGTACTTGTAAAGATTATGCACCAAGGCTTTTTAAGGAAAATGTTTTAGTTCCTCACAGATATCACTCATCAGTACTTAACGCTGGCAAAGTTTGGGTTAACCCCAGTATTCACTGAATAAAGGAAAAAACACATATAAAATAATTATACATACTAGGTACTCGTTATAACTTACATTTTTAAACTGCAAGCGTACAGCTTGACTTATCATTTAAAACTTCCCGGAAAATAAGTTATACACATAAAATCAATCACCATGATTTAGGAATACATACGTATCCCGTCAATACTCACTGATGTAGCATTTCAGTTATAAGTTAATTTTAAAATATATTCCCGTCTGATTATTTAGCCGTAAAATCAAATTCATTTATAGCTGCGTGATTTTAAGCTAGAAATATAATTTATTCTACTTTCCACTGAAACACTTCACTAGAAAATAATACAGACTATATTTTAATTCTCTCTGCACAAAAGAACTAGTGAAAATGAAATATGCGATTTAACACTTTAAACACTTCACAAAATACTAGATATCTAATATATAATATTTACCTCCGCACAGAACTACAGATTAATATCACGAACTAGAATCATTCAATATTATAGTAGTCTAGAACTCGGCAAAATGTTGCCCAGAAACTAAAGACTTTCCAATACACAAGATATTTCTTCTCGCCTGGCGATCTGTCTACTGCAGATTTAGGAGTAAGAATGAAAATCTAGTTTCAAACTCTGGTTAATATCTATGAAACGGACAAAGATGAGTGCTATTTCCAAAACCACGCAATAGCCTCCCCTTTCCTTAACACTTACGTACTTTAGACGCTAGCTCATAACTGCCAAAACGTGCGTCTTCGCACCTTACGCCAAAAACTGGCCGTGGAGCGTGAGTGTCATGGAAAAACCCAGACTATATGTCTCATTCCAAAGCGCTGCCTGAGTGTCATATCACACTTCACTCCGAGAGAAACGTTAGTGTCAGGTGAAAATGCTAGACGGTATGTCTCATTAGATGGCAGTTTCCACACCTAACTGGGAACTAGCCTGACGAAACGCCCGTGACATGAGAAAAGTACAGACGCATGTCTGCTATCTCTGTCTGCCTAGACGAGTATTCACACGTTCTATCGTCCTGCAGCACTGACATCTGCGTAATAGAATGCGTATCAGTATGAGAAATAAAAACGGTAAAGTGAGAACGGGAAAGAAAATATTTTTCGCAAACGAACGAATGCGAAAAATACGGGAAAAGGATACAGAGTGATAATAAAATAGAGGACACAGGTGGAAGAAAGAAAGAATATAGAGAAAATATATTGATCATAAACCCTCTATGACAATGATGCCACTCCATTGGCTGTCTTTTTGTCTCATGTTCAAAATGATGTGCCCAGGTTTCGTCACCTTTAACGATCTTAGCCAAAAAGTTCTCTCCATCAGCATTGAAACACTCCAACAATTCAGAAGAAATTAGCTTTCCTTTGCAATCGGTGTTCATTTGTGAGTGTTGCGTGATAAATTCTCGCAACATCGTTTTGTTTCAATGTCTGTTTTATAACGCAAGGGCAACAACTGCTTGGAATTTATAGTCACTTTTCTCGGTAAGCATTTGTCTTCTCGCGTTGGTATCGAATGCAGTTAAGTTTGAGCTGTGGTCATTTTTGCGCTGGACTGCGCATGACTTGTCTTGTTGTTTGGTCGATCGGTTTCCGCCCACGACTAGTGGAGTGAGCGATTTGGAATGGCGAAAGAGATGCCTCGTTGAAGAGGGGATCTCCGCTATTTTTTGTTCTGTCAGGGATGTGTAGTCCTCTTAATGGATATTTCGTTTATTCGAGATAATACCTCTAGTGTTTCCCACATGCCGGGAGGCGTGATATTTCTGTGTATTTCATGAAAGCAAGGTAAATTAACATTTTCATTAACTCTATCGATTTTTGGTCGTGAGCGATTTCGATTCATAGCCTGTCTTCGAAAGTCGTCGTCACGAGATGTTTTTTCCCAGCTCACATGTCGCTGCATTGTACTGCATCGGTTGATGCATGTACCAAGGACCATTACTTGCTACTTTGTTAAATGAACTAGGTTTGGAAAACCTTTATTATCTAGAGGATATTTTTGAGGACATTATTTATACTTCGGCAGACGTGTCTGTCTTGCTGAAGTCAAACTAAGGAGAGTGAACTGATCTCATACATCTGGTTATCTCCTGGCTGTTATAGAAAAGGATGGAGTTTTCCACCTGACTACATTTACAGCACTATGAAATATAACATGCATCTGACTCATCATTGTAATGCTGTCTACCGTCTATTGCTGTATTGAATGTTGCTGTGATAATGACTGTTTGATGTGCCTACACATTTGCGTAACCATTTTGTCACTGTGGCGTCCACAATAAATAATGAAGAAAAACGTCAACGGCTGTTTCAAGACTCATTGACTTTATACGTCGTGAGTTTACTGACGTCCTATGTGGATTGCCCTGTTATTGTTGTATGAACATTGTTTTGACTGAACACATCTACACACTACACAAAACCAGACATGCGGATACCATCCATCATCATATGGCATCACGCATCATTTGGTGGCCATAAGCTGGTTTGATTCTGGTACTAGCAAACACGGGGTCCCTTACCCACTTCATTTTCAACAAGAATTCATCAGCATCCTTCAAGAAATTAACATTCTTCAATACAGTCAACATCTTCAAAATTTTCAAAGTACTCGGCGTTGCCCGGTAAAAGTCAAAATTTCAATTTTTTGACGGAAACAAGAATTTGACAGTACCCGGCGTTGTTACATGTTGCCGGATAACTCGGACTGCTGTTATCTTTTACGCAAGTCAAGCAAGTTGCTGCTGTCAAGGTTCCAGTGCTGTCGTTTTTGTGAAGGTCAAGTGCCGGTTGAAACGGGTTGTTTTCTGAAGAAGGCCAAGTACCGATTTCCATCAACTTACTTTTGGATTAGAAGGTCAAGTGCCGAAACAACTCAACACACAGTATTTCAGAAGCTCTTGTACCATCGTGTTAGCAGTGGAAGCAGTTCAGATGTGCCATCATCGTTGGAGCTTCGCTCTTTAGGACGTTGATTGACATCCGTTTTTCTGCTGTTCTACGATTGGAAGCCTATAAGTTAAGTGGCCTGTTTGTATGTAAACTGTGCCCTTATACTTCTGCTGAGTCTTCTGTGTATCATCTCATTCTATATGTTATATGTTTATATGTTATTTGTATATTTATATGTTTATATTTCAGCGGGTTCTCGGTTGGGTGGTGTCTCCGTTAGATTATGCCACGTCATAGAGGTCGTCTATTGTGAGCGTTTTCTGTAGGGTTTGCAAATTTCCGATACTGGAATTTGCTAAGCGACTTCTGTTGCTATTTATGTTAGCTGTGATGACATGTTTTAATATTGTTTTCGTTATTATTTCGCATTCTTTAGTTTTGTTTTGATTTGTTTGTATTTGTTAGCCTACTCTTGTCTATAATTTAGTTTCATACAACATTTTTGTTTATACACTGTGGTGTCATGTATTTTGTTTAATTCTATCGCAGATATCGTCACATTTTTTGTGATATTTCATTAATTTCTGCTTTATTTTTAGTTGATTTCTGCGAAAGTTTTTGTATTGTTGCTGATCTTTGTTATTGTTTACATTGTTATTGTTTACATTGTTTGTATTGTTTACATTTTCAATGTTTACATTCTGCATGTGTTTACATAGTCATTGTTTACAGTTATAGTAATTAGTTAATGGGCTATGCTAATGCACTGTTACTACTACACTGATGATAAATGAATGATGAATAGTGTCGTGCACTATTGAATGAGAAGTGCACTTATGATCAAGAATTGAGTGCTGATATTTCATATACAAGTTCTTTGATTGGAGACTTGTTTCCCACAGAGACTGGGATAATATAAGGTGATGTGAATATACAAGTGCTTAATTAAGACTTGTTACACTTAGGTTTGAAATAAATTAGTTAATTATTTCAGGTTTTGGACTCATATGTTAGACAACATGTCTACATTTGAGCACTTTATTGAGCAGGGTAAATTGCTTGGGAAGACTGGTGATAAGTTAGAAGAATTTGCAACTGCTCGATATGATAAAGCAATGGAAGCTGAACAAAAGAAACTGCATATGGAAGCTGAACAAAAGAAACTGCAGATGCAGGTGGATGAAAAAAGATTCCAAATGGAAATGGAAAAACAAAAAAGGGAATCAGAAGCTGAGGAAAGAAAACTCCAGCTACAGCTAGAAGCTGAGAATAAAAGACTTGAAAAAGAGGCTGAGAATAAAAGACTTGAAAAAGAGGCTGAGAATAAAAGACTTGAAAAAGAGGCTGAAAATAAAAGACTTGAAAAAGAAGCTGAAAATGAAAGACTTCAAAAAGAGGCTCAGGCTGAGGAAAGAAGATTACAGAGAGAGTCTGATGAGAGGAAAGAGAAAGCAAAAATGGAACATGAAGAAAAGGTCTTAGCTTTAGAGTTGGAAAAATTGAAATTGACGAGCATGAGTAATGGTAATGATTCAAACAAGGGTTCATCTTCTGGTAAGGCTAATAATGATACTTTTAAGATTAAGTTACCAACATTTAGTCCTTCCAGTGATGACATAATGTTCTATCTGGACAGATTTGAACAAGCATGTACAGCTCATAACATAGACAAAGCAAAATATGTTTATCAGTTATCAGGGATACTGACAGGTAAAGCTCTAAGTATATTAAATATGGTGGATGAACCTGACAAGAACAATTATGAGGTTGTCAGGGCCGCTTTGTTAAAGAAATATCAGCTTAACGAAGACGGCTATCGTCTACAATTTAAAAACATGTTACCTGAAAATGGAGTTGAATTCTCCGAGTTTATTGCAAGAATACGCATTACTTTCTCACGATGGGTTGAACTATCTAAGACGGAAAAAACTTATGAAGGACTTATGGACTTAATACTTAGAGACAAAGTCATGTCGTCTGTCAATGAGTCTTTCCTTGCTTTCCTTCATGAACGTAAACCTAAAACAATAAAAGAAATGGAAGATTTCTGTTGCCAATACGTAACTGCGCACCCACACATAACCATGGGTAACTCTAAGGTGAAAGAAGGTTTACCAGTTGCTTCGGCAGCTCCGTATGGTCAAAACTTTGCTCGTAGATTCCAACAAAATTTTGATAGAAAGAGTAGCGGTAATTTCTGTCAAAATCATGGAAATCAATTTCATGGTGATTCTTCTTCGAAGAATTGGAGACAACCTGATAGTACTCGTTACTATCACCCTAATAATTATAAGCATTTCAAAAGAGGATATGGTAATAGAGGTTATTCCTGCCGAAGACCTCAGAACCAAACAAATAGATGTTCGCATCAATGTGAACATGATAGTAATCGTGGAAACTGGAATTCGAACCAGGATAACAATTACAATAGAGACAATAATAACTGCAGAGATAATAATAACTCTGATAACTTCAGAGGTAATAATAGTCGGGGTAGATCTCAACACAAAAAAAAGAGATATCAGCAGGCTAATGCTGTACAACAGGAAACTGAGGGAGCCTGTAATCATGTTGTTGATAGTAAAAACTTTGACGCTGTCACTGGTTCTGCTTTTGACTTTGAGAGAGCAAACAAATGCCCCCAATGCAGTACTTTATTCGAACCGGGTACCATAACTACTTTGAGTTGTGGTCACCCACTTCCCGCTCTTCCTGCTGCTGTTGCGCATGACGGGAGGGGTTCTTTAATTCTACATAAGGGTCTTGTTAATGATACTCCGGTCTCACTACTTTTCGATTCCGGATGCACCACTATTGGTGTTAGACAATCGCTTGTAGATCCATCTTGTGCTACAGGAAGGGTTATTAAATGTGTCACATTTGGCGGCACTCTAGAAAAATATCCTACTGCTGTAATTCGCATTGCCACTCCTTTCTTTACTGGAGATGTGCATGCTTGTCTCTTACCTAATCCTATTGCGGACCTTATTATTGGTCGTATTCACGGAGTTAGGGAGTGTACCCCACAGCAGATTGCTGCTTGGGAAGATAATAACATGCAAGCTACAAATGCAGTAGTTACAAGAGCACAAGCTCTACAAACACCCGAAACTTCACTGAATAGTGATAATGAAGTTGATAGCCAAGATAGTCACTTAGTAATCACTCGTGACTCTTTCATAAAATTGCAAGAAGAAGATCCTTCTTTAAAAAAATTCTTCGTTCTTGCGAAGAAGGGTGATCCGAATCAGGATACAAATAGAAAATCTTGGATTGCAATGAGAAACGGCGTACTTGTACGTATGGTACAAGATTCGACTACGTCGGCACATTCGCAAATTCTTGTTCCCAAGAGCATGAGAGTCCAAATATTACAACATGCTCATGACTCGCAATGTGCTGGACATATGGGTTTTGCCCGTACGAAGTCGAGAGTCCTTGCGGCTTTCTTTTGGCCTTTTGTCAATAAGGACATTCGTATTTACTGCCGATCATGCAAGGTATGTCAGGAGGTCAAATCTAGAGGACCACGACATGCTGCGCCTATCCAGGCTGCTGACATTCCTATTCGGCCGTTTCAGAAAATGGCCATAGATATTATTGGCCCTTTTAAGGTCAAGTCGGCCAGAGGACATCAGTTTATCCTTACATGTGTCGATATGTGCACACGTTGGCCAGAGGCTATTCCTCTTAAGAGCATATCTACTACAGATATCGCAGATGCTCTTTGGTTGATATTTTCTCGCTTGGGGTTCCCCAGAGAAATATTGTCAGACCATGGCACTCAACTCATATCTGACACTATGTCACAGGTAATGTCTACCTTACATATTGAACGATCTCTCAGTAGTATCTACCATCCTATGTCTAATGGGTTAGTTGAGCGTCTGAATAGAACGCTCAAGACTTTGCTTGGTAAGATAACTGAAGATCATCCTCAAGATTGGGACAGGGTTTTACCCGCGGCTCTCTTTGCCTATAGAGAAGTCCCTAATGAACACACAGGATTTTCTCCCTTCGAACTTGTCTTTGGCGCGCGTCCACGCGGCCCTATGTCTTTATTACACGATCTCATCACTGCCGATGATATTAGCGATGAAACTCAATCCTCATATGAGTATGTCATTGCTCTTAGACAAAAGATCATTGAGGCATGTAAGCTAGCAACTGCTTCATCAGAAATTGCTAAAGAGAAGGCAAGGCAGTTTGCTAACAAGAATAGATGTCTACGACAACTTTGTCCAGGTGACAAAGCATTCGTCCTACTCCCCAGTAGGGAAAATAGACTTCTTATTGCATGGAAAGGTCCGTATGCAATAGTCTCTCGGATTTCCGATGTTGACTATGTGGTCGATATTGATGGAAAGCATAAAACTTTCCACATAAACATGCTTTCGGAATTTCACGAACGTCCGGACTATTTGCTGCCTATTTTCCAGGCAACGGATGATGCTCCTGCACCTCACGGTCATTATTCATCCCTGTCTGTCATTCAGGATGAGGAAGCTACCTTCTCTGATGTCAACCTTCCCCTTCCAGTGGTTCCATTACATTCCACGGAATCTTGGAAAAACGTTTCTGTTTCTCCTAATCTTTCTGGTGACGAACATCGACAAGTCTCGTCGATGTTACAAACATTTCAGGATGTTCTCACTGACATTCCTGGACACACAGATGTCATAGAACATGACATAATTCTTACCGACAATAATCCAATTAGGGTTAGGCCGTATCCTATTCCTATACACTTTCAGTCGCAAGTGGAAAAGGAATTGGATGAAATGATTCAATTAAATATAATTGAACCATCGACTTCACCATATTCTTCTTCCATGGTTATTGTCCGGAAGAAGGATAAGAACATACGAATTTGCGTTGATTATCGCAAATTGAATCAGGTCACAAAGTTCGACGCTGAACCGATGCCTTTGTTAGAAGATCTACTGATTAGACTTTCTAATTCTAGATTCTTCACTAAACTTGACTTGTCTAAAGGTTATTGGCAAGTGCCTTTAGCAGAGCATGCCAAACCTCTTACTGCTTTTTCTACACCTAGGGGTCTATTTCAATGGAATGTTATGCCTTTTGGTCTCATGAACGCCCCTGCCACTTTCGTTCGCATGATGCGTCGAATTCTGTCACATCGTTCGGATGTCATCGCATACTTAGATGACATCTGTCTCTTCAGTGATACCTGGGAAGATCACTATTTAGGGTTATATGACTTACTGTCCACTCTACGTGAGAATAATTTGACAGCAAAACCTTCTAAAGCTTTTGTTGGTTTTGGTGAAATCTCTTTCCTGGGTCATCGTGTTGGTCATGGTCTCTTGAAGACAGAAGACCACAATACTTCCAAAATACTGAACATCTCTGTTCCTAAAACGAAGAAACAAGTTAGGAGTCTCTTAGGTTTAATTCAATTTTATGGGAGATTTATTCCAAATTTATCTTCGATCATGGCACCTCTCTCAACATTGTTGAAGAAAGGTTCGCCTAATCTGGTCCGTTGGTCTGAAGAATGCCAATCTTCACTAGACCAAATCAAGAATATATTTTCTTCTCCTCCCATCTTAAGATTACCTACTCTTGATAGGACTTTTGTTCTTCGGAGTGATGCTTCATCCACTGGGATTGGAGCAGCACTGATGCAAGAATATGCAAATACTCTGCATCCTGTTATGTACATTTCTAGAAAACTAAATGCGGCAGAGAGGAACTACTCGGTTTTAGACCGTGAGTTGTTAGCGATGGTTTGGTCAATTCTAAAGCTACAAAGATTCCTCCTGGGCGCACATTTCATTCTAGAGACTGATCAGAAAGCTCTTACAGCTATTCAGACTAAGAATTTGAAGAGTTCGAGATCCACTCGATATGCTATAGCTCTTCAACCTTTTCACTTCACGGTACGAGCTATCCGTGGTGCGGATAATGTGATGGCTGACATTTTGTCTAGATGCCCACATGACTCCAACTAATACTTCTGTCCTATATTTCCATATATTACAGAGTCATAACACACCTATATTTCTACAATAGATTAGCACATCTGTACTTACTTTATATGTACACACTATCGTGCTTTGTTGTCATCTTCTTCTGTTCGTTTTTTAAGATGATAGAGGAGGACTGAGTAGTTAATATAAGGGCCGTTAGTTTACTAAACAGCCACAATTATTAATAATGTATTGTACCTTATGAAGCATATTAGTTATTAATTAGCATTATATTGCTTGTACTTTCTCAGAATGTCATTGTTGAGCTGAGGACTTACCTTACTAGTCAAGCATGACGAGTTCTAGATTGTGTACTTACCCTCGGAATACCAGAGCATATGTCCTGGATCGTCATGTAGTTTAACTTTACTATGTACTTATGTCATTACATGTCAAAGAATGTACTATTTAAATTTTCCTATCAGATTTGTACATCCATTTTTAAAGACAATATTAGAGTATGCTGTTTAATGATGATTATAGTAACTTGCATACGTATATTGTGTTTACATGCTAACGTGATGTGTGTTGGTGACACCTCCCCGATGTGAATATTTTTTGAGACATATTTATTTTTCTGTTGAGGTATATCCTCACCAGACACTCTATAATTAGCCTATTGTTTGGCAATTTAATTAATTATCAGCGCATAATTCGTGCGTTTTGAGCCGCTTATCGCTTGCTCTTTGATATTGAAAAAAAAATATGTTCCACATTTTTTTTTTATCGGGAGGAGGTGGTGATATGTTGCGTGATAAATTCTCGCAACATCGTTTTCTTTCAATATCTGTTTTATAACGCAAGGGCAACAACTGCTTGAAATTTATAGTCACTTTTCTCGGTAAGCATTTGTCTTCTCGCGTTGGTATCGAATGCAGTTAAGTTTGAGCTGTGGTCATTTTTGCGCTGGACTGCGCATGACTTGTCTTGTTTTTGGTCGATCGGTTTCCGCCCACCACTAGTGGAGTGAGCGATTTGGAATGGCGAAAGAGATGCCTCGTTGAAGAGGGGATCTCCGCTATTTTTTGTTCTGTCAGGGATGTGTAGTCCTCTTAATGGATATTTCGTTTATTCGAGATAATACCTCTAGTGTTTCCCACATGTCGGGAGGCGTGATATTTCTGTGTATTTCATGAAAGCAAGGTAAATTGACTTTTTCATTAACTCTATCGATTTTGGGTCGTGAGCGATTTCGATTCATAGCCTGTCTTCGAAAGTCGTCGTCACGAGATGTTTTTTCCCAGCTCACATGTCGCTGCATTGTACTGCATCGGTTGATGCATGTACCAAGGACCATTACTTGCTACTTTGTTAAATGAACTAGGTTTGGAAAACCTTTATTATCTAGAGGATATTTTTGAGGACATTATTTATACTTCGGCAGACGTGTCTGTCTTGCTGAAGTCAAACTAAGGAGAGTGAACTGATCTCATACATCTGGTTATCTCCTGGCTGTTATAGAAAAGGATGGAGTTTTCCACCTGACTACATTTACAGCACTATGAAATATAACATGCATCTGACTCATCATTGTAATGCTGTCTACCGTCTATTGCTGTATTGAATGTTGCTGTGATAATGACTGTTTGATGTGCCTACACATTTGCGTAACCATTTTGTCACTGTGGCGTCCACAATAAATAATGAAGAAAAACGTCAACGGCTGTTTCAAGACTCATTGACTTTATACGTCGTGAGTTTACTGACGTCCTATGTGGATTGCCCTGTTATTGTTGTATGAACATTGTTTTGACTGAACACATCTACACACTACACAAAACCAGACATGCGGATACCATCCATCATCATATGGCATCACGCATCAGTGAGACTTTGAGGAACCCATCTTGCGCAAACCTTAGAAGATCCGAGAGTTTTTATAACTGCATTTGCACTACCAATGCTGACTGACAGCTGTAAGGCCAATTGTTGAGTAGTGATTCGCCTATCAGTAAGAATAATGCCCTCAGCGCATTTCAACATTTCTGCGTTGGTGGCTGTGGCAGGACGTCCACATCGCGGCCGATCACGCAGCTCCGTATCTCCACTTCCTGATTCTTTGATTCTCTGAACCCAGCAACTGACTGTACTCTTGTCGACTGCAAAACGTCCATACACATCACATAGACGCTTGTGAATGTTCACAACAGTTTCCTTCTCTGCAACGAGAAATTCTATCACAATTCGCTGCTTATAACGTAAGTTGCTAGCTCGCTCCATTTCAACGGTTTAGGACAGCCGTGTTATTTGGCTGGTTGCGGTGCAATTTGGTGCACACAATTGCCACATGCCATATTTGAAGTGTGCAAAATTTCATGCATCTATCTTCATTATTTGCTGAGAAAAACTATGTGATGCATTACTTTCTGAACGCCTCTCGTACATTAAAGGGCAAAGACGTGGAAGAAGATTGAGAATGATGAGAATAATGGTAAATGAGGATGAAAAAATAGGAACACCTCACCATAGTTCGCTGTAATGCTTTGTGTTGTACCTGGGTATAGGTAGAAACTGCGGTGTCACGGCTGTACACGACCAGATTTCTAGTCGGTACAAGATCTTTTCGTGTATCTCGCGACCCTTTTTTGGTGCCTCGTCAAATCTACGCTCTCAATTCAATCCAAAGTCATCGAGTGTCAAATTAAAAAATCCAACTTCAGCCATTTGTTCTTGAAACCAGGGCATTTTTATATCATTCTCTCACCTGAGGATGTCAACTGCAAATTACGAAACGGCAGTTTTTTTTATACAATAAATACATTGAGCAGAGAGATAGAATAGCGTCACATGACTTCTGATTAGAAATGGGCCTACTTTAGATTTTTTTAAGAAAAGACTAGATTAAGAAAGGTATTGGAAAAAATGTTCTGTTAGTGGCTGATACAACACTTTTTTGGCCAAATGATACAAGGTTATTTTGCCACCACTGTTAACGGCGCTAAGTCTAAATGTTATAGTCTGTTTACACCCACTGTTACTCGAAGAGGTATAATTCTAATTATTATTAATAATGATGATCACTGTTACTAATACGTCTTGTTACTAATGACGATTAGTGCTACTACATACCACTGCTACACACGAGATACCGTTAGTGAATTCAACCTGTTTGTTGACATAGATTTCGCCACACAGGCTATTTATGGTCATGCTTTACTACCGTCACGCCTACTGTTCTCCTACCGTGTTAAATGTTGTAGTGAGTGTGCGTGGGTTCATTCACACACTACAGGTACGCACGTATGAGTCGTGGAACTACAGGTGACATTTAACATTGTTTATTGTCACAATACGTTAATATGAAATACACATAGTCAAACCTAACTCACAACAAGGAAGTACTATAGTCACATCTCCACTTCTCAGAATCATTAGCGCTATACAATATCAATACTGGATCCTCTCAGCAACGGTCATCATCACCGTGCTAATATAACAAATATACCTCGTCAAAGATGCTTTCAACATCATATAAATAGTTAATGAATCCCTTTAGCAACGGTCGGCATCACCGTGCTTATATAATAAACCTGCCTCATCAAAGACGCTCTCAACATTGGCGCTCTAATATAAATATGGATCCTCTCAGCAAACGGTCATCCTCGCCGTGCTGACAACATGAATGGCCTCCTCAAATCTGCGCTATAATATTCTCATGGATCCTTTTAGCAACGGTCATCCTCGCCGTGCTAATAACATAAATAATAATGGCCTCCTCAAATCTCCTCAATGGATCCGGTTAGCAAACGGACATCATCCTCGCCGTGCTAACAACATAAATGGTGAATACTCGCGGCAATTTCTCGCAAGACTGCACTCCCTGGCAGTTTGCAGTAATCTCGCCCTCACTCATCTCAGCGCGATTATCTGACAATATAAGTCATGGATCCTTACCTCTTCAAAAATACTCACAAACATAATTCTTCAATAAACTCAGGAATTACTGGCCTACACAAATAATGGCCTCTATAACTTTTGCACTGCGCGGGCATACTCAAAACACACACTGTAGGGCCGACCTCTCCAGTCGGTGCCCAAAAACAGACTGCTCTTAGTTCACACACTAGTCCCGCCTAAAAAAGACACGAGACTCGGCTGTTTAAAAAACTCAACTCAGTCTCAATAAGTGCATGGGCTAGTCACACGAGCTTACTCACAGCTCAAGACAGTTCAGAGAAAACACATCTCCGCAATTTGAACTGACCAGTGTTCGCCACGCTTACCGACTTGGAAACTTCTCGATCATACGAGGGAATTCCCCTAACACAATTTTAACTTAACATCAGCTTAATCAAGCAACGTAACCCGCAATCGAATCTATTCGCTTAACATTTTCAAGATCACTTCTCCCTGCTAATATTTACTCTGTATCAGTTGCCACACCGCCCGGGAAAAAAATGATTTATCGTTTTTTTTTGAAAATTTAAGTCCCAAAAATTTAGAGATAAATGAAATTATATTATATGGCTACCAAAAAAATGTACCTATCCAAAAAATGTACCTATCAAAAAATGTACCTATTAAAATAGTACATCTATAAACAATTTCAGCAATAAATGTAAAATTACAACTAAAACATCAAACATAATCAATCAAATATCCCAATGAATGTTACCGATGTAAATTACAACAAAAGCATCAATCATAATACAAGCATACCAAAATTAATCTTAATAGAACACCAAGCTAAGTACATTTAGTACAAGCAACAACCAATAGAAAGTGAAAGAACAAGATCAAGCAACAGAAGAATGATCTGTAGTAAAGGAAAGTAAGAAATCGGAGAATGAGAAACAATCAACAATACCACATAATAACCTATAAGTAAAACGATTTCATGAAAAATAAATACAAATTTCTCTACTAGACTAGTTACATTATATTAAGTTATATAATTAACTCAAGAATACAACGAATGAGAGTATAAGTATTGAAAGAAGAAGAAGTATGCAAGTAGAATGAAGAGAAACGAAGATGTGATACGGAAATATAAACAAGATATGAACACATATCGGAAAGACAACAAAAGGATAGAATTAAATGAAGAATAGTCAACAAAGACGAATGGAAAGCAAAGGTATGAACGCATAGAAAATCAATAACAATACATACTAAAAATGTTTAGATTAGACAACATATTTCAAAATTAAATACAAACATGATTACAAGGCACAAAACAAAATGTCAAAGTATATCTATACTAACACCACAAAAAAAATAATTCATAACTAAACAAAGTCTAATAAGTAATTTAACTAAGTTACAAAAGTTATACTTAACTGAAAATAAATTATAAACCTTACACAAACAAATAATAGCATTTGCGATAACTAAGTTTTGACCTAACGCACAATCAACTGCTAAATAATAAAAATACATCATAATATCAAATAAGACAAGTTTCCAAAGAAGTAATATCCCTTTCAATCATTCATTCATTCATTCATTCATAACTCTCCACTCCCAAAGGAGCATAGGCCTTCAACAAACACATGCCAAGTCCTCCTGTCACGTGCCATCATCTCAAGTTCTTTCCATGTTCTCCTCATCATTTTCACCTCTGTTTCCAACTCTCTTCTCCATGTACTTCTTGGTCTTCCTCTGCCTCTCTTGCCCTGGGGGTTCCAGAACAAGGACTGCCTTGTAATGCTATCAACAGGTTTCCTCAGTGTGTGTCCTATCCATCGCCATATGCCAAATCTGGAAGTTCTCCTAGAAGAAAGAAGGTTAGTCAGCAACACAGACTCCTTTCGGCTTTCTCTGTGTTGCATCATACGCCTCCCCACGAGAGGACCTTCCCCTGTCTTGGATGGCTGTGTTTTATTTTCTTTATTTGACTTGTCCATATTTGTTGAAGTTTTTTGTGGTTTAAATTTTTTACAGGATGGGGTAACCGGCCCCATGCCCAACCCTCCTTAGTCGCTTTCTACGACATGCTTGGCAGGGGACAGTGTTACTATTCTTTGCTCCCCTTTCGGGCCCCGGTAACACACGGGTGAATCAATCATAGGGCACACAAAAATAAATTACAATGCCAAAAAACAATTTTTTTCCCAAAATTACCTTACAAAATATTTCAGAACGATAAGTTATCAAAAAATAAAATTATTATTTAAGTAATTCTAAGTCATAACTAATAAACTAACAATGAAATTGATTTTTAACAAAATGGGAGAAGCATAAAATATCTTATCTCTAGACAAACACTTAAATCAAAACATGTAAGTTTTTCTTTTTTCTCAAAAAATACATCACCAAAAAAAAAACACCTAAGAAAAATACGATGTCATCTGTATATCAACTTTCCAACATACAAACATAACAATAAATTCATATAATTATCCTAACAATTACAGCTACAACCCGAAAAATATACAGATCAATAATTATGATCTAAATGAGCACAGGTTTAACACTGCTCACTGCATTTATCAAAAATTACACACAAATTATTACCAACACATATGTTACACACTATGAAAACAGAATAGTATACAAATGGCATTAAAAATTGGACTGGTACATTATCGAAACAATCATACATGTTCTACAAAAAATATATATGTAGCAATCAAATGATGCATAAAAATGAACATCATAATGTTTCAAAGAAATTACAAATATTTTAATAAAACATCATATGATATATTATCCACAGAATACAATAACATGTACTATTCTAAAAAATAAATCAGCTGCAAAAAAAAATATTCCCGACAATCTGTCAATAATTCTTGATCCTCCAAAAAGTGACTCGTCAGATGTATAGCGAGACGCTCATAGGTTCCGCTTGATAGATAATCCACATTCTTCACGAATAATGTCAACAAGGGCGCCAACTCATCACAACGTCGCACGCTACGAGATAATACAAATGAAAATCTCGTATAATCATCTGTTAGATTTAATAAGGAAAAACGGAAAATCAACTTTCACGTTTACCTATCCCTTGTGGTGGAGTAGAGTCTTGGCCCCTTTTCACACATCTCAGCAAGTCCTCCTTAAACGTGTAAACATCACAGAAGGCTTAGAGACCACTTGACCGTAACGAAAGTTCAACTCTGCTGTATGCTGAAAAAATTTACCACATTCACAAGAACGAGATGACCTTTCGACACCACTAGTGTGACAATCAATAATATTATTACTTTGCTTGTTAATAACTTTGCTCTCATGTGGAGTACAGCTAACCTGGTTACGATTTCTATAGTTGCTGTTAAGAACATTGTTATTTGTTCTATTGACACAGTTGTACTGTTTTACATCCCAGTTAGCATAATTACAATTAGTATTTCCTCTTGGATAAAAATATCTACTAGATAGAACTGGCTTTTTATCAAAAAATCTATTACCAGATTGACAAACTTTCACATAATTATTTTCACTATAATTTCCAACACTCTCAGGATCACAATGTTGAGATCTGTCAAATTGTTTCTTGTTTTTAGGAGAAGAAACGTTACTATATGAAGAACTCCCTTGGTACCTTCTAACCTCAGGGTTATATCTCCTATCAAAAGTGTTTTTATCTTTGCTTAAGGCAATGTGTTTAAGAAATGAATCACACTGACTGATACTAGAAGGTTTGAAATTTTCTTTATTGTTTTTCACAAAATATGTTTCCTTCCTGGAATAAGGAGTGCTATTTTTCTTCCCTGTTATCAAGCCATCACAGTTCTCACTTAATACCTGGTTTGTTTTTAACACCCTGACTTGATATCTATTCTTGTTTCTTTCACTATCTACAGGACTATCTAATACTGTAGATTTTCCTTTGCTAGCTTGCCGCCAGGAACCAATACCGTTAGAATCATTGGCATTGCGTTGAAAGTTATATTTCCCACGCAAAGATTTGCTTCCACTATTCTTGACTTTAGACTCCGCAAAAAGTGTATAGGACTGACTTTTTGCTTTATGTCTTTCACTGTCAACATTGACAGAAGACCACATTTTTTTTCTTCAAGAGAATGTCGAGTAGACCATCTATTCTCATTCTGGCTTCTGAAATTTGAATATCTTTAAGTGCAATATCTGCACTTAATTTCTTGCTTAAGCTCTCAGCTCTTAAAACTTTACAGCTTTCCTCTGCTAGTAAATTTTTAAACTTAGTGACTTTCTCTTTCTCAGCCATCAACTGTACTAATCTATCTTTATCATCCTTTTCTTTTTTCCCTCTTAACTGAGTCAACTCCAGCTGTAGTGCTTCAGTCTTAATATCATTGCCAATCTCAAGCTTCTGAACCTTTTTCTCTTCATGTTCGCCACCGAGATTTGCAATATCATCTACTAAATCAAGGAGCGTTTCTGTATACGTCCTATTATGTTCATCGGTCTCAAGTTTCAATTTGTCATATATCTCTCTCCTTTCTTGAAGTTCCTGAGTTAGATTTCTAACTTCACTATCCTTATCTTTAATCTGAGTTTCCAACTCTTTGATTTTACACAATGCTACACTCAATGCTGTTTGAGTACTAGCAAGTTCTGAGTTTGATTTACATAAATCACTCGTTAGTTTAGATAATTTCTCCTGAAGTTTACTCTCTTCAGCAGTACATTCTATGAAACTTTCCCTTTGCTCTAGGGTACTCTGTTTTATGTCCAGTTGCTTCTTCTCTTCCAGCTCCCTTTTCCGATACCTCTCATCACTTTCATGAATTTGCTTTTCACATATCAATCTTGTTATTTCAGACTCGGTCAGCTCACGGTCTCCATATCCTAATAGTTCACGGTATTTGTCATACTCCCACATTTTATAAGAGTTTCAACTGACTCAATCAATTACTGTACACCAATTCCTGTTATAGTACCTATATATAGCATACATTACCTATGCATCAACATATTGTATAATCACTCGATATAATTATCGACAACAAAACGACACTTATCAACAGGAAATAGCGATGGATAGTATAGGCAGACTTGCTGACATGCAAAAAAGTGGCACAATCTACACAGAACAAAACCACTTATCTTAAAATATTTTCGTCCTTTCCGCCAACACACTAGATATCACAAAGTTCTGCAGATAAAAACGTTCCACCGCAGAAAGGTACACGAACTAGACTTTCTTCTTTTCAGGTTCTTGCCAAAGTGTAGAATGCGCTCAACACAGCATCAGCACACAGGAAACACAGCACAGCATCCTCTGCAAATCTTGACTTGAGATAATCTGCAAACGACTCTTCAAAACACTTCACATTTAGTTAAACTTGACTGTCTACTGTTATATTCTGCCGTGTTGGACACAGTTAACAAACTAGGTCGAGGATTATGAAGCAAGGTCAGGAGACTCACACAAGCCACGCCCACACAGGGCTCCCTTATCACGCGAATTCCGTGAGTTTCATTCCGTTAAATCTGTAAAACCACCAAATGATACAACACTTTTTTGGCCAAATGATACAAGGTTATTTTGCCACCACTGTTAACGGCGCTAAGTCTAAATGTTATAGTCTGTTTACACCCACTGTTACTCGAAGAGGTATAATTCCAATTATTATTAATAATGATGATCACTGTTACTAATACGTCTTGTTACTAATGACGATTAGTGCTACTACATACCACTGCTACACACGAGATACCGTTAGTGAATTCAACCTGTTTGTTGACATAGATTTCGCCACACAGGCTATTTATGGTCATGCTTTACTACCGTCACGCCTACTGTTCTCCTACCGTGTTAAATGTTGTAGTGAGTGTGCGTGGGTTCATTCACACACTACAGGTACGCACGTATGAGTCGTGGAACTACAGGTGACATTTAACATTGTTTATTGTCACAATACGTTAATATGAAATACACATAGTCAAACATAACTCACAACAAGGAAGTACTATAGTCACATCTCCACTTCTCAGAATCATTAGCGCTATACAATATCAATACTGGATCCTCTCAGCAACGGTCATCATCACCGTGCTAATATAACAAATATACCTCGTCAAAGATGCTTTCAACATCATATAAATAGTTAATGAATCCCTTTAGCAACGGTCGGCATCACCGTGCTTATATAATAAACCTGCCTCATCAAAGACGCTCTCAACATTGGCGCTCTAATATAAATATGGATCCTCTCAGCAAACGGTCATCCTCGCCGTGCTGACAACATGAATGGCCTCCTCAAATCTGCGCTATAATATTCTCATGGATCCTTTTAGCAACGGTCATCCTCGCCGTGCTAATAACATAAATAATAATGGCCTCCTCAAATCTCCTCAATGGATCCGGTTAGCAAACGGACATCATCCTCGCCGTGCTAACAACATAAATGGTGAATACTCGCGGCAATTTCTCGCAAGACTGCACTCCCTGGCAGTTTGCAGTAATCTCGCCCTCACTCATCTCAGCGCGATTATCTGACAATATAAGTCATGGATCCTTACCTCTTCAAAAATACTCACAAACATAATTCTTCAATAAACTCAGGAATTACTGGCCTACACAAATAATGGCCTCTATAACTTTTGCACTGCGCAGGCATACTCAAAACACACACTGTAGGGCCGACCTCTCCAGTCGGTGCCCAAAAACAAGCTGCTCTTAGTTCACACACTAGTCCCGCCTAAAAAAGACACGAGACTCGGCTGTTTAAAAAACTCAACTCAGTCTCAATAATTGCATGGGCTAGTCACACGAGCTTACTCACAGCTCAAGACAGTTCAGAGAAAACACATCTCCGCAATTTGAACTGACCAGTGTTCGCCACGCTTACCGACTTGGAAACTTCTCGATCATACGAGGGAATTCCCCTAACACAATTTTAACTTAACATCAGCTTAATCAAGCAACGTAACCCGCAATCGAATCTATTCGCTTAACATTTTCAAGATCACTTCCCCTTGCTAATATTTACTCTGTATCAGTGGCAGTATGGTGAAATCGATGGCCAGTAGGCTGTGATATCGCAGTTGACACGAATAATACTTGATCAGACAATACGTTAGTTGTGGCTGACGTCCGAACAGGTATTTATTAGAATTGTAAATTTTGTCGATAGACGTTCACTAATACTTATACTAGGAGAGGCGGAAAAATGATTTTCAGCAGGCTTTTTATGTCACGGATGTAATAAGTACACAAATGCAAATTATATTGAGAAAAAGATGTAAGCCAAAATCTTCCCAGTTACAGTAAAAGAATCTTGGCGGGACACATTCGTATGTTACAGTTCTGCAACTTGTACCCACAGAACTAACGTCGGCTTGGGTAGTTTTGCTATATAACATTTTGCTGGTCAGAATTACCAGTATATCTGAAATTCTGTAACCAATAGTAACGTTATCACTACCCCTACTACTACAAGTACTACTATTACGACCACCACACTGCTAGAACTACCGCTTAGTCAAATTATATTCCCCTATTTTGTCTACTATAAAACATAACCCGCTGATTTAAAAAAATGAACCTTAAAAGCTTGACTAGCAGTAATGGTCGTGATAACGTTATTACTGGTTACGGTGTTTCAGTAATTTTTTGCTTATTGTGGTGGCTCATGTGCTGCTTAAGTTGCTAATGCAAAAATAAATGTAACCTTACTCCACTTAAGGTGGGGTTAACGAAAATAAGAAGTGTACGTCTTACTTGGGCCAAGGAAAGAAAGGCTACGTTACGAACGCTAAATCTTCTTTAGGGACAACAACGAAAGCAGCAGAGAAAATAAAGTGAGAACTAAGCTAAATGCATTAACAAAATAAGAACTGAAATGAGTCGTAAACTTTGTCACTTTGGCAAATCTCAATAAGAAATGTCAGTGGGCCATGATGGAAAATTAGTAATGTTATTCAGTCGATTCAGATATCCGATATTCAATAATCTGATCAATATTTGTTTTCAGAGGATTGCAGCAGAGGTGAGAGATACAAGAAAGCAGGCTAAGAACACATACATCGAAATTTACAAGGGATGGCATTTGTTCAAAACTTCGATCATATTGCAGGTTTTCTGGTAAGAAAATTGGATGTTCCAGATCATGAAAATACAAGAGATCAAACTCTGATTTATGAATGTTCATTAAGAAGCACGAAGTCACAACTGCTTCCTTTTCAAGTGACATGTCAACTGGTGTAGCAGGGTGTAAATCAAGACAAGAAATTATGAGGCAAAGTCAAAGAGAAGTAACTATTGTTATAAAGAGATAAATGAAGAGTAGGGGCTATTTCTCTTAGAGATAAATGATAAAACATGACTTACTCCTTTTAGGGTTAAGTAAGGGTTAAAAAAAAGAGTGAGTTCCCTTATGGGAGTAAGCAGAGAATGGTTGATTGCTTTCGTAGCTTGGTCAAGTGGGATGTTTACTCGAAGCTTCGATGAATAGGCGATAAAGCAGGGAACCCTTATTCTGGGTCCAACGGCTTCCCATTCAATGAGTGCTTTCTGTGCTTCTTTAGATAACATAAGAGCTACCCCTTCACTGTGGTGTGAACTTTCGTCTTCATGTCCTGAGGTCAGCACCAGTTCACCTGTGATGAGTTTCTTCCCTTACGCTTTGTTTCACACAGTCCCTGAACCTCGATTTTATATTCCATCATTTCTGCTGCTCACCCGTGTGTTACCGGGGCCCGAAAGGGGAGCAAAGAATAGTAACACTGTCCCCTGCCAAGCATGTCGTAGAAGGCGACTAAGGAGGGTTGGGCATGGGGCCGGTTACCCCATCCTGTAAAAAAAATTTAAACCACAAAAAACTTCAACAAATATGGACAAGTCAAATAAAGAAAATAAAACACAGCCATCCAAGACAGGGGAAGGTCCTCTCGCGGGGAGGCGTATGATGCAACACAGAGAAAGCCGAAAGGAATCTGTGTTGCTGACTAACCTTCTTTCTTCTAGGAGAACTTCCAGATTTGGCACCTGGAATGTTCGGACATTGAACGAACAAGGGAAAGTGGCACAAGTAGCAGCAGAAATGAGGGAATACAAAATCGAGGTTCTGGGAATGTGTGAAACAAAGTGGAAGGGGGTAGACAGGAAGAAACTCATCACAGGTGAATTGGTGTTGTCCTCAGGACACGAAGACGAAAGTTCACACCACAGTGAAGGGGTAGCTCTTATGTTATCTAAAGAAGCACAGAAAGCACTCATTGAATGGGAAGCTGTGGGACCCAGAATAATAACAGCTATTTTCAAAACAGCTAAAAAGAAAATTCATGTCAATGTCATCCAATGTTATGCACCAACTAATGACAAAGAAGAGTCTGTGAAAGAAGTATTTTATACTAAACTACAGGAAATTATGGATAAAGTAAAAAGAAGAGACATCATAATTTTGATGGGTGACATGAATGCAAAGATAGGTACAGTCAATACCGGATTTGAAGAAGTCATGGGAAAACATGGGCTAGGAGTAATGAATGAAAATGGAGAACTATTCGCAAACTTCTGTGCTTCAAATCAACTGGCTATAGGAGGAAGCATGTTTCCACATAAGAGAATACACAAGGCAACATGGATATCACCAGACCATAGAACAGAAAATCAGATCGATCATATATGCATAAAGAAGAAGTTTAGATCATCATTGCACGATGTAAAGGTATATAGAGGAGCAGATGTGGCATCAGATCACCATCTTCTGATAGCCAAAGTAAAAATTAAACTCAAGAGATATGCAACAATGCAAAATTATAGACAACAGTTTAATGTAGGACAGCTAAGAAATCAAGAAACAAGAGACAAATTTGCGGTCACAGTATCCAACAAATTCCAAGTGCTCCAACAGTTGGAAGATGTAGAGAATACAGAAGACTATTGGCAGCAGGTCAAAACGGTATGGAAGGAGACATGTGAAGAAATACTGGGGAAAAGGGAAAGACAACAAAAAGCATGGATAACAACAGAAACCATCAATAAGATAAAAGATAGAAAAAAACAAGAAAGCAGAGTTAAACACAAGCAAAACCAGAAGTTCCAAAGCCAAGGCTCAAGAAGTGTACACAGAAGCAAACAAAGAAGTAAAAAGAAGTATCAAAAGAGACAAGAGAAAGTATATTGAGGAGTTGGCAAGAGAGGCAGAAGATGCTGCAGCCAAAGGAAATATGAGAGAACTGTATAGCAGCACAAAGAAGCTAACAGGGAAATACAAGCAAACAAGTTGCCTCATAAAAGATAAGAATGGGAAACTGCTCAGCAATATACAAGAGCAAATGAAGAGGTGGACGGAATATTTTGGGGACCTTCTCAATAGACCAGCTCCACAAAACCCGCCGGACATCCAGCCAGCAGAAGAAGAGCTACAAATTAACGGTGAAAGACCAACGAAGGAAGAAATAAAGAAAGCCATAAAGCTTCTAAGAGATGGAAAAGCGTCTGGACCTGATGGCATTCCAGCAGAGGCCATCAAAGCAGATATCGACACGGCTACAGAGATGTTATATAAATTACTTGGTAAAGTCTGGGAAAAAGAAGAGATACCAGCAGAATGGAAGGAAGGATATCTGGTTAAGTTGCCTAAGAAGGGAAATCTACAAGAGTGCACAAATTATAGAGGAATAATGTTACTATCAGTGCCAGGAAAGGTATTGAACAGGATTATCCTTGAGAGATTAAAGGAGTCCATAGACAAGAAATTGAGAGATGAACAAGCAGGTTTTCGACAAAACAGATCATGTACAGACCAGATAGCCACTTTGAGAATAATAGTTGAACAAAGTCTGGAATGGAATTCACCACTATACATCGGATTTGTGGACTACGAAAAAGCATTTGACAGTGTGGACAGAGAATCACTTTGGAAATTGATGAGGCATTATGGAGTTCCCCTGAAGATCATTAATTTAATAAAGAAAACCTATGAAGACATGACGTGCAGAGTTCTTCATGAAGGACAGCTTACAGAACCATTTGGGATAAGAACAGGAGTGCGACAGGGATGCCTCTTGTCTCCATTTCTTTTCTTGCTGGCAATAGATTGAGTTATGAGATCATCGACAACACACAACAGAAATGGAATCCAGTGGACTCTGACTAAGCAGTTGGATGATCTGGATTTTGCTGATGACTTGGCTCTCCTGTCCCATAACCGTAATCAGATGCAGGACAAATTGAAAACACTCGATGAGAGGTCACAGCAATTGGGTCTGAAAATACACAGGGAAAAGACAAAAATAATGCGAATAAATGCAGGTAATGAAAACAGGGTTGAACTTGAAGAAACACCAATACAAGATGTAGAATCATACACATATCTTGGCAGTAATATAGACAAAGTTGGAGGGACAGACAGCGATATCAAAATAAGAATACAAAAGGCAAGAGGAGCTTTCATTGCATTGGGAAATATATGGAGATCAAGAGAAATAGGATCCAACACGAAAATAAGAATCTTCAACTCAAATGTGAAGTCAGTCCTATTGTATGGCTCTGAGACATGGAGAACAACAAAGACAACAACCAAAAAGCTACAGACTTTCATAAATGGGTGCTTGCGTAGAATAGAGGGATTAAAATGGTATGACAAGGTTACCAATGTGGAACTGATGACAAGAACTGGACAAGTGCCAGTGGAACAAGAGATGAGAAGAAGACGATGGCGATGGATAGGACACACACTGAGGAAACCTGTTGATAGCATTACAAGTCAGTCCTTGTTCTGGAACCCCCAGGGCAAGAGAGGCAGAGGAAGACCAAGAAGTACGTGGAGAAGAGAGTTGGAAACAGAGGTGAAAATGATGAGGAGAACATGGAAAGAACTTGAGATGATGGCACGTGACAGGAGGACTTGGCATGTGTTTGTTGAAGGCCTATGCTCCTTTGGGAGTGGAGGGTTATGAATGAATGAATGAATTTCTGCTGCTACTTGTGCCACTTTCCCTTGTTCGTTTATTGTCCGAACATTCCAGGTGCCAAATCTGGAAGTTCTCCTAGAAGAAAGGAGGTTAGTCAGTAACACAGACTCCTTTCGGCTTTCTCTGTGTTGCATCATACGCCTCCCTACGAGAGGACCTTCCCCCGTCTTGGATGGTTGTGTTTTATTTTCTTTAATTGACCTGTCCATGTTTGTTGAAGTATCTTGTGGTTTAAATTTTTTACAGGATGGGGTAACCGGCCCCATGCCCAACCCTCCTTAGTCGCTTTCTACGACATGCATGGCAGGGAACAGTGTTACTATTCTTTGTTCCCCTTTCGGGCCCCGGTAACACACGGGTGAACTATTAACTCGCCAAGCCTTTATTTATTTTACGTTTGTTAAAAGATAATTGATCATTAAATTTGTTATATGTTTTTACAAATTCATAGGAGAATTAATTATTACAGAGAGAAGTGCACACGTATGAACCCGTATTAGATAAAAGAACTATTAAAGTAGCATTTTACTGTTAAATCAGTTGGGGGCTTGAACGAGGTAAATAAAATACACAATATATCTCTTCACAAAAGGCTGCGGACAGATAATAAGTTAACTTTGCTAAGACATATTCAGCATAGTTCTTGACTTCTAAATATCTTGTAAACACGCCCTCAAGATAGAAGCATCATCATCATTCTATTTACTAATCTGCCAAGAGTGATCTTGTGTGAAGATAGATACCTTCGAAGACCCACATTAGATACTCTTGGGTTTGGTCATTGTTGGGCCACTACTGCAAAGCAGGGGAGGCATCCCGTGACAATGCGAAAAACTCAGGAAAGCGCCTTCTTGACTTTTTAGAAAACGACGGTTTACTAATGCTAAACGATGGAACAATAACTAGAATCAATCCACATGCTAAAGGGGCAGATTCAGCAATAGATACAAGCATGGCAATCAACAATCTAGCCAATGCAAATTTGGGAGTGTTACAAGACACAAACTCAGATCATCTGCTCATTACAATAACAATGCATGAAAATGTTGCTCTAAACCCAGGACAGGAAAACCCAACTTTCAACTATAAAAAAGCAAACTGGGAAGCCTTCCAATCACAGCTGGAAGTGTTGGAGTATAAAAATATGGAATCAGACGATAATGACATTTTAGCAAAGACACTGACAAATAAAATTCTTAAAATAGTCATAAAATATATACCAAATACAAATATGCCACAGCACTTAAAACCTACAACCAACAATAATTAAACAAAAAGAAACCTTCACTGGAATAAGGAACAAGTTGCTTAATGGACTAAAAGCTGCTCGGAAATTCATGATAGAAGAAAAAATGCCAAGAAAACATCGGGCATCAGTTTGTTTATTACTATTTGTGTGTCCTCGCAGGTGCATCATGTCATTGTGCGGATACGGCCTTTCATTTGGCGCATCAGCCTTAGGTGACAATATGTACTTGAACATTTTCCTACTTTCTGCGGTCGGCATACCTGCCATTGTGGTACTGGGTTTTGTTATTGAAAGGTAAGAAGCGGTAAGCTGCGTAGACTAATATGGTATTTCCTTAGGAGGTTGTATATAACAATAAAGAAGCATATAGACGTAATACAAAAACGACTACTGACTTTCATGATCTCAAGGTGATGTGTTTGATGATTAGTCAATAAACAATATTTATAACTAGATCAACAGGCAGTAATCAATGTTTATAATTAGATTAATAGCCAGCAAACAATGTTTAAAATAAGATCAACAGGCTGTAAACAATTTTTATAACTAGATCAACAGGCAGTAAACAATGTTTAGAACTAGATCAACAGGCAGTAAACAATGTGTATAGCTAGATCAACAGGCAGTAAACAATATTTATAACTGGAACAACAGGCAGTAAACAATGTTTAAAAATGGATCAAATGGCAGTAAACAATGTTTATAACTGGCTCAACAGGCAGTTAACAATGTTTTTGACTAGATTAACAGGCAGTAAACAATGTTTATAGCTAGATCAACAGGCACTAAACAATGTTTATAAATGGATCAACAGGCAGTAAACAATGTTTAGAACTGGATCAATAGGCAGTTAACAATGTTTATAACTAGATCAACAGGCAGTAAACAATGTTTATAGCTAATCAACAGGCAGTAAACAACGTTTATGACCAGATCAACAGGCTGTAAATAATGTTTATAGCTAGATCTACAGGCAGTAAACAATCTTTATGATTAGATAAATAGGCAATAAACAATGTTTATAACTAGTTCAATTACTAGTTCAACTGGCTGTAAACAATGTTTATAGCTAGATCAACAGGCAGTAAACAATTGTTATAACTAGATCACTTATCAACAAGCAATGATCATAGCTATAACACAAGATAATTAACAATGTTTATAACTACATCAATTGTCAATAAACAATGTTTATAACTAGATCACTAGTCACTAAATTATAGTTCATAATTACTAGATGTGGTTTATGATCACTGGTTGTGGCGATAAAGAGGGAAATATGTTGTATGAGGGTAGAGAGTTGGATGAATGAAGAGGTTCTATGTAGGTTCTTAATCAAAATTGCTCAAATTTACTGGAATGATTAACGCTGCCGGGCAGAGAGAGAGAGAGAGAGAGAGAGAGAGAGAGAGAGAGAGAGGCAACCACCTATTTGGTTATGCAAATCAAATCCCAAGAGGACCTAAATATGACATTATCATCTGCCACCAACTATGTCTTAACGCTGATAGTTAAAGCGTAGCCCCATAGTTGTTCACACGAACACTCAATACAAACAGAATGAACTGTGACGTTCAGAAGAAGAAAACACTACAATGTTTTAATAACCAACGACACGCATCGGATTATAGTTTATTACAAAAGTTAACTGACTGTAGTTTATTAGAAAAGTTACCTCACTATAGTTTCTTTCAAAAGTTAACTAACTAAAGTTTATTACCAAAGTTAACTGACCATAATTTATTACAAAAGTTAACTGACTATAGTTTATTACAAAAGTTAACTGACTATAGATTATTACAAAAGTTAACTGACTATAGTTTATTACAAAAGTTAGCTGACTATAGATTTATTTCAAAAGTTGATAGACTATAGTTTATTACAAAAGTTAACTGACTAAAGTTTATTACAAAAGTTAACTGACTCTAGTTTATTACAAAAGTTAACTGAATGTAGTTGATTTAAAAAGTTAACTGACTATAGTTTTATTACAAAAGTTGATCTACTATAGTTTATTACAAAAGTTAATTGACTATAATTTATTACAAATGTTAACTGAATATAACTTTATTTCAAAAGTTGACAGAGTGTAGTTTATTATAAATGTTAACTGACTATGGTTTCGTACAAAGGTTAACTGACTATAGTTTTTTTTTTTTTTACAAAAGTTAACTGACTTGTGTGTTTCTAAAGTAAATCTCTACCGCTTCTGGGTTGATTACTGCTGGTGCAATATTGTAATGAAATACGTATATATATTTATACAGTGTATATATACATAGACAAACACAATGTATAACCATTTTACAAATAACAAGGAATGTCTGCATATCAGTCTTCAAGCCAGGTATGAGTATTCATCACAGTCTAATGTCTTCAAGCCAGGTATGAGTATTCATCACAGTCTAATGTCTTCAAGCCAGGTATGAGTATTCATCACAATCTAATTTCTTCAAGCCAGGTATGAGTATTCATCACAGTCTAATGTCTTCAAGCCAGGTATGAGTATTCATCACAGTCTAATGTCTTCAAGCCAGGTATGAGTATTCATCACAGTCTAATGTCTTCAAGCCAGGTATGAGTATTCATCACAGTCTAATTTCTTCAAGCCAGATATGAGTATTCATCACAGTCTAATGTCTTCAAGCCAGGTATGAGTATTCATCACAGTCTAATGTCTTCAAGCCAGGTATGAGTATTCATCACAGTCTGATGTCTTCAAGCCAGGTATGAGTATTCATCACAGTCTGATGTCTTCAAACCAGGTATGAGTATTCATCACAGTCTAATGTCTTCAAGCCAGGTATGAGTATTCATCACAGTCTAATGTCTTCAAGCCAGGTATGAGTATTCATCACAGTCTAATGTCTTCAAGCCAGGTATGAGTATTCATCACAGTCTAATGTCTTGAAGCCAGGTATGAGTATTCATCACAGTCTAATGTCTTCAAGCCAGGTATGAGTATTCATCACAGTGTAATGCGAGAAGAATTATACCGCGGTACTAGTAGTGGTACACTAATCTTTTGTCTGTTGTTTGTCGTTAGGACAACAGGTTGTTGAACGTTTCTGATTTGTTGGGTGGTTTTGGTGGGTTGTAGAGAACTTATGACTGTGCTATGCAAACGGGTCGATCTTGAGTAGGTGGCTTAGATTCTCAGCTTCTAGTTTACAGGTGGGGAACAATGGTACTACTAACAAGTACTGCATGTTAAAAAAAAAAAACAACTTCCCATACCTGACTTGTCTGCCACTACAAGCGTAAGCTGAGAGTGAGACACATCGCGACCCTATGCGTGTCCGATACTGATATGGCTGGCTAATTGTTACCATTCGCGATTTGTACCATTGCTCAGTAATTTGTGTCCACAGGTGGATGGAGTTTTAACAGACCATTTTAACACAGTTTGGGCATGCCGTACTGCAGCGGTTCTCAACCTTTTTGAGTCCATGGCTCCCCTAACCAACTACATTCTTTCTGCGGCTCCCCTGTGGGATAACTGGTAAAAACTCCAGCGATGTTTGGACATTTAGCCTAAATTTTTTTGAGCAGGAGAGCTTTGGAAAGGCTTTTAAACAATGTAATTTTTTAACGTAATTTAAAAAAAAAAAAAATGCAATTGGACAATCTGTGAAAAAATTACACTTACAAGAAAAAATATACACAAAGTGAACTTTGAAAACCTTTACTATCAAAAAGAAAACAGCACATATAAAGTAGTTTCTTTCTAACATTTTTATTTATTTTTGTCTTAAAATCATTCACGATATACTGCTCTCATGATTCAATCTCCATAACAAGAAACGTATACAGTAAAACTAAAAAAAAAAAAAAAATATGATTAATAAAGTACCAGTCACCTCAGTGTGAAACTTGAGCTTGCTTGTTGTTACACAGCTTCTCAAATCTTGCCACCAATTATACCCTCATTTCCTTCACCACATCATGTCTTGGTCTGAACTTGGTTTTTATGACAGCTACTGCTGAAAACCCAGCCTCGCAGAGATAGGAGGTTGCAAAATGAATTAATATCTTCAATGCTATCTTGCTCTAGCTTGGGAACTCCTGTTTTACTGAATACCAAAATTTTGGCAATGCAATGAATGGAAACTTCGCTTGTAGTCTGGTGAAAGCTCTATTAGTTCTACCTTTTTTATGCAGTACTGAAGTCCGATGGAGCATCACTACTGAAAGGATTTGAACCCACTGAAACCTGTCACAGTTTTCAGGAAAGTATTTTTCAAAATGAACATGGAGTTGAGATAAGTGTCCTTGAATTATAGAAACAATATCTGCACTAAAATCTATTTCATTGTCTGTAATGAACTGCTGCAAACCTGGGAAGTAGTCCATTTCTCCTGCTTCCTTGATTTTTCTCTTCCTAGTATGGTCGCGCGAAGAGAATGCTGTGTGTGACCTGGATGCTCTACATCCCATTTGTTTCTGTATCTGATTCTGATAAAACTCTTTGCATCCTCGAAAGTTACGGTTGCATTAGACTGAGGTAGATTTCCACCTTTCTTTGCCAGTCTGTCAGCCTCTTCATTGGCGGTGATGTAACAATGAGATGGGATCTATTGGATCCCAACACTTTTGAATCGTTGACATAGTTTGTCGAGCACTATTCTGAGGTCATCCAGGTCTGTATTATTTTGGCCTTTCAACGCTGCAATTACTGACTCTGCATCGGTAAAGAAAGCAACTTGATATTGTCACGAAGTGGTAGGGGGAGATTCAAATCCTGGGTCTATCTCTTGAGCCAATAGTCTCACCTGTCCACAGGCATGTCATTTTCCATCTAAATTCTATCTTCTCAGACTTTCTTATACTAGGGTCTTGCTTCCATTCAGGCACACTCTATAAAATTAAAACCACTTCGTGACAAGTGGGCGGCAATCGTCCGGTGGATCATTCTGTTGAGATCAATTCTGTGATCTATATTCATAGATTGTCTCTAGGAGGTTTCTGAGAATAGAGTTTCTTTAAATATCCCCTAGACTTGATCTATATTAGAACTGATCCAGTTATAAGTTTTTCCACAGGTTACAGTCAAGTAGATTTTTGTGGTATTTTGATGTATATGACATAAAGGTAATTGATGGCATACCGACATATTTTTCTTTAACAGGAAGGTAATTTAGTTTTTGGTAGCTTCTTAACTAAATTTTTTAGGTTATTGTTCAGACTTGACGGTAGTCTGAGTTCGGGTTTTTGGGACATTGGTTATAGGAGGAATACTTCCTATTACGTAACAGGTAGTTCCTTCCTTTTGTTCTCCTTTCTGTCATTTTCTGTCAGTTGTGAACTTACAGCAGTTTACAGGTAAGATGGCGGATATGGCGAAGTTACGAGCTGCATGGCGTGAGGCAGCCCAGGACATGGGAATGGAGAAAGAGAAGGAGGACAGGGCAGCCGCCGCAGAAATTGAGGAAAGGCAGAGGGCCGCGGAAGCAGCGGAGAGGCAGGCCGAGATGGAACTTCGGAAATTGGAAGCCCAGGAGAAGGAGAAGGCAGCAGAGATGGAACTTCGGAAATTGGAAGCACAGGAGAGGGAGAAGGCAGCGGAGAGACAGCATGAACTTGCCCTGCATTCTCTGGAACTGCAGTACCGAGCTTCAGAAGGCAGTTCAGCTAATGGAGATTCTCCCGGAGCAGGAGCGACAGACACCTCAGGAAACGGAGGGCCCGGATGGCAGCCATGAGCTTCCCATTTGACTCGTTCCCTAACGGGAATGAAAAGATTGACGTGTTCTTGGAGAAATTTCAAAGAATGGCAAAGGCATACGGGTTGGATGAGAGTTTGTGGTGTCTAAAATTATCACAATACCTCAAAGGTCATGCGTATGAAGTTTACAACAAGATGCTCCTAGATGACCAGAACAACTTTGAGGCACTGCGAAACGCTTTGTTGCAAAGATTTCAGTGGACTCCACGCAAATGCCAAACCATGTTCAGGGAGAGCAGGCCGGAGAAGGGAGAGAGTTTTGCTCAGTTTGCCGAGCGGGTGAGAAATTACCTTACTCGCTGGAGGGAACTGTCAGGACTGGCGAAAACTTTTGAAGGGTTGGAAGAGTTGGTTATGTGTGAACAGGTAAAAGCAAACATGTCCCCCGACTTGAGGCGGTATCTGGCGGAGCAGGGGGCCCAGCAACTCGATCAGATTATCGTGTTCGCGGAAAGGTACCAGACAGCACAGGCCGAAGTACTGGGACAGAAACGGAAAAACCCAGACCTGCCAGCCCCAGACCAAGGAGCTTCATCATCGCAGTTGGCTACTTCGCCAGCTCATCAGCAACCAGGGCCTTCTCGCAACGAGCAATTAATACCTCTTCTCACAGCGTCTGCCCGTAGCCAATATTGAGGTGAAATGCAGTTTTGTGTCTGGCACCATCAAGGCAGCTGTAATGGCACAGCCAGCACATGATTTCATCCTGGGAAGCCCATACTTAGTTTTGGGAAACCCAACCACGCCGATCCTTGCTAATGCAAGGGGGCCTACTGCAGGCCAGAGAAGTGAAAGGGGAGAGCCCCAAATTCACGGAGCCCCACGGGAGCTCAAACATCCTTGTCTTGCTATGAGGAGGAGAGACGCCTCTAAAGACAGTGGAATGTTATTTACAGAGGCGTATTCGCCTGTCAGCCCTGTTCAGCCTAAAGGTCAAACAGTGGTGACGTCTCTGATTTCAGAAGCATCTTCTTTGTCGTCGGGAATTAGGCCCCCTGTGATGGACGAACTCGGCTGACCCTGAACTTTGTTGTAACTTCTTGTAAAAACGTTTATTCTTTCACGTGGATTCATTAGCTATGAAACTGTTCCACAGAGGGCAAACACGTTTGCTGATTGATATGCGGAAAGTTTACCTATCGTTGATTCTGGTCATCGCATTGATTTAAGGAGAGATTAAATCACGCCCACTAACATCTCTTGAACAACCATAGGCAGTTATTTTAATTAACTTAGCCAGGGGGGGGGGGGGGGTCGCCAGAATCAAACAGGCACAGCGACCAAGATCAAAGAGACGAACTGAGGGATTTTAGGGGAGACTATCGGCGTTATCAAAGACAGTAGTGGTCCCTGATACGAGACGCAGTTGCTTGCCGCTATTTCGCGTCTCGGTGTCAATCGTAGAACCGAGCGAACGGGGAAACCGAAAGGGCAGCAGCGAACGGAGATACGAAGACCAGGGTGCGGTTTCTTCTCTTGATTTGGCGGTCAGATCCCCAAAAGTTCGTGAGATCAAATAAGCTGTCAAGTTTATCATGTCCCACTCAACTTACATTCCATTTTAGCTAAATAGACCATGAAGACTAGACACGTTATCATTCGCTGGCCAGAACTTGATAGTAGCACTAGCGATATTTGAAATCTTGCTAGATTATCCCCTGGATTTTCATTTTATTTGCAGTGAATTCTATTTCTGTGCAAAGCGAGTGATCGTACCTGCGGTCCCAGCTAAATAAAGAAAGAAATAAAGAAATCATCCTATAAACTTCCAGTCATATTGAAGAAACATTTCTTTTAAAATATAATCTTGTGGCGGTCCTTGCGACCTAGCTGTCAGAATTAAATGAAATAAAGCCCACCCAAGAACATTTTAAAGAATAATCATCAAATTACCCTTACAAACCTGTAAGATAAACTGGAAGGTATTCATCGCCAGTAGCGATATCATATTTACTGTGTACTGTGAGAGAGTACATATTTCCCTGACTGTGACAGCCTAGTTTTTTTCCTCAATTGGATTTAATAAAACTATCATCACGCATTGAAGGAATTTTACCATAGCGGAGGATTAAAAGAGACCACTTCATTTTCACCCCTGTGCCGAACCGTGTTAGTGCCATCCCATAGACTCCTTATATATATATAATAAAAACACGAGAACTCTTAGTCTTCAAGTCTTGCGATAAGTGAGAATATTTGTTACCAACAAACCCTCGCAAACATCTGGGGCGGGACATCGAAGGACTAGACAGTTCATATGTCGGAAGAGTACTTGCTGTTTTTATATACTTTTTATGGATCGTCTGAGGCTGCATTCGGTAAGTGTGTGAGTATATGAGTGTGGATCCTCACGCGTGTGTATGAATGACAGGAAATTTAATCGTTTTCTTTTGTAAACCTGTTGTTAACTTTCTTGCCTAGTAATATAATTTTTCTGTATTCCCTGTATTGTTCCTTTAAGGGGGAGTTGCTAATTGGTTAACTCTGTTTAAAAACCCCCTCCTTTCCATTTGCTTAGTAAAGGGAAGAACAGCTGGGTAGAACAGGTTTTTTTTTTCTATCACCTATACCTAACTTTGTAACACCTCTTTCAGAGTAATTAACTTCACTTAGGTTAACGTACCTATGTTCCTGATATTATCTATCTCTGGACTGGGTTTGTCATTGTCTAATAAGCGGGAAGGGCTTAGTCGATACCAATCTTCTTCACCCCTCCCAAATTTGTTATTTGCATTTGTGTACTTATGATAATTTATGTAATACCTGATATTTGTTAGTGATTGATGTTTAAAGTGAATAAAATCACATAAACTCATTTAGTTCTGTGTGTTGGATGTACCCAAAGCCCAACTTTTCCCCTATTCGTTTAATATAGTTTGTATCTACATCGTCTGTGTGTGTGAAAAACACCAAATCGGTGTGCGCGCAGAAGCGGGTCTGGAAAACTGGCAAATAATTGTTTGACCAGGAGAGCGGAAGAGAAGATTGAGAGAAGCGATTTGTCGTAAATAAGTCTGTCTTTACTCTCCTCCAGCACGCTGTGAAGCAACTATTTAATATCTACATTTTCTATCACTGAGCTTTCCATCATCATTTTCCACTCTAAACCGGACCACTATTTCTACGACTCTTTTCTCTCAAAATAAATTTACGACAATATTTGGCTGGCTCGTCCAGGATTATTTTGAGATACATTTGATGCACACATATTTGTGGGCTGGTTCTGGGATCTTGAGCTACATTTGAGGCAATCGCATAGCCGGGTTAAAGATATTTTGAGTCTGATTTAGTCTGGGTCTAACTAGGTAGAGTGTGAATGATTTGTCTTGTGAATTAGGGAAATAAATAAATAATTACACCCCTAGACAAACGTTCTTTAAGTATTTGGGTTGTCCACACAGCATATTTACAGGTTGTTTTCTCTCCACAGCAGTAGAAAGTACAGATAAACAAAAATATTTGCTATTTTAATTATCCTCTGGCGGAGATAATTATATTTCTTTCTTTATAAGAGTTGCTGGGATTGCGTGATTGTTTTACAGTCACTAAGGTTTTTGAAGTTAAAAAGAGTTGAGCTTAGCTAAAGACGGATTGTTCTGATTTTTAAAAATTAAGTTAACAACGTCTCATCTCAATAATTGACTTTAGGGACGGAGTTTGTTGTCAGAGATTTAAAATTTAGAAAAAAAAAAAATTTTTTTCCTTTTAAATTGTTTTAATTTAAATTTTTCTCTACTGTTAGTAAAAGTAGATTTTTTTTCCAGTGTAACTTACCATTTAGTGGCATAGTCGCTTGCGTTTAGAGCCTTAATTGCCAGATAATAGCAGCGATAAGTTTGCACAGTACAGGTAGGAGGTAACTCTAGTAAATTTTTTTTTACTTTGGTTTTTTTCGTAGCGGCTTTGAGTTTTTCCCCTTCTTGTTCCATCTTACTATTCTCTAGTCTTAGAAGCATCCAGTTCTTTGACAATGGCAGAGAGAATTAGGATAAGATCCCTTTTGAGGCAAGAGGCCAAGGACTCAGGACTAGACACAGAAGCTGCGAATCTGTTTATCAACCAGGAACTTCAAAGGTATGACGCGGAGGAAGAGAGGGCAGAAGCTAGGAAGAAAGAAGCGGACGATCGTCAATTGGAGCAGAAGAAAATTGAGGCAGAGATGGACGCCCGCAGGGAAAGAGAGAGAGACAAGGAAAGACAGCATGAATTAGCGCTCAAGGCTTTGGAGAGTCGGAGTGCCTCTACTTCAAATAATGGAGAGCCGTCTTCGCCCCAGTCTCAAACAATGGATCTCTCCAGCACTCAGTCTGCCCAATTAACTGCTATGTCGTTTTCTTTAGAATCTTTTCCTAGCCCTAACGAAAAAAATGACAGCTACCTAGAAAAATTCGAGAGACTCGCGAATCTTTATGGGTTAGAGAGTACCCGCTGGGCGCTCAAACTTTCAACGTCACTGAAAGGCAATGCTTATGACGTGTACACAAAGCTGGGACCGAATCAACATGATTATGACCTGTTGAAGAAGGCCTTACTACAGCAGTTTGAGATGACTGCCCGAAAGTTTCTGCAGTTGTTCAGAAACAGCCGAAAAGAGAGCACGGAAACATTTCCCCAGTTCTCTTCACGTCTCACGGGTTATCTGACAAAGTGCATTGAATTATCTGACCTACCTCTTTCATATGAGGGACTCCTCGAACTTGTTCTTGTGGAGCAGATAAAATCCACTTTGTCGAATGAAACTCGTAGATTTTTGGCTGAACAGGGGGCAGTCAGGCTTGAAGACATACTCAATAAAGCCGAACGCTATAGCAATGCAATGGCCGAACTTCCCAGCACTAAACGTAAACCCACCGATGAGCCATCTCGAAAACAGAATCTAGAGCAGGCATCCTATTCTTCCACTTCCTCTCAACATTATAACCAACGAGATAACAATACCCAGAAACCTCCCCAGGAAAAATCGAAATTCTACAAAACCCGATACCCCCCAAACAACAATTCTGATCAACCCACCAAGCCTACGTGGCAGCGCGGCCACCAAGGTCAAGGAAAAGGGAAGACCCCTACACCAGGAACGTCTGATCAGGGCAAACAAACCGGTGCAAACCGCATTGGATGTTTGCATACAGCCTCGAAAGGTAGAGTCAATGTCAGTGATTCTCAACCTGAGGGGGACCGACCCTCAACTCGAGGAACTGTAATTTTGAATGGTACCTCAACTACTTGTCTCTTTGACACTGGATTAAGTTTTAGTTGTATTGTTGCTAGACACCTAGTCAAACCAGGTCAGGAGACAGAGGAAACCGTCAAACTTAGTGGAGTTTTCAGGAGTGATGCACCCAGGACGCTTCCTATCGCACTGGTAGAAATACACTCTGACTTTGTCAGAGGAGTTATTAAAGCGGCCATAATGGATGATCCGATCTACCCAGTTATCCTGGGATGTAGATATGTGTTCATTGGGAGACCTAAGGAGCCGATTGTGGCAGCGGTAACCACAAGAGGGCAAGCCAAGAAGGAGAGGGAGCCTGCGCCAAACTTGTTGCCGAATGAACTGAAGGAGGCGCAACAAAAGGACCCTACTCTGGCGCCCTGCTTTAAAAAACTGCCCATGGCTAAGGACCCCAGACACAACGGAGACATCTTTTCTAAGGATGGTGTATTGTATCGTAGAACGGGCAACCCGGACACGGGGAATAACCAGCTCCTAGTACCGACGCAGTACAGAAACCAGATCTTAGAAATGGGGCACTCTCTTCCCTTTAGCGGACATATGGGACAAAACGCCACTATTCAGCGAATAAAAAACCACTATTGGTGGCCAGGAATGAACTCTGACATTGTCAGGTATGTGAAATCCTGCGCCCAGTGCCAACGGGTAGCACCCAAGCACTTGACACCCCCAGTACCTATGGGGCAAATGCCAATAGTAGGGACTCCATTTGAACGGGTTGCTGTCGACATTATTGGTCCTCTGGAAAAGACCAAAAGAAGGAACAGGTTCATCCTGACCTTAGTTGACACTTGCACTATGTGGGCCGAAGCCGTACCGCTACCATGCACTAATTCCAAGCATGTCGCAGAAGCCCTTGTGCAAATTTTTACACGGTTGGGATTCCCTCAACAAGTTTTGACGGACAATGGATCCCAATTCCGTAGCCTGTTAATGGAGGAGATCTTTAAGATCTTGAGGGCCAAACATATCCACACAAGTCCCTACCATCCGGCCGGAAATGGGCTCGTGGAACGTTTTAACGGTACCCTCACCATGATGTTACGTAAGCTGGGTCAGGAGAAACCGGAAGACTGGGACCAATATATATCGGCTGCCTTATTCGCCTACCGAGAGGTACCCCAAGCGTCTACGGGTTTTGCGCCAGCTACACTTTTATTTGGCAGACCTATTAAGGGGCCACTAGAAGCCTTACTTCGGTCCCTGACAGACCAGAAGGCTGACGAGACAGTCGTCTCTGCAAGCAAGTATGTATCTGAGCTTAAGGAAAGGCTAAAGCTAGGATGGGATCTAGCTACTACCAACCTTAAGAAAGCCCGCGCTAAAATTACTAAAAGATACAACAAAGCTGCAAAAGAGAGAGAACTACAACCAGGGGAGAAAGTCCTATTGCTACTTCCAACCGGAAGCAATAAACTTCGCATCGGATGGCAAGGACCGTTTACCGTCCTTAAAAAGATCTCACGTACCAACTACAAGATCTCCATCAAAGGAAAGGAGAAGGTCTTCCACATAAATCTGCTAAAGAAATATTTGGAAAGACCGGTGCCATCCTCCGAGCATCTCCTGGCTGTCGCCATAGCAACGGAAGACGAGGAAGATGATGATGGTTGCATGGAGTATCCATTGCAACCCACAGAATCCTTTAAAGATGTCAAGTTCGGCGACAATCTCTCACCAGAACAACAAACAGAAACCAGGGCTCTACTAAAACAGTACAGTGCAGTCTTAACGGATGTACCTGGTCGAACAAATCTCATTGAATTTGATATGAAATTAACAAACGAGACCCCTGTTCAAACCAGAGTTTACCCCATCCCGTACGCTAAAGCTGATGCACTTCGCGGAGAAATAGACAAGCTGCGTCAGGCAGGAATTATCAGTGAGTCTACATCTCCTTACAGCTCGAGTGTAGTGCTGTTGCAGAAGCCCAATAAGGAAGTTCGGCTGTGCATTGATTACAGGTTGCTAAACGCGGTAACGGAATTCCAGCCCGAACCTCTCCAAACTGTTTCTGAGTTGTTCACCAAGCTCAGCAAAGCAAAGATCTTCTCCAAGATTGACCTCAGCAAAGGTTATTATCAAATACCAGTCAAGGAGGAAATTAAACCTTTGTTAGCTTTCAGCACTAGTGAAGGACATTACACATTTAACGTGATGCCGTTCGGTTTGCATAATGCACCAGGAGTGTTCACCAGGATGATGAGGAAGCTTCTACAACCTTTGCAAAGTCCCCATATCCATAATTTCATGGATGACATCTTAATTGCATCGGAAACCTATGAAGAACATATTGCTACGGTTGCTATGCTCCTCAGGAGACTACAGGAAACGGGTCTCACAGCCAGACCTAGCAAATGTCTCATCGGGTTTGAACAGTTAGACTTCCTGGGGCACACTATTTCTCACGGATGCAGTTGGCCTATTAAGAAGAACGTGGAGAAAATAATGTCAGCAAAAAGACCCCGAACGAAGAAAGACGTACGTTCCTTCATATCGCTATGTGCATACTATCAGAAGTACATCCAGAACTTCAACGGACTGACGGCACCTCTGACTGACCTCACAAAAAAGGTTGTCCGGATAAGGTCATATGGGATCAAAAGTGCGAACACGCGTATAGCACTTTTAAAGGACAGTTGTCTGCATACCCCATTTTGAGGTTGCCTGACCTCAAGAAACCTTTTGTACTGAGAGTCGACGCGTCAGGTCAGGGCATCGGGTCAACACTGCTTCAAGCCGATGACAGTGACCTGAACATGCTATTTCCAGTTGCCTATGGCAGTCGGAAATTAAATAAAGCGGAACGGAACTACAGCGTAGTTGAAAGGGAATGTCTTGCTCTGATTGACGGTATCAGACGCCATCATGAGTTTCTTTATGGTACATCTTTCACGGTGCAAACAGACCACGCTCCGTTAGCATTTCTTGGTGCCAATAAAGAATTTAACGCAAGGATCATGCGTTGGGCGCTTCTTTTAAGCGTTTATTCTTTCAAAGTGGAATATATTCCGGGAAGACAGAATGTCGGGGCTGATTTCCTGAGTAGAAACTGGACTACAGAGGAAGAGGAGGAAGGTGAAGATACCAATCATCCAAAAGTTACCGATCAGGGCAGCTTCATCGTCATAAATCAAACATGAAAACACGTTTTCACGTCTCAAAAGAGGGGACGATTGTGATGGACGAACTCGGCTGACCCTGAACTTTGTTGTAACTTCTTCTAAAAATGTTTATTCTTTCACGTGGATTCATTAGCTATGAAACTGTTCCACAGAGGGCAAACACGTTTGCTGATTGATATGCGGAAAGTTTACCTATCGTTGATTCTGGTCATCGCATTGATTTAAGGAGAGATTAAATCACGCCCACTAACATCTCTTGAACAACCATAGGCAGTTATTTTAATTAACTTAGCCAGTGGGGGGGGGGGGGGGGGCGCCAGAATCAAACAGGCACAGCGACCAAGATCAAAGAGACGAACTGAGGGATTTTAGGGGAGACTATCGGCGTTATCAAAGACAGTAGTGGTCCCTGATACGAGACGCAGTTGCTTGCCGCTATTTCGCGTCTCGGTGTCAATCGTAGAACCGAGCGAACGGGGAAACCGAAACGGGCAGCAGCGAACGGAGATACGAAGACCAGGGTGCGGTTTCTTCTCTTGATTTGGCGGTCAGATCCCCAAAAGTTCGTGAGATCAAATAAGCTGTCAAGTTTATCATGTCCCACTCAACTTACATTCCATTTTAGCTAAATAGACCATGAAGACTAGACACGTTATCATTCGCTGGCCAGAACTTGATAGTAGCACTAGCGATATTTGAAATCTTGCTAGATTATCCCCTGGATTTTCATTTTATTTGCAGTGAATTCTATTTCTGTGCAAAGCGAGTGATCGTACCTGCGGTCCCAGCTAAATAAAGAAAGAAATAAAGAAATCATCCTATAAACTTCCAGTCATATTGAAGAAACATTTCTTTTAAAATATAATCTTGTGGCGGTCCTTGCGACCTAGCTGTCAGAATTAAATGAAATAAAGCCCACCCAAGAACATTTTAAAGAATAATCATCAAATTACCCTTACAAACCTGTAAGATAAACTGGAAGGTACTCATCGCCAGTAGCGATATCATATTTACTGTGTACTGTGAGAGAGTACATATTTCCCTGACTGTGACAGCCTAGTTTTTTTCCTCAATTGGATTTAATAAAACTATCATCACGCATTGAAGGAATTTTACCATAGCGGAGGATTAAAAGAGACCACTTCATTTTCACCCCTGTGCCGAACCGTGTTAGTGCCATCCCATAGACTCCTTATATATATATATAATAAAAACACGAGAACTCTTAGTCTTCAAGTCTTGCGATAAGTGAGAATATTTGTTACCAACAAACCCTCGCAAACATCTGGGGCGGGACATCGAAGGACTAGACAGTTCATATGTCGGAAGAGTACTTGCTGTTTTTATATACTTTTTATGGATCGTCTGAGGCTGCATTCGGTAAGTGTGTGAGTATATGAGTGTGGATCCTCACGCGTGTGTATGAATGACAGGAAATTTAATCGTTTTCTTTTGTAAACCTGTTGTTAACTTTCTTGCCTAGTAATATAATTTTTCTGTATTCCCTGCATTGTTCCTTTAAGGGGGAGTTGCTAATTGGTTAACTCTGTTTAAAAACCCCCTCCTTTCCATTTGCTTAGTAAAGGGAAGAACAGCTGGGTAGAACAGGTTTTTTTTTCTATCACCTATACCTAACTTTGTAACACCTCTTTCAGAGTAATTAACTTCACTGTTAGGTTAACGTACCTATGTTCCTGATATTATCTATCTCTGGACTGGGTTTGTCATTGTCTAATAAGCGGGAAGGGCTTAGTCGATACCAATCTTCTTCACCCCTCCCAAATTTGTTATTTGCATTTGTGTACTTATGATAATTTATGTAATACCTGATATTTGTTAGTGATTGATGTTTAAAGTGAATAAAATCACATAAACTCATTTAGTTCTGTGTGTTGGATGTACCCAAAGCCCAACTTTTCCCCTTTTCGTTTAATATAGTTTGTATCTACATCGTCCGTGTGTGTGAAAAACACCAAATCGGTGTGCGCGCAGAAGCGGGTCTGGAAAACTGGCAAATAATTGTTTGACCAGGAGAGCGGAAGAGAAGATTGAGAGAAGCGATTTGTCGTAAATAAGTCTGTCTTTACTCTCCTCCAGCACGCTGTGTAGCAACTATTTAATATCTACATTTTCTATCACTGAGCTTTCCATCATCATTTTCCACTCTAAACCGGACCACTATTTCTACGACTCTTTTCTCTCAAAATAAATTTACGACACCCCCGATGGCATTACATCTCTCAAGGGAGGGAAATACTGACAAGAAGGAACATGTGCACGGTTCTTCAGTCAACCGCAAAGAGTTACGCCCTGTTACGGCGATGTCTGGCCAAGCCAGTCAGACTGTTTCAAAACACTGGGAGGTCGCACCATTTGGTAATCATTATTTACCACGCGCCGCCAGGAAAATTCGTGGGCGAAGGAAACACATGAGAGGCAGGAGGAAGGGCGACCACTCATGTTGCAGTCGCCAGGAGAAAACCCCCTGGCGTGACCCTCACGATCCAGGGCTTGCCAAGGTTCTCAAGGATATGGAGATGGGCCTGTATGACAATCCTAATTAAGACAGTGATTAGATCGGGATGTAGATCTAGATACGGGCCAGTATGAAACCCAGAGATTTCAGTGATTTAGCACGGTTCCCGTACTTGAAAGGGGGGACTTAACTTGTCACGAAGTGGTTTTAATTTTATAGAGTGTGCCTGAATGGAAGCAAGACCCTAGTATGAGAAAGTCTGAGAAGATAGAATTTAGATGGAAAATGACATGCCTGTGGACAGGTGAGACTATTGGCTCAAGAGATAGACCCAGGATTTGAATCTCCCCCTGCCGCTTCGTGACTAACAAAAATGGCTATAGTCTCCCCACCTCTGACTGCCTTGAAACACAAGGAGATAAGGTGTATAATTAAGACCACAAACACCACTATACAGACAACATGGAGTAAGTATAGTAAAGAATAGAAGCTGATCCAGTAAATAATATATGTATATATTTATTTACATACAAGGAAAACATAAAATGGCATATTACGTCATCAAGTCAGTCGATAGCGTGCACTGTTGCACGGCCTGGAAAACAAGTAACAATTAAATTGAGAGACTTGAGAGACAAAAAAAAAACCCCAAATCACATTCGCTCTTTCTGTCACCCTGCTGAGGAACAATAAAAATGGTTAGTGATTTAAACCAAATCTAATTTGGTGGGGCTGTCAACTTTTAGCCTCCACTCTCTAACACTAATAAATTTCTACTGTCTTAGTCCTGGTGACTCTTCCTCAACGAACGGCTACACAGCTTTCTACTTGTTAGGCGATAGGCGCCTATAACTACACCACACGAAATGCTAAAAATAATACTTGGTTTTTCGAACGCAGACTCAGTGTCTATCCGTCAAATGGATACTGAACAGACCCTACTGGTCCTGTCTATTTTTCTCCCTCCTTCTCTACCTTTCTCTCTTGATCTCAGTGTCTCTCTAACACTCGAGGGCTGGTGATGCGGCATCTCCGTTACTCTCTCTCGATTTCTATCAGGACCTAGGTATGGTAACCCTGTCACCTGTTCCTGATTTTGGTGATGACGAGGTTCGGATATCGAGCATGAGGGACTTGATTAACTGTAGACAAAACTTCTCTGCTGCTGAATAGCTTCCCTCTTTTAACCCGCTCCGGAGTTAGAGGAAAAAAACACAGCCTTGATTTCAGGCTGTACAAAATGAAACTAGTCTCCCGGCCACCTGCCGTTGCTAGAGACTATAATAGCGATGCTCTCGGCTGTATGATAAATAAACCTCGGTCCAGCTGAAGCATAGGGACTTCCCTACCAGAGACCATAGGGAAATTTCCTTTTGCTCCTGACGATACTCGAGTACTCTGACCCTGAGATATGTCTTTTGCCGTGGATAATTTTATTTGACAAAATTATGCTCCCCACTGTTTCGCCGAGACTCGCTGAAATTAAAAGAAACAGCGACTCATGTACACCCACTCTAAAATCGCTTATCTCTAACATATACGATACATAAAATAATTCTATACACGTGTCTCGTCAATCTCACTCCTATCTATTGCCAAAATCATAGAAAGAATAAGCACACTGTTGCATTACGTCGTTCTTCAAAAATATGATAATGGATGGCACTATCGTTTATTTTAAAACTGAAAAGTTAATCTTTACCTAAGGGCGAATTTCTGAAAAACCCACTAATAAGTAAAACGAAATTTCTGAAAAACCCACTAATAAGTAAAACGATGAATAAAATAGTTACATACCGATTATCGTTTGTTTTTCCCACGGTGGAGAACGATAATTACGTCCTACGGCCAGGCAATAATTTTTCATAGAGACCGAATCCCCGTTTTCTGTCTCATTATATACAAGAGAAACCGCCCACGCGGATTTCCCTTCCTACGCAAATCGCGGACCAATGGCAGCGCTAGGAAAATCAAAATGCCGCGTGTCCGCAAAATTGCGTCACATTACGTGATAACCTCGTGCTACTGACGCGTCATACAGGAGTGCCCGAAAATATCGATTTCCGTAAACAACGGAAAATCGCGCGATCAGAAGAAAATAAAACTGGTGAAAATTCAAAATAGAACCACAGAATCGGGCCTGTTAAAAGTCAGAATTACAGTGTAGCGTCACAGATATATTGATACAATAAAATCCAAATAGTTACAGAAAACACGCGCTGCTGCACGAGAACGTCAATGATTGGAACAGACTGTCTGCAAAAGGCACTAGCTGCAGCGGTGGTTCTATGCTCCATGAAAAGGAGCAATGATAATGATGACAGCCAATTATGCAAATAAAACAACAGTCAATGACAACTGACGGCCATTACAAACAATAAAAACATGTCAATGACAACTGACGGCCATTACAAACAATAAAAACATGTCAATGACAACTGACGGCCATTACAAACAATAAAACAACAGTCAATGACAACTGACTGCCATTACAAACAATAAAACAACAGTCAATGACAACTGACTGCCATTACAAACAATAAAAACACTTCTACCACTAATAGCATGGGCAAACATTAGAAGAATATCTTTACCTTTAGACTAGTAAACTGTAGAGCAGGGGTCAACACCCCAGGAGTTTTTGGGATTTACTTTAGTAACAGTACGTCCTCTAAACATTTACCACTATATATATATATATATATATATATATATATATATATATATATATATATATATATATATATATATATATATATATATATATATATACATATATATATATATATATATATATTGTGACGATGGACGATGAAACGCAGCTGACCCTGAATTATTGTATGATATGGTACGTCCCTCGCATAACATCTGTACCCCCGAATATTGTTGTAATTTTATTGTCAACGGGAATTCTTCCACCTGGGCTCATTAGCAAAGCACAACAGAAACGTGGAATTCCACCTGGGCTCATTAATATGCGTCAGAGCAGAGTGGACTCGCCACCACGTTTGCTATTAATATATAGACTGTTATCTTCCGGGCATTCTGGACATTGCCTTGTCTAAAGGGGAGGTAAAGCCATGCCTACTGAAACCTCTAGAGCGATCATAAGCAAGAATTTCGCTACACCTTTCTTTCGTACCTGCCTTAAAGGCGTTGCCTAAATCAAACGAAGAAAGTGGCTACGATCAAAGCAGTGATGGTCCACAGAAGCAGCGTCTCAGCGGCATTTCGCGTCTCCGTGTTAACCAGAGGAGAGCGCTGAAACGCTCGAAGACTAAGACGAACGGGAGAGACGAGCCGGTCAGGAAGTGAGTAATCGGACGAGGATCGGGCGGCTAGAATCTCGATTTTACCCTGACTTCAAAAAAGGTGTTAGATTCTAACATGTCCCCCTAATGTGTCATTCCATTTCATATATATAGAGACCGTGTAGAATGCCATGTTATCACTCGTTTGCCAGAGATTTACAGAAGCACTAGCTATAGCCAAATCTTGTTAGATTTCCCCTGGAATTGTGGATATATAGCAGTGAATTCTATTCTGTGCTAAACGGTATAATATATATTAGTTTCTAGTGATAAGTGGTCTAGTTCATTCATTTTTATTTCACTGGATTTTGGGTTGATTTAAATCTATTAAATTAAACCTATCTCAAAAAGTTCCAGTTGAAAATTTAATGATATATCTATTACATTATTTCCAAAGATAATAGATGCTTAAACGTTTAAATTAACTTTTAAAGTCGCGAAGGAATTTATGACTAATTAATTAAGTTCTGTATATAGATGTGTGTTTTAACTATTAGACTCGCGAAGTGTTTTCTTAATATATATAATTAAATACGCGAGTGTATATAATAATCTTAACGGTAAATTTATCGCGCTTTAGAATGTTATTTGATTTTTCGGTATGATTACATGTTTTCTATCTTTAATATAGGGTGATCATAACCTTTGCGTCCCAGCAAAAACATTATATAGAGTCCTCCAGACTCGGTTCTAAAAAACCTCCAGATATTTTGATGAACAGTTTAAATTTTAATCTTGAGAGGATCCTGTTGGGGTCCAGCTATCTGAATTTTCCAGAAATAAAGTAAATCCAAGAACAATTTACCACGTCATCAATTATATTAAGATTAACTGGAGAAGAACTTTGCCAGAGCTATATTTATATTTTAGTTACTGCTCTACTGCGAAAGAGAATAGAAATCTTCTGAACACTGACTGTGCATATTTTTCTTCACTGGATTTTAAACCCCTCGAAGTAAACCATACCTCATTGGTCAGTTGCTGTCATCTAGCGTGAGAAGTTTTCTTTACCACCAGCAATAAAATCAAAGAGACCACCTCATTATCTCCACCTGTTTCCGTGACCGTGCCATCCCTTAGAAACTTTTCCTCTAATCAAAAACCAACAGAACACTTAGGCTTCTTCTTCCAGCGATTACGAGAATATTTGCTACAAGCCAACCTCGCTAATCTGGGGCTGAACGAAGGAAAGACATTTTTCATTTTGTCTAGTGTTTAACGGCTGTTGTGTATTTTTCTATGGAGTGCCAGATTCCACGATCGGTAAGTATGTATGAATGACAGAAGATTTATTTTGCAACCATTTTAATTTGCCTACCTGGTAAATAATTTTACTGTATTTTCTTGTTTGATCTTTAAGTGGGAATTCTTAACTTTGTGATTTCCCCTCTCTTACATCTGCTTAGTAAAAGGAAAAAACAATTGAGAATAACAGGACTATTTCTACCACCCATACCTAGTACTGTAACACCTCTTTTCAGAGTAATTAAATTTACTGTTGGGTTACATTATCTATTTTTTCTGATAACTACATATCTTTGGACTGGGTTTATCTTTCTGTCTAATACAAGCGGGAAGGGCAGATTGGATACTCCTCCTCATACACCCCCCTCCCCCTCCAATCTTATCATTTGTATTTTCTGTATCTATGATAATTTTCTGTTATCTGATAAATGTTGTGACTGATTTTTAATGATAAATAAACATCATAAAACTGTTAGTACTGTGTTGGAAGACCCAAGCCCAAATTACCCATATTTGTTTACCTTAGTTTGTATTCACGTAACGTCCGTGTGTTTGAAACACCAAATTGGTGTGAGCGCATGTGTGTTTTGGAAACTGGCAAATAATTGTTTATCCAGGAGAGTTTAAGGAGTAGATTGAGAGAAAAGGATTGTCGTAAAAGAGTCTGTCCTTACCCTCCCCAGCAATCTGTGAAGCAACTACTTACTTTCTAACCCTTTCTATCATAGAGCCTTCACCATCATTCTTCACTCTAAACGGGACCACTATTTCCAAGACTTTTTTCTCAAAATAAATTTACGATATATATATATATATATATATATATATATATATATATATATATATATATATATATATATATATATATATATATATATATATATATATATATATATATATGATATGAAACTCTTTACAGAGCGATACAACAGGAGGCAATCTGATCATCAGAAGAGGTCGTCCCCCCGTCGAACAAGTGTTTCGGCCAGTTATTCTCCTTTAAACTTTAAGGGGGGCGACCCACCTGGGTCATGACTCCCAAGTGTCTCAGCCTCCTATTGTCTTGTGTAGAAAATGAACCCACCCATTCCCCCTTGGACGCAGCTTTAAAATCCACAATTCCGCCTCGCCGGGAATTATATATATACGAGTATATAAGAGAGAGAGAGAGAGAGAGAGAGAGAGAGAGAGAGAGAGAGAGAGGCGTGTAATTTTCGAGGGGGGAGACGCAGACGGTAATGAACCTTACAAAGAAAATGCCGCGTTCCTATTTCATGCAGTTACATGAATTTATTTTAGTAGCCGGTATTTTCATTGGTAATGCGGAAAAAGTACGTTTGATCCCGGGGTTACTACGATTTTAAATGCCGGCAGTTGAGAACTAGTCAGGAATAGTTTTAAAAGTCTTTACCTTCTCCCATTTCTCCCCCCCCCTCTTTTTTCCCCCCGCAGCCGCCTGAAGATTTACCAAATCATCCACTAAGAATTACCAGTAAATCGGGATGGATGGACTGCTTACCGACCTTGCTGTAGAGCAGTGTTTCCCAAACTTTTTTGGGTCACCGCCCCCTTGGCTCCCAGAGCATGTCCCCAGCGCCCCCTGCATTTCCCCACAGTACATTAAAAAAATGTAAAGAGTGAAAAATAAGAGCAACTGTTATACAGTAACAACTAATTGCTCAATTTATCACATTCTAATATAAAGCTACAGATACGCTTATTTATTAACTTAATTTAACAAGAAAAACTTAATTACTTAATGCAGTAAAACAAACAGCAGTATGCGAAAGTAAATTAGTAGCAAACTTACTTCATTTTTAACTTCAGTGAGATGGATGTGCCTGGTGTAGTGATATCACTTCTTTCTGCAACCAAAAATCTTGATATGATTTTTTGAACATTGGCTTAAGCACAACTTCATTTTGTAGCGATATCAGTTCCTCTTCCACCCTTCCTAGTTCCTCACTGCACGTGTCCAGGAATGGATTTATTATCCAGTCTGGAATCGTGATCAAAAGAATATCCTGAACCTCTGAGACATGTCTTTATGCAGTATATCTAGGTGTGCACAATATACTTGAAGATTATCCTCTGGTATTTTGTCTTTCTCTTCCAACTCTAAGAGGCTGGGAAATTGGATTAACCCGCGACGGCCAATATTACGTTTGAATAGCGTTAATTTGGCCAGAAACGTGGAGACGACAGATTTGACTTTTATAAGATTAATACCATTTCTTTGCAGTTGTAGATTTATTTAGTTAAACTTTGTGAATAAATCTGACAAATATGCAATGTCATGCCTGATATTCGTTAGTTCTGTACTGAGCGAAGCATGCGAGTCTTTGAAGAATTCTACCACAGTTTCAAAAAGAGCATAAAAGCGTCTCAGACAATTTCTTTTTGAGAGCCCCCTGACATCTGCGTGCATCAGCAAACTTTCAAACTGTTCATTATTCTCAGTACAAAACTCTCGAAATAGTCGAGAACTGAGAGCATGGGACTTAATCTTGTTAATCGCTGTGATACCAGTATTTAATGATTTGTGAAGCCGATCACTTAGATTTTTTGCGACAAGATGTTGTCTGTGAATTACACAGTGTATTGTTATATACCAGGTACAGCTTCTTTTAGGAAAGCGATAAACCCGCGGTAACAACCTATCATTGATGGTGCCCCATCTGTTGCACAAGCAAGAATGTTAGTAGGGGGAATGTCCTTCTCTTTGAAAAATGTCTCTACTATACGAAATATTGACTCTCGTTTTGTATCAGTTACTCGTTGCGTAGCAAATAACAACTCTTGAACCAAGCTTTCATCTTTTACGAAGCGAACATAGGGCAAGAAGCAAAGATTCACTGCCCGGCAAAGTTGACTCATCCAACTGCAATGCAAATTCTGTTGCCCTAAGTATGTTGCACAATGTATTTTCAACATTCTCAGCCATTTCATCTATTCTTCTTTGAACAGAGGTATTGCTGAGCGGAATTGCTTTAATTATTTGTTAAGTTGACTTATGCATAACTGTACTCACAAACTCCCTTACAGCTGGCAAAATCAAATTTTCTGCGATTGTGTGAGACTTTCCAGATTTAGCTATCAGCAATGAAATTTTGTATGAAGCTCGCAAACCATCACAGCTTTGTTGTGAAGTGTTGACAAACATGTCACGAACAGTTTTACGTTTCTGAAAGTTTTCCCGAAGTGATTGAAAATATGTCAAACTTTTATCTGTTTTATCTCGGTGAATTTTTTTCAAATGTTCAAGTAGTCTGGAAGGTTTCATAGCCTCATTGAAAAGGCCCTCTCACACAATAGACACATTGGCTGTTGTTGGTTATTTAGTGCTGGAATAAATCCATATTTCAGATATTCCACTCTGTATTCTCTGCACTTCTTTTTGGTTTGTTCTGCTTTTGCCATATTTGTTCTGAATTCTGGAACAGAGAATTGATTTTACAATTTTGCAGACAGAAAAATGTTCGTCGAGTAAACAACAAAAACTGATTTAAAAGTGCCTTTACAAAAATGTTGACACATATGTTCTTACCAGTTTATTCTTCTATTTTATAGAGATTCTTAACCACAGCCATAAATAAATTAGAAAAATACAACAATCAGAAAAAAAGACACAATTAGCAACAGCCACACCAATACTGAAGTAACCCAATAATCATTTAATAAAGTATAATAATAGTTATTTAATATGAACAAAATATAAAATAACGCATTATACTGATAGGTCTTCAGATTTAAAAATTGGAAGACAGTAGCCTAACTACAAAGTGTGGAGATCCCGGTAACAAATTAAAATGATGTAATATAATGGATTAAACAGCAATATTCAATATACGGAAAATCTGTATCAACATGTATTTGCTTAATTATAATTAATGTTAGTAAAACTGATGCTAGCTCTGTGCAAACAAACAAAAAATATAAGTAAGAAAACTTACCTTATCGACAGGATGAAATTGTTTGATTCCCGGAAAACGCTTTTTTGAAACCACTGTTCACAAGAAAAGCTGAGAAAGTTTGTTGGTTTTGTCATAGCCAGCGCACAGTTGAAATAGACGGGAAACGTACATCGCGCCAGTCGATTTATGAAAGTCTGATTGTAAGGTAGGAAAGACAGTTCAGAGGTTCAAAGACTGATTTCTACTGCCAAGTACCGTTACAAACTTGCTTCCTTGAACTTTTCTCTTATTTATTACCAATCTGCGAATATCTAGTTACCACTAGCCCCAGCAAATACTGAGACAATAAATTCCGCAACAAAGCAAAGCTGGTACTTTCTGAATCACCAGCAGGTATCTAATTTCGTCCACGGATCATTTCTCTTCCTTCAGGATTGAACGAATGGACAATAGGTGTTTGGTTAACGCCCTTTCCTAGCAGTTCCCGATTACCGTTTATGGTCAGCGACGGTTACCTGAGCTCAGAACGACACGCATAGACGAAACTATGCCCTGCTTAATGATCCTAGTAATACAACCATCCACATCGTCCCCGCTTCACTGATGCTGTCTCTCAAATCCACAATTCCTTTCTCCCCCGCACGTACTGAATTTAGCTTGTCTAATCCGGAACCCCCCTTACTACCAAACGCCCACTGTTTACTACTGAAAACTCCCCTCTGGCCCATTTTTCCGTATCGCCCCCTTAGATCCTTCCAAAGCCCCCAGGGAGGCGGTACCGCCCACTTTGGGAACCACTGCTGTAGAGTGAGACCCCCTTGTAGTGTTTATCTTGAACTTTGTAATGTTGTTGCTATCACACCATGGTTAGGTCAGTCAAGTTAGTTTGAATCGGATCGCAAGGTCTTTTATGTTTTGGATTAGTGCCTTAATATAACCGACGTACCGTATCTTTAGGTTAAACGGGTCACGCCTCGCTAAAACGCTGCAAAATGTTTATATAAAAAAAAAGGTCAGTATAATTTCCTACTCGAAAGGTAAAGATTACCGCATACAATTTTTTGAAAGAAATGAACTTGGTGGTGAGTAGACTCAGTGTAAACAACGATTAGATATGGCAGCTTAAAAAGAGGTAAAAAAAAGTATTATAAGTTCATCTGTAACTTGATATCGGAGTGTCATATCACACAAAAAGGGGCAAAAAATTAATTATTAGATTATTAAAGGAAATTTAGCAGAACTAGTGGGCAACAATAACAGAGTTTATTTGCGTGAATTAAGAATGAAACAGTTATAGACAGACAAAAATAAACAACAATTATTTTCCATTCCAGGCTCGGACGCAAAAGAACTGCCATTTATTGTTTACTTCTTTCAAGCGCGTGTGGTTTTGGGTCGCTGGCGGTCAAGTTAAACGGTGAGTCCTTCTAACCTGTTAACGTGGTTTTAGCTGCAGTCATATTGTATTACAACTTCCTTATAAATGCAAATGCTGCTATTTTTTTTTTCAGGATATTTGCCTACAGGTTGGACGTTCACAACGCAGTTATGTAAAATAAATAGCCAGAAACACCACAGATGCAAGGCCATATCCATGCTCGGTGTAGTTTTCCTGCAAAGAGACCATTTGCAGCAGTAGCTCTATGCTCCACAGGGAGCGAAAAATAGAAATAAAATAATGATGATGATGAAATAGTGGTTAATGTAAACATTATTTGGACGCTGGTCAGGGTTGTGCTTTCTTACTTCCACGTCACTTCCTTGTACATTGACCTCTTGTCCTAACTCTTCAGAGCTGAAGTATTTATAGTGCATGTTGCAATCTCTGGGTCCTTCTTCTTCTTCTTCTTCTGCGTTCGTCCTGAAAAGGACGTTTCTTACGTTGTGTCACCGTTTACAGCAAAGCTGCGATATTTGCGCCTTTCGGCCCGACACATCCGGTTTCAGCATGGCATTTTTGGGATGCTGCCTGTTTCCAGGACCACTAGGAGGTGGAGTAGGGTTTTGGTCAGCTCTGGTTCGCTGACCCTGACGCAAGCAGTCAAGCTATGAGTCGCTGACTGCATTTATCACTGTTGCTGCGTCTTGGGTCCAAGATGGTAAATTTAAAATGTAAACCAAAGGCGTCTTCAAGGAGGTCAGAAAAAATAGGACTATTGCCCTCACAGGCACTTTGTGTGAGGTGACTAAATTTAGGTTTATGTGTGCTAGCTGGCAACCTCATTATATAAAACAAATTTCAACACAAACTACCGCTACAAGAACAAACTACCGCTACAAGAACAAACTACCGCTACAAGAACAAACTACCGCTACAAGAACAAACTACCGCTACAAGAACAAACTACCGCTACAAGAACAAACTACCGCTACAAGAACAAACTACCGCTACAAGAACAAACTACTGCTACAAGAACAAACTACCGCTACAAGAACATACTACCGCTACAAGAACAAACTACCGCTACAAGAACATACTACCGCTACAAGAACAAACTACCGCTACAAGAAATAACTACCGCTACAAGAACAAACTACCGCTACAAGAACAAACTACCGCTACAAGAACAAACTACCGCTACAAGAACACACTACCGCTACAAGAACAAACTACCGCTACAAGAACAAACTACCGCTACAAGAACAAACTACCGCTACAAGAACATACTACCGCTACAAGAACAAACTACCGCTACAAGAACAAACTACCGCTACAAGAACAAACTACCGCTACAAGAACATACTACCGCTACAAGAACAAACTACCGCTACAAGAACAAACTACCGCTACAAGAACAAACTACCGCTACAAGAACAAACTACCGCTACAAGAACAAACTACCGCTACAAGAACATACTACCGCTACAAGAACAAACTACCGCTACAAGAACAAACTACCGCTACAAGAACAAACTACCGCTACAAGAACAAACTACCGCTACAAGAATAAACTACCGCTACAAGAACAAACTACTGCTACAAGAACAAACTACCACTACAAGAACATACTACCGCTGCAAGAACAAACTACCGCTACAAGAACATACTACCGCTACAAGAACAAACTACCGCTACAAGAAATAACTACCGCTACAAGAACAAACTACCGCTACAAGAACAAACTACCGCTACAAGAACACACTACCGCTACAAGAACAAACTACAGCTACAAGAACAAACTACCGCTACAAGAACATACTACCGCTACAAGAACAAACTACTGCTACAAGAACAAACTACCGCTACAAGAACAAACTACCGCTACAAGAACATACTACCGCTACAAGAACAAACTACCGCTACAAGAACAAACTACCGCTACAAGAACAATTTACCGCTACAAGAACATACTACCGCTACAAGAACATAGTACCGCTACAAGAACCAACTACCGCTACAAGAACATACTACCGCTACAAGAACAAACTACCGCTACAAGAACATACTACCGCTACAAGAACATACTACCGCTACAAGAACAAACTACCGCTACAAGAACAAACTACACCTACAAGAACAAACTACCGCTACAAGAACAAACTACCGCTACAAGAACAAACTACCGCTACAAGAACATACTACCGCTACAAGAACAAACTACCGCTACAAGAACAAACTACCGCTACAAGAACATACTACCGCTACAAGAACAAACTACCGCTACAAGAACAAACTACCGCTACAAGAACATACTACCGCTACAAGAACAAACTACCGCTACAAGAACAAACTACCGCTACAAGAACAAACTACCGCTACAAGAACAAACTACCGCTACAAGAACAAACTACCGCTACAAGAACATACTACCGCTACAAGAACAAACTACCGCTACAAGAACAAACTACCGCTACAAGAACAAACTACCACTACAAGAACATACTACCGCTACAAGAACAAACTACCGCTACAAGAACAAACTACCGCTACAAGAACAAACTACCGCTACAAGAACAAACTACCTCTACAAGAACAAACTACCACTACAAGAACATACTACCGCTACAAGGACAAACTACCGCTACAAGAACATACTACCGCTACAAGAACAAACTACCGCTACAAGAACAAACTACCGCTACAAGAACAAACTACCGCTACAAGAACAAACTACCGCTACAAGAACATACTACCGCTACAAGAACAAACTACCGCTACAAGAACAAACTACCGCTACAAGAACAAACTACCGCTACAAGAACAAACTACCGCTACAAGAACAAACTACTGCTACAAGAACAAACTACCACTACAAGAACATACTACCGCTGCAAGAACAAACTACCGCTACAAGAACATACTACCGCTACAAGAACAAACTACCGCTACAAGAAATAACTACCGCTACAAGAACAAACTACCGCTACAAGAACAAACTACCGCTACAAGAACACACTACCGCTACAAGAACAAACTACCGCTACAAGAACAAACTACCGCTACAAGAACATACTACCGCTACAAGAACAAACTACCGCTACAAGAACAAACTACCGCTACAAGAACAAACTACCGCTACAAGAACATACTACCGCTACAAGAACAAACTACCGCTACAAGAACAAACTACCGCTACAAGAACAATTTACCGCTACAAGAACATACTACCGCTACAAGAACATAGTACCGCTACAAGAACCAACTACCGCTACAAGAACATACTACCGCTACAAGAACAAACTACCACTACAAGAACATACTACCGCTACAAGAACATACTACCGCTACAAGAACAAACTACCGCTACAAGAACAAACTACACCTACAAGAACAAACTACCGCTACAAGAACAAACTACCGCTACAAGAACAAACTACCGCTACAAGAACATACTACCGCTACAAGAACAAACTACCGCTACAAGAACAAACTACCGCTACAAGAACATACTACCGCTACAAGAACAAACTACCGCTACAAGAACAAACTACCACTACAAGAACATACTACCGCTACAAGAACAAACTACCGCTACAAGAACAAACTACCGCTACAAGAACAAACTACCGCTACAAGAACAAACTACCGCTACAAGAACATACTACCGCTACAAGAACAAACTACCGCTACAAGAACAAACTACCGCTACAAGAACAAACTACCGCTACAAGAACAAACTACCGCTACAAGAACATACTACCGCTACAAGGACAAACTACCGCTACAAGAACATACTACCGCTACAAGAACAAACTACCGCTACAAGAACAAACTACCGCTACAAGAACAAACTACTGCTACAAGAACAAACTACCGCTACAAGAACACATGTATGCTTTGGTGCAGGCTTCCTGCAGGTAAACCAGCTGTAGTGGTGGCTCTCTGCTCCACGACTAGGATCATTTGTACGAAAATGGATAGGGTCATGGAATGGTTGTAGAAGGGATGACTGTACGCTTGCTCTTTCTGGAGCTAGATTCGTTTATTCGAGGTTTGAGAGGAAGTGGGTTAAATTAAGTGGGTTAAATTAAGCTTGGTTGTGTTCACGCATGCAGGGCCGGATTAAGCTAGTGCGGGGCCTGTAGCATATGTTAAGAAAGGGGCACTATATTTTAAAAAAAACAATAAAACAACACAAACATATTTGAACACATACATTTTTAATTTGCATAGTAATTATCATTATCAATTAATTCGTGCTTGTAATCCTATAAACTTGCCACTCATGTTGCTGGCGTTGTCATAACTTTGACCACGGCAGTCTTTAATATCAATGTCATTTGCCTTTAAAAAATTAAGTAGACTTTTAGTAAGCTGTTCAGCACTATGACCTTCCATATCCAAAAATGTCACACATCTTTCAACTGGTCCAGATGGCAAAACATAGCGCAGAGTCAAAGTCAGCTGGTCCATATTAGATATATCTGGAGTAGAATCCAATGAAACGGAATAATACTTGTATTTCTTCACTTCACAGAGAATGTGATCCAGTATGCTGGATCCAATCAGATTGATGAATTCCTCACACGTTGTTTTAGATAGATATGATGTATGTCCAAATCCTTTGTTTGCATGAGTACTTATATGCTCTGCCAGAAAAGGGTCAAACTTGGCCAGTAATTCTAACAACCCTAAGTAATTCCCGTTATAAGGGTACCCAACAATTTCATCACTGCCACGAAATGAAAGGCCTCGTTCTGCTAAAAACTTCACAACTTCAATTATTCGCTCCAGAAGTTTGTGCCAATACTTTTCTTGAATGTCCATTTGTTTCACAAGATGGGAATCGACAAGTTCACCTTTGTTTTTACGCATCAACAGTGAAATTAAAGCTTGTCTATGTGAGGAGCTTTCTTCATGTCGACGCAATAGATTGCTTGCATTTTTCCAGTCATTAAACCCTTCCACAGTAAACTTTGATGAACATTCTGAACTCATAAGCTTGCATGGGAAACAGAATAGGCGCCCTTTACTTTCTGAATAGCATAACCATTTTCTTGCATGTTGCTTGTTTGTAAGTTTATGAATATGTGTAAAATAAGACTTCTGACAGTATCGAGTTTTCTTTTCAGTGTCATACAATCGCACGGATGAAGAGAAGGCACTATCAACATGTTGACATTTTTCACTTCCCTTGGATATGCAATATTCACGCTCACAGTCATCTATATTGTTCGGCCAGTCACCAGTATCATTAGAGTACTTCTTCGTTTCACTTATTCTTTCACATTCAGACTCATTGTATACTGGGTTTTGCTGTATGTTTTCTGCTGCGCAGCCTGCACTAGTACTAGTTATTCCTGTACTTCCAGCTTCAGCGGTTAGAGTACCATCACCATGAACATCAAAATATTCTGTCAGCTTACGTGTTTTTGATATCACAAGTTGATCTCTTCTTTCTTTTTCTTCCTTCGCTTTACGTTTTTCACTTCCAGAAGCATAATTACGTCCAATATCTCTGTGTCTACTGCTCATTTTTTGAGTTTTCTAACCTTACAAATCAAGAAATTTTAATCAAGATCGAAAGAGAGTGCGAGCACGCCATATACCTCAATTAAAACAGGAAGTTTCCGTTTCTTAAATTCTAGTTTTTATTGTTAATGCAAATTCATTTCACAAAGAACGAAACAAAATTAGAGGGGCAGTCGCCTAGAGCCAAAAAAGTGGCTTCCGTCCAAACGTGACCAAATTTTCAACGCCACTTAAATGGCTTCCGTCCGCAAACAGTTAAGATTAAAATAATGAAGAGTCACACTAAGTCACCCTCTTATGCTCTTTCTCTCACAATTTCGTGACACCAAATGAAAAGGCGCTAAAGATGGCATAAATCACAAGATCATTGGTTTAACGCTCGTATTTTTTTTTCTCTCAAACCAGTGGCACTCGAGCTTTCCAGCTCTTTTGGCCCAATGACATGTCATTGCGAGGCCGGGGGGTCAGTGGACTTTCCTTCCAACCCGGTCAGGAGCTTCGCTCCTTCCCATCAACGCTCGTATTAGAAGATGACCAAAAAATTATGTACATATTTATTGGCGCGGGGCCCCTAAAAGCGCGGGGCCCGTAGCATATGCTACTTGTGCTACTACGTTAATCCGGCTCTGCACGCATGGTATTAGTAGCAGTCGAGTAGTGTTGTTAAGTTCATGTGTGTGACTGAGCTGTTATGAGCGATGTGGTATCAAAAGACTGGTCTGGGATGTAATAGTCTTGCGTGATAGCAGGCAGTCAAGGAGACAAGCTAGTGGACGTTAGGTTGACTTGGGATGCCGAAGTGTGCTAGTGAAGGCAGAGAGTGCGTCTTGAAATATATTTATGAGGACTCCTTTGAGGTTTATTTTTGCATTTAAAGAGATACTGGGAAATAGTCAAAATGTTTCCACGTGAACATTGTTTCCTATGATGTACTTGGTACATAGCAGTATATTTAAGATTCCTGGCCAATTTTGTAGTTTGCAGATGTTATCTGTTTTATGCTGAAAATTTGTGATAAAGCCATCGGATATCATATTTCCGTGTTCGAGTCTATTGAGTATTACTATTTGTAATGGGTAACGAGCCATGCTTGTTGTTGCAGTGGTAATGCAGCAATGTATGTCAATGTGCTAAGCCAGTTTAGTACTTGACATATTTGGGGGCTCGTCCAGGGTCTGAACCAGAGACCTCTCGCTCCCCAAGCGAGAATCGTACACTTAAGCGTAGCACTTAACAATTTTTGGGAGCTCGTGGTAATAAGAACCTGCCCATTTTCTTTTTGCTACTGAGTGATGCGCCACGTGCATCGGTAAAGAAAGCAACTTGATATATTGATAGAATAAAATCCAAATGGATTCTGTTACATATTTTTATATAACATACACTTATTGACTGTTTGCTAATGTCATGCTTTCGTACGTAAATTGCAATAGATTTTGCCTATACTTGTATTTTTGGGCCTTGGATGGTTGGGTTCCTGATATCTATGTTTTTCACTTGGAGAGGGAGAGTGAATGACATTAAATTGTTTAGAAGCGATGTCAGCACTTATGCTTCGTGACGTTTGAATGAAAGTGAATTAAGTTCACACATAGTATTAGTAGCAGTCAAGTAATGCTGCTACGTTCATGTTTGTGACTGTGCTGCTCTGAGCGAAGTGGTACCAAATGGCTGATCAGAGGTGAAAGGGTAATATGTGGTAGCGGGCAGTCAAGGGAGACTCAAGTGAGTGAACGTTAGGTTGAGCTGGTACGGGGAAGTGTGCTAGTGAAGGCAGATAGCGCGTGTTGAAAAATAGATGTCAGGACTCCTTTGATGTTTTTTGTGGGATAAAGAGAGATATTGGGATTTTTTTTGTCAGTGTTTCCACGCGAACATTGTTTCCCTTGATGTACTTCGTACATTTGTAGTATATTACTCATTCCCGGCCAATAGTGCAGTCAGCTGACACTATCTATTTCGTGCTGAAGATTTGTGATGAAGTTATCGGATATCGTATCTGCGTATTTTTTGTTTATACATAATTTTTTAACAATTATTCCGTTTAGCATTATCCGTGTTTGAATTTTGAAATATGCTGCATCGTTTCAGTAGAATTCATCTGAGACAACCTATGGTTTCTGAGAGGCAAAGCTGATTTAATTTGTTGCTTTCTATACCACAGTCACAGATAAGCACAAGCAACAACTCATTATACTAGGTCTGAACATGTTTAGCCGATGTTGTCAGGCTTCTGCCTTTTCTGCGATCATGGTTACAACAAACGAAATCTACCCAACAGTTATCAGGTAAGTGTTGAAGCATTTGTCACCAAATGTTGAAGGTGGTGTATTATATAACTCTCTCCACAAGATGCGTAGAAGGTAGAAATTCTGGCACTTGAATTGTAGAGTAACACCCCCTAGACACCAGAGATGATGAAGGCGGAGAAGTATGGTGTCTTTGGTCTGGTTTGTGTATATGATGTAGATGTGGAGTCAAACAGGTAGCAGTAATGGTTGAGTCCACACAGGACGTCACATAAACTCACGACGTAGAAAGTCAATGAACGTTATAACTGCTAGTGACGTTTCCATCATTTATTGGGACGCCACAATGACAAGATGTGTAGACATTAACATGTAGAACAGTCTTCATTATATCGACATAGTCAGCACAACATGTGACAGCAGACAGCATAATAATGGTGAATCAAATCATGGGCTTCAATGCATCATAATCGACTGTAAATGTATTCAGGTGTGGAAACCATCATCCTTTTCTATAACAGTCGATATCTTTATAAATGTATAAATGCAGGAGATTAAATTCCTTCTCCTTCTCTGACCTCCAGCAAGACAGGCATGACATCTGGAGTGTCAAGTAATGTCCTCTGATTTCCTTTAATAACAACGGTATCAAACCTATACTGACGTGGAACCGCCAGAGCAGTAAAGTCCAACAAGCAGATAGCCTTTAGGACATGCATCAACCCGATGCATAACAACATGGTGATTCGGGAGTTGAAAACTTCTAAAAAACGTAGACTCTTTCCCGCCCAGGGAAAGTTGACAACTAGGCACAAAATGTCAATCATGAGAGCTAGCGACAATGAAAATCAATGTAGAGCAATTACCTTCTCTTCAGGAATAAATACACAACTCACTCGCCTCCAGGCGCTTTGAATCACAACAAGGAAATATCATCTGAGATGAACACTATAGAGGACTTCCATTCCCGAACAATATGAGCACAGACGCTGAAACGCGTCTAGCTCTCTCGACAAAATCTGTGGCACTCCCGGGCGGAAGCTGGTACAAAACCTACAACCAAAGAACAGACATGCGCAGAACCGTTCGATTTGAATACAATTCACACAACGTCGAAGCTATGGGCGCATTCTAAGAACGACACTTAAAATCGAGCCTTATAAGGATAGGGAATAACTATCGACGCAGGTTGCAAACGTTTACAAGAAAAGTGGGCCTGAGCGCTCCATAAATGGACATGACCCAACATCGGTCAACCCAACATAATACCGGCAACCGAAGGGCATAAAACAGATAACCACCTAAAGTAAAAAGTAACTCCAATTCCAAGAGTTATATACCTTGCACTAGAAAAATTGAGTACACAGATAACATAGTAAAATTCCTATGTGTAACAGTAAGATATGTTGTTAATTCATTCAATCATTTTGTCAGATCATGAGTCATCATCACAGCTAGTCCATTTGCAAAAAATCCTGCGACAAAGTACTTTTGATGCTCTTATAGTGAGAGTTTCTGTAGCAAATTGTTTTACTGACGAGGTTGCCAATCGCAATCACAGGCTAACATTAGTGACATTTTACGATGTGCCGCAGGGAGCAGTAGACATCCGTTTCCCGTTATTGTTGTTGTCTTTTCAGAGATGCATCGGTGGCTTCCAGGGGCAACATTAATTTTCATGATCATAATTTTCCTTTTCACTCTTTATGGAGTCTAGAGCCACCACTAAAGCTAGTCCTCTTACAGGGAGCCTGGGATGGACACTCGTGTTAGTCAACATTCATCATAATAAATTAAACGGAAGGTCTGTTATGAAGTACAGACATAAGTCTTCTTAAAGGGGAAATGTCAATTCCTTAACTGGGGTGCGTTTAAAATTACCTGTGTCACGAGAAATTTCACAAAGGGGGGGGGGGGGGGTGGGGGGGGGGGGGGGGGGGGGGGGGGGGGGGGGGGGGGGGGGGGGGGGGGAGGGGGGGGGGAAGAACGGAACATATATACTAAAGTCCAACTTTTAAATTTGCTTGCTCTAGCCAAGATATATTAAACCAGATGACGTTTGATTGGCGACTCTCGCTGCGTAGAAAGCTTACAGAGCGTAGGCGAAAGGGCCCATATAATGTAGCCCATTTTCAGATCCCAGAACTGTGTTCCATGAGTCAAGAGGACACCTTCAGATTAGCCACCGAAGAATGTAGGATTTCGTTAACGAGGACTGGACCAAGTATTGAGGATCTACTGAAATTAGCCAGGAAGAAAACTCAACTTTATAATACTGGAAATCACAAAATTCCTCGGAACCTATAACAGAATAATAGTGGGATTATTCTTAAAGTAATACTCAACTATCTATAAGACGGCCTTGTACCCTGTGGCCCGACATTATTCGGAACTCTTCCTGTGCCAGACGCCTGTCTTTAACCCGATTTTACGGGATAAGTTGTAATACGAGAATATACAATGTTATCATTTTATATTTTACATTCGACATGTTTAACTCGCTGGTGGTCGTACAAGTTCATACGAGGTTAGCAACCTCAGCATATGAAAATTATAAGAGTCATGAACCACCACAACAAGCGCTGGTGACTGCTTCATGCCAGGTCTCTCACAGAAAACCAAAAGCAGAGGAAACCCCTGGCTCCAAGTGGAACATGGAGTGGATAATGATGACATCAAGGTGTAAATATTTATTAAATTATCATTTTAATACGTTTGTATGTATATTTAAACATGTATAAACCAGGCAAAAGTCGTTTTCCGCTGCCCAGTCCCACTTTCTTCCCCGTCAGATTACCCTAATTAACGATGATTTTCATCCTATCCATCGCGTTTATCATTGATGCTCAGGGAGAGTAAAATTACTGAGAAAAAAATGGAAGGGTTGATGGATCGGAGACTATGGAAGGTGCCTGGCTAAGTGTCAGGAACCCAATACTTAGCAGAGACATTTGTTTGCTTCTAAAGTTCGTGGTACAAGTTGGAGATACCAGTTCGTGTACAAATTGGTGATACCAGTTCGTTATAAAAGTGTGTGATACTATCTTGTGGATCAAGAGTTTGTGGTCTATGCTAGATGCCTGCCTTTAACGAGTTGTGAAGCTCATTGCCTTGACGTTAGGAGAGGTTACCCCTGCAACTACGCATGAGACGTGTCCTCACCACAGAAGTCGATAACTGACAGACCAGTGAGCAAACCAGTCAACACCTGGCCAAATCAGTGATTTTAATATGGCCAAAACAAATAATTCTCACCACCTGAACATTTTCTATAAAGAAAACATTTTTAAAAATCCATCATCGTCACTTATTTATTTACACATGTTAAAGAATAATTAGTTATTAAATTTGTGATATGTATGTACATATTAATAGTTGATTTAATTATTACAGAGAGAAGTGCACGCTTATGAATCTGATCTTAAATATAAATACAGCAGAGCTACTTAACTCATTCTGACCCAGTCAGTTTTTCGGTTTTACCCAGGACCAAAAATGCAGACATTTTTTTCTACAAGTGATGTTTTAAAAACAGGCTGTAGACACATATATATATATATATATATATATATATATTATATATAATATATATATTTAAATATATATATATATATATATATATATATATATATAATCTATATTATATATATATATATATATATATATTATATAAATATATATATATATATATATATATAAATATATATATATATATATATATATAAATTTAGTACATATATGTATTATGCATCAAACTTTAGGAAATTGGCTGCAGAATGTTGTAAAACAATTTTTATTTCTTACGTGATGTTATAATCGTTGGTTATGTCTATGTTAGAGAGAAGATAAACACCTATGCAGGCCACCAAGAACCACTTTTGTCAATAGTGAAACATCGAAAGCTTGCCTGGTTTGGGCATGTAACTCGTCATGACTCCCTTTCGAAAACGATCCTTCAGGGGACAGTCGAAGGTAAACGGAGAAGAGGAAGGCAGAGAAAATCCTGGGCTGATAACATCAAAGAATGGGCAGGACACGGTTTTTCCACACTTGTACGCATTGCTGAGGATAGAGAGCAGTGGAGGACCCTGTCTGCTGATGCTTCCACCATGGCACCCCTACGACCCATGACGGGTTACGGGCTGAGATGATGATGATGTCTTGTAAAGTGTAGAAACAATAAAAAAAGTGTAGAAACAATAAAAAATCAAAACTAAAAATGAATTAAAGTTATGCATATACACGTAAATATTTAAGGTCTACTTAATCCCTTGGTATTAAACATCGGGAGTTGAAACAAATATCCAGTTGACAACTAATTCAAGAAATTTGATGAAAAACTAATGAAAATTATTTTAATTTATATACATTTTTTTTAATGAAGTGACATATTGCTGAAATGGAATCTCACTTACACATTCCTGTTCCATGCAAATTAATTAATTTATTACATAAAAATATTACTGTGATGGGGTTGGCGAGAAATGTGATGTGATTGTGATATGTGATAACTTTCTTGCGGCCAATTCACATTCGCAATAGACCCGTACAACAATAAAAACTCTTGATTCTAAGGCAGGAGCTGTATTTAATTATACAACCCTTTCAGTGACCCAAGCCCACATTAGCAAACTAAGGAACAAACACTAAACAATCAAACAAACACCCACCCAGTGCCCATGTGCTAACATGAAACGCAAATAAAGCACTGACTAGTTAAAATCATAATAATTAAATGAGAAACACCATACTTTGACCTGCCAAACATCCCATTCTTCCACGCCACCTGAAACATCCCGCTATTACACAAACACAACAGTACTGGCTGTTTTTGTGGACCTGACACAAGCGTTTGATAAGGTATGGAAAACGGACTCCTCAAGATGCTCAACAAAAAAATGGAAGGGAGAATGTACAACTGGATACGGGACTTCCTCCGATACCGCACAGCAAGAGTAAAACTTGATGGGAAACTAAGCCATCGTGTCGCTCTTCAACAAGGTGTGCCACAAGGAGGAGTTATCTCTCCCACACTCTTCATCATCTATATAAATGATATCGCAGAGAAACTGTCCAGGCATATCTCCAGGGCTCTGCATGCTGATGATTTTGCTGCCTGGTGTGCCGCAGAACATTTGCCTTTTGCACAGTCCAGGATGCAGGCAGCCTTAAATACCATATGTAAATGAGCATCTGACTGGGGCGTACAGATCAACCTCTCCAAGACAGTAACAGCCTGCTTCTCTCTATTAAATCTCCATGAAACAGTCACATTGCAACTTAATGGAAATGAGCTTCCAAACGAGGAAAATCCAATAGATCTGGGAGTCAAGCTGGATAAGAGACTCGCCTGGAAACCACATCTGAAAGCAATAGAACAGAGAGCAACAATAAAGCTCTCCATTATGAAGAAGCTGGCTGGCATAAAATGGGGGGGGGGGGGGCGGGGGGGGTGGGGGGGGCAAATACTAACATACTAAAACAAATATATACAGGCACTGTCAGGCCTGTAATGGAATATGGCATGTCAGCTTGGGCTACGGCATCAAAACAAAAAACACAGAACGAATAAGAAAGCCCAAAATGCGGGCCTTAGATTAATCGCTGGAGGGATGAAGACTACTCCAATCCAGGCAATGGAGAGATACACCAACATCCGCTCCCTTGATGACAGACGTGAGAAAAATATGTTTACTTCACAGCGAGAAGCTCCTACGAATGTCAAATCATCCAATGCATGCCAAACTCCATAGCTTGACAAAAAACAGGTTGAAGAGAACCAGCTTCCTAAACATCTCAAAACATCTGCATCAGTGTCATGTAGGCCTCCTCCCGAAACAACCTACCGAAATGGAAATGTTAGTTGATTATGAGGAGCCAAACTACTGCCATGAAAATATATATCTCAACACAGAAGTCCCTGAAATAAGAAAGAAAGGCCACCAGACCACTCCACAACTAAAAATCGTGGGTCAATAGATGATTGAAGAAAAATACAACCCGAAAGAGAGGACACATGTATAAGCAGTATGTCATGCACGCTACGGTTAGTATTCAGGTGTTGGCGCATGACTTTTATAGAAGGAAATACTCCGGATCGATTCAGGTGGTGGCGCGCCAGGTGTTGGCGCGTGACTTTTTATATAGTAATATATTTTAGCCGGGGTGACTTCCTCTGACGATCAGACGCATGACTTGTTATATAGCAATAAATTTGTTCGATAATGGCGGGCGTGTTGTTTATACAAAATACTTAGACAATATATATAAAAAATAAAAAAATAAAAAAAGCGAAAATGACGGAAAATATAAAAAATCAATAATGGCGGGTTAGTAGGTTACTAAGGGGGTTTTTGAAGCGAGTGGGGGCTTTTTGTGCTGGCGAGGGTGACTGTTTAGAGTGGAGAATGATGGTGAAAGCTCAGTGATAGAAAATGTAGAGAGTAAATAGTTGCTTCACAGAGTGCTGGGGAGAGTAAGGACAGACTTTTTTACGACAAATCGTTCCTTTCAATCTTCTCTTCACTCTCCTGGTCAAACAATTATTTGCCAGTTTCCAGACACACACCTGCGCTCACACCGATTTGGTGCTTCAAACACACAGACGCACGTAGATACAAACTATATTAAACAGATAGGGGAAATTGTTGGGCTTTGGGTATTCCAACACAGTACTAAATAAGTTTATAAGGTTTATTCTCATTTAAAACAATCACAACAACTATCATGTGTTACATAAAAAATATCATAAGTACAGAAAATACAAATAACAAGGTGGGGGTGAAGAGGATTGGTATCGACTAAGCCCTTCCCGCTTGTATTAGACAAAGATAAACCCAGTCCAAAGATAGATAGTTATCAGGAACATAGGTAATGTAACCCAACAGGGAATTTAATTACTCTGAAATAGGTGTTACAATATTAAGTATAGGTGGTAGACAAAAATCCTGTTATTCCCAATTGTTCTTCCCTTTACTAAGAAAATGAAAAGGGGGGGGGGGCGTTAACAGAGTTAACAAAATATCCCACCTAAAGGAACAATGCCGGGTATACAGAAAAAGGTATTACTCTGTAGGCAAGTTAACAAATGGTTTGCAAAAATTAATCTCCTGTCATTCATGCACGCGCGTGAGGATCCACACTCATACACTCACACACACTTCACAATTCAACACAGGGGTGAAAATGAAGTTGTCTCTTTAATTTCGCTGCAGGAGGTAAAATTCCTTCAAGGCGTGATGATAGCAACTGACCGGTAGGTTTTTAATCCATTGAGGAAAAACTAGCCCAGTCACAGTTACAGGTAAATAAGTAATCTCTCACAGTAGGGCTGTAAATAAAATATCGCTACTGGCACTGTTCATCTTCCAGTTTATCTTACAGATTGTAATTTAATTGGATGGTTCTTTTTTTAAAATATTCTTGGGTAGGCTTACTTTCATATAATTATGATAGCTAGGTCGCCTCGGACCACCACAAGATTAAATTTAAAGTGTTTCATCAATATGTCTGGAAGTTTTAAGATGTAAGATTTCTTTATTGCTGGGATCGCAGGTTACGATCACTCTGTATGAAAGAAAAAAACAAGTAATATACCAAAAAATCAAATAACATTCTAAAGCGCGATGAATTTCCCGTTAAGACTATAAATATACAATCACGTATTTAATTATATATTTAAGAAGACACTTCGTGAGCTTAAATGGTTAAAACACACATCTATATATATGACTTAACTCAATTAGTTATAAATTCCTTCGCGACTTTTAAAAGTTAATTTAATCATTTAAGCATCTATTATCTTTTGAAATAATATAATAGATATATCATTACATTTACAACTGGAACTATTTAGATGGTTTAATTTAATAGATTTAAATTAACGCAAATCCAGTGAAATGTAATGAATGAACTAGACCACTGATCACTTTACACAATTATATTTTACCGTTTTGCACAGAGTAGAATTCACTGCAAATATATATGACAATCCAGGGGAAAATCTAACACGATTTCAAATATAGCTAGTGTTTCTATCAAGGTCTGGCCAACGAGTGATACTTTGCATTTCTTCATGGTCTGTATATTTCTAAAATAAAATGTAAGATGAGTGGGACATGAAGAATTTGACACCTTTTTAGATCTCATGAGACTTTTGGGGATCTGACCGCCTGACTAAAGAGAGATGCCGCCTCTGGTCTTCCGTATCTCCGCTCGTTGCATGCGCGTCGGCTTTCCCGTTCGCTCCCACTGCGATCGTTCTGTGGTTAACACCGAGATGCGAAACACCGGCAGGAAACTTGCGTCGCTCGTTTCAGGGACCACTACTGCCTCTTTGATAGCGTGCCGCTAGTCTTTCCTGAGATCTCTTCCGAGTCTTTGATCGTGGTCGCTACTATCGTTTGATGCTGGCAACGCCCCCCCCCCTCCCCCCACTGGCCAAGTTAATGAAAATAACTGCATATGATTGCTCAAGAGATATTCGTGGGCGTGATTTAACCTCTCCATAAATCAATGCGATGACCAGAATGAACGGTAGATAAACTGTCCACATATTAATCAGCAAACGTGTTGACCATCTGCGTGGAAAGGATGCATAACTAATGAGTCCAGGTGAGAAAAAAAATCTTGTTTGACGAAAAGTTACCAAAATATTCGGGGGCACTGATGCTATCCGAAGGGGTCGTTACGAATAACATAACATCCAACACTTCAGGGTGTTGAAGGACTTTCGTGTGTGGTTACTGGTTGTGTTGCTTGAATTCTGATCGTGCTAATATTCGTACGCGAATGGGGTGAACCTCACCTTTGGTTTCTCGTAATGCCTGAACTTGGCATCAAGATGTAAATAACTGTTCATCTTATTAACTCAGTAACTTGATATCAAATACATAATTCAGAAGGTTGAATGGTGTAACGTGATTCAACGAATAATGCCTCCGGTTCGAGTCCTTCACAATTTAATATGGATTACACACATACATAAACAGTTCAATTCACACATGAGGTACATGCATCATCAATCAATAGCGTAGACTGCTGTTTTACGTGTCAATGTCCGTTTAAGGATACAATGCAGTAATTGTCGTCAGAACATCACAGCTATATGCACGCGCAGCTAGACATGGCTACCTGCCGACAGTGAGACTGTGAGTCTAATTACTTCGTATAAAGTAGACGATTATCTTTCTCCTTCCAAGGATTTAGTTAATCACTAACCTCCATAAGTTTCCTCTCATGTAGAGTTCTAGGACTGACCCTGGTCCATCATAAATGCACATATAAATGGCTATATCATGCCATTGAATTGGAAGGTTAACAAAACGCAGCTATTCAGCTTGGCGGTCAAGTAACAAAGGGTAGCGTCTCCTAGTTACCGACTGTGTCCCAAACAACGCTAGACACGTCATAATCGATCGTGTATGGAGCGTTCAATAATTGAAACATCTATCGCAATATATTAAATGTCTTAACCTTTACATTTGCACGTCCGCTAACCTTTAGCAGACGGCGTTAATATCATATACCGTAACAATTCCCTGTACACCGGGGGAAAAAAAATCGATAGATTTTTTTTTTCAAGATCTATCCGACTTAACAATTTTTCAAAAAAAAAAAAATTTAACACAATCGTGACATATGGCCGACGATGTTCTGAGTAGAACCGTGTCGCGGTCATGTCAACTAACTATTTGTCATAGTCATCTAACATTAATCACATTATATATCAATATTATACATATTATTATATCAACTAAATAAAATGTCCAATGTTAATAGTGAATGATAGAATTAAATTAAAGTAAGGTCTGTCGTATTAGTATGTCATATAGGAATTAATTTGACTAATTAAAATTAAATTAATTAATTAAACTAAGAGTTAAATTATTAAGATTCTAATATAACGCGATGTTATGAGAGAAGAAAAGACAAAATAAGTGAGAAGAAATAGAAAGAAATTCGAATATAAGTTTAACTTAATTGGGTGTGTTAAGTGTTAGTGAATAATAACTATCTAATTTAACTAACTAAATAACGTATAGGTACATTAAAAAAAAATTAATCTAATACTTGTGTGAGATTTATTTTCTCTTTTCATAATTTCTTCTTTTTATATTTCGTTCTCTTTTTTTTTTCTTCTTTCATTTCATTTTTTTCTCACATTTCATTTTATTGATAATAATTCAATTAAGAAGTTAAGTTAACTAATTAATTAGTATAGGATATGATGATCCATCCGTAGTCTTGATCCTGATGAATTCTTTTAGGCAAAAATGTTCAAACGTTTACGTTGGAAAGAAATGTCATTTATCCCAGCATCCAAGAATTAAGTGCACATAGGATAATAAGTTCGACTTGTCGTCAGATATTGTTCCATGATTGTTCAACGAATATTCATATATCGTGTATGGACGTTAGACGAAGTTTCAATGTCAATATGTATACCTTGATTGTCTTTAGTTCAATTCTGTGATGCATATAGTGTTTATAAATATTAAATTGAAGGCAAGGTTAGTTCCCTTATAGTTGATACTTCGTTATATCCAATGTAGTGATGATTGACGTGTTTTAGGAATGTCAATGTTGATCATTCGTCGTCAATAGGATTACGTGACAACGCATCCGCCACAATATTTTCAGTGCCAGGAATATGTTCAATGGAGAATTCAAATGGCTGTAGGATGATTGCATATCTGGCGAGTTTTTGGCTCTTGTGGTTAGATTTTTGGAAGCATCGGGAAGTCTTAAAATTGGTTCATGCGAGAACAAATTTATAATTTTGTTGAAAGTTTCATTGCATATACCAGTCCATGTCATCTTCACCGGCATGTCTTTTTTTAACAATGAAGACAATACAGCCGTGATGGATGACAAGTTTGGTATGAATCTACTGTAATATTGAACAAGTCCTAACAAACTCCTGACCTGTTTCTTCGTCTGAGGAACTGCTATGTTTAGAATTTTGGAGACTGTACTAGGTAACGTTCGGATATATCCCGATCCAATGATATGTCCCAAAAAGGTTATCTCATTACACGCGATTTGAACCTTTGTAGGTTTAGCAGTTAGATTATAATTCCTTAGAGTGTCGAAAACATATCTAAGTCCCGAAACATGTTCCTCAAACGACGAACTAAACAAGCATATGTCGTCAATATATGTAATAACGTCTGGTCTACCTGATAAAATTTGTCGCATCAGGCGAATGAAGGTAGCTGGCGCATTAACAAGCCCAAAAGGCATCACATTCCACTGGTATAGACCTTGTGGAGTGGAAAATGCGGTGTAGTACTTAGCCTTTTCGGTCAGTGGTATCTGCCAATAACCTTTAGTTAAGTCTATCTTACTAAATATAGTTGCGTTGGATAAACGTGGCAGTAAGTCGTCGATAAGTGGATGTGGTTCGCTGTCAACTATAGTCTTAGCATTTAATTTTCTATAGTCAACACATAGTCTGATGTTATTGTCCTTCTTCCGGACAATCACTAATGGAGAAGAGAATGGCGAATTACTAGTCTCAATGATTCCCAGAGACAACATCTGTTCAAGTTCCTTAGTAGTTTTAGCAAGGAAATGTAAAGGAACCGAATAGGGATGTACACGAATAGGTGTATCATCATTGAGAGTAATGTCATGACTAATAGCCGATGTGCGACCCGGGACGTCGGTCAATACATCTGGATAAGATTGTAATAGATTAGCAATCTGTAGACGCTGTTGCGGTGTAACCGTTGAAGAGATGGTTACATCCCGCCAAGATTCAGTAGGTTGAACTAATGGTACCGGTAACGGTAACTGTATCTCAGGAAAAGAAGATTCTTCTTCCTGGATGACGGATAAGTTGGAATAATAACAAGTAAATACTGTGTTGTCATCTAGTTCATGAAAAATTGACTGTAAGTGTTCAGGACGTGTATGAAATTGCTTGAGCATGTTAATATGAAATATCTTTTTGTGTCCCTTGATATCTAAGACGTAATCAACGTCAGAAATTTTATCAATGACTTTGTAAGGACCATTCCAAGATATCAATAATTTATTGTTATTGTGAGGAAGTAACACATAAGCCTCATCGCCTGGGAATAATTGGCGTAATCGTCGAGACCTATTTTGTAGAGATCGAGCCTTAGCTTTTGCAGCCTCAGAAGAAGCTGTTGCCAACTGGCAAGACTCAATAATGTTCTTCCGAAGATTAATCACATACTCGTAAGATGACTGAGTGTCCTGAGTCATCTCCTCGTCAATTAATAAGTCTTTTATTAGTCCCATAGGACCTCTTGGGGAGCACCAAAAACTAATTCAAAGGGAGAGAAGCCAGTTTGTTCATGCGGTACCTCCCGATAAGCAAATAGAACAGCTGGGAGTGCTCTGTCCCAGTCATGAGGGTGCTTAGCAGTAACCTTATGTAGTAGTTGTTTAAGTGTACGGTTAAGTCTTTCAACCGCACCATTACTCATAGGATGATAAATACTACTTAAATTCCTATCAATGTTCCAAGTTTTCATGACTTCCTTCATGGTGTCAGATATGAACTGTGACCCATGGTCTGATAAAAGTTTTCTAGGAAACCCTATTCTAGAAAAGATGAGATGTAGTGCATCAGCTACATCTGTAGTAGTGGTGGTTTTTAATGGGATAGCTTCTGGCCATAAGAATGAAGACAGTACTCGAGATCGTGTTCGAGTATATCCCATATGTCCAGCACAATGTGAGTCATGTGCATGTTGAAGAATGTACCGTCTAAAAGTATACGGGACCATAACTTGTTGTTTCATTTGTGATTTGTCATTAAAACATCTAATCAATATGTCATTTTTAATAACAAACCAATGTTTGTTATTATTACCTGAGGATAGATTGTCAACTTTATCAACCAGCTTAAAAAATTTTTTTAAAGATTTATCCTCTTTTTGTTTGGTTGCAAATGTTTCCCTGTCAATAGGTGAATTGACTACAAACTCCTCTTGGTTGTCTGTATCCATCGTTGACTGCAAGACCTACCTCTGGTGTAATATGTCCGCAGTTAAGCACTGTTTCTTTCGCCTTCTGAAAAATAAGATTGCATTGTTGGCAACTATTTGCCACATTATAATTAATAGCAAAACATGCAGCAGAAGACTGTGTTGTATTATTGTCAAGTGGGACCTGAGCTATAGGGGTAGTATTATTTGTAACTGCCGCCCCTGTATTATGGTTGTAATGAGATGATCCCCGAGAATGAGATCGATTCCGAGTATAATTGTTAGAATTATCTCGTCGTCCTCTATAGTAACTATTATCTCGATGTCTCGAGCCATGATTATTACCATTCCAGTTATTGTTATTATTGGGAGTATGTGATCGATTATAATTAGTGTTATGTTGACCATTGTGGTAGTTTGTTTGAGGTGAATAATTTCTATCTCGTGATCTACCTCTGTTGAACTCATTTTTATTGTTGAAATCATTATTATGTCCCTTCTGAAAGTTAACATTGTGATTTCTTTGGAACCTACTTCTGTCTACACTGTGATGTCTTTGTTTGTTATTATGATTGTAGGCCATATTAGACGCCACAGGTAGAGGTTCTCTTAATGAGGAGTTAGAAATGGTTGCATTCGGATGTGCCGAACAGTAGTTTAAAGAAATTTTTTCTAACTCGTCAATAGTACCTGATTTACGCTCCTGCAAATATGCAAAAAATGGCTGGCTAACCGAAGATAATACCTTATCCCGTAGTAGTAAATCAACTAATTTGTCGTATGATTTGTTGACTTCTGCCAGTTCAACCCATCTATTAAATGTATTGCGTATGTTCGCAATGAATCCTGCAAAATCTTTTGGAGATTCAGGTAAAATTCCCTTAAATTTCAACCTACAGTGTTCCTCGTCCAGGTGAAACCTTCGTAAAAGCAAGGACTTAATAGCACCGTAGTTATTTGCTATTGATGGGTCAGCATTTTGAGAAGCCGTCAATGGTTCTCCAACCAAGAATTCATTTAACTTGAGTACCCATGACTCTTCAGGCAAATGATTTGTTTTGCAAGTCTGTTCAAAACGTGACAGGAACGATGAAAGGTCGTCCACGTTTAAGTTGAGAGTGGGTAATTTAAAGTTGTAGAAATGTTTAGTTTGGCTGGATGACGATCCATTTTGTGCGTTATTATTCTGGTTTGCATCAGCACTTTGTGCTTGTAATCTTGCTGTCTCCAATTTAATACACGCCAATTCCATTTCTTGTTGTAAAATAATTTCCTCTCGTTTCAATTTATTCTCTTCTTCCTGTTGAGCAATTTCTCTTAATCTATTTTCCTTGGCAATTTGCTTCATCTCACGTTCCTCCTCCTCTTTCTTTAATGCAGCCTTTTGTTCCTCTATTTCTGCTTTATGATTTTCCAGTTCTGCCTCAGCAAACTGACGAAGTTCTTGAGATTTATAACCATATTCTTTACCAATTTTAACGAAATGGTCTATAGTAAGCATTTTGACTTTTATATGGTAAGTAATTATTGGTAATTACTGATTAAAATAGTCAATAGTAGCTTCAGAGTAATTATTATACTTACTCAACTTAGGAATATTCAATATAAATAATCACAATAGTACTGAACTCTTATGTCTAAGTTCAACCAATAGACAATATTTTGTAACAATATTGTATCTAAGTACTAACTATATCATAAATAGTTATGATATCTGTTAACTATAATGTAATTACATCACACAATTAATCTCAATATCCAATGATGTTGGGTATGATTCCTAGTAATTATATTGTTCAATGTACTAAGTCACTCTCTTAGTACCAGAAAAGTATATTAAATAATATACAATGGGTCTATTACCTCAAAGGTAGACTATAAGATTATTTTATTTGGTCAATATATATGTTATATTATTATGCCCTAGGCATCTCTTATAAATTGCAGTGCTAATTTCTTGGACTATCACTGCATAATTATGCAATGTCCCATATTAACCTTAAATGTCAGAAAAAATTAATTGAATTAAATTACAAGTGTATTATTGAATATAATGTTATATTATTAATGTAGCATTTAATATATATCATGAGGACAAACAAAACAATGATGCAACTAAAGGGTACAAACAATGTCAAGACGCAAACAAGACATTTTCACAATTAAAAATGAATTTATGAACTAAATAAAACAAGCGGAAGTGTCACAAGCCAAATGAAGGGTCAAGGTCTGACCCGAGGTCAACTTAATATGCAAAGTACACAAAAAAAATGACTGCAAAAAATGATGACATCACAGGACTCATAACGGACGACATTTTAACAATCATAAAATAAATTGACAGTAAGAGTAGACTGGACGAAATAGTTAACGAACATGATACAAAACTGAATAAAATTGTGAACTGAGTACGAATAAAATACACCAGTTATCTACGGAACGGTACAGCTAACACAAATCGTCAAACGACAGCAGATTTGGACAGACAGTCCAATGGCAAACCTCAATGGGGCTTCCAAAAGTGCAATCGTTTAACTGCGCTAAGACCGACTGAAATCTAGGTGGTCAGCTGTTCGCGACATTCCCCAGAGATTTCAGTTCCCTCCAACCGGCCCGCTAGTTAACAACACATTAAAACAACCCAAAAAATACATGAAACACATTCAGAAAAGACATGCCTATGCAGGCAAAAGGCATGGACTCAGTATTACTGTTTGCAATGACGACAGTATTAAAACAACTAGACTTATCTTTTCCGTTGCTTAGATCAGTGCTAGAGGTCGTCAACAGCTAGGCTAATGCCCCTGACTGTCTGCTCCTGTAGTCCATATCGTGTGTTTGCTTCAATGGCTCATGTTTCCCCTGGTTAGGCTTAGAAACGGCTTGGTTTCTCCGACAGTTCACCTACACGACTTTCGGTGACGTCACGTTGTTAGGCATTATAATGAGTACTGCGTCATCTTCGACTGGATCATGTGATCGAAAATTGATCGTAAATATTTGTGGTTAACATGTGCGTAAGGAACAGAAGTTTGTTTCTTTTTTTTCTGTCGTTCCCCGCATTCGGCCGCCACTTTTGTTGAAGGACTTTCGTGTGTGGTTACTGGTTGTGTTGCTTGAATTCTGATCGTGCTAATATTCGTACGCGAATGGGGTGAACCTCACCTTTGGTTTCTCGTAATGCCTGAACTTGGCATCAAGATGTAAATAACTGTTCATCTTATTAACTCAGTAACTTGATATCAAATACATAATTCAGAAGGTTGAATGGTGTAACGTGATTCAACGAATAATGCCTCCGGTTCGAGTCCTTCACAATTTAATATGGATTACACACATACATAAACAGTTCAATTCACACATGAGGTACATGCATCATCAATCAATAGCGTAGACTGCTGTTTTACGTGTCAATGTCCGTTTAAGGATACAATGCAGTAATTGTCGTCAGAACATCACAGCTATATGCACGCGCAGCTAGACATGGCTACCTGCCGACAGTGAGACTGTGAGTCTAATTACTTCGTATAAAGTAGACGATTATCTTTCTCCTTCCAAGGATTTAGTTAATCACTAACCTCCATAAGTTTCCTCTCATGTAGAGTTCTAGGACTGACCTTGGTCCATCATAAATGCACATATAAATGGCTATATCATGCCATTGAATTGGAAGGTTAACAAAACGCAGCTATTCAGCTTGGCGGTCAAGTAACAAAGGGTAGCGTCTCCTAGTTACCGACTGTGTCCCAAACAACGCTAGACACGTCATAATCGATCGTGTATGGAGCGTTCAATAATTGAAACATCTATCGCAATATATTAAATGTCTTAACCTTTACATTTGCACGTCCGCTAACCTTTAGCAGACGGCGTTAATATCATATACCGTAACACAGGGGTACCGATGTTATGAGAGGGTTCTTACCATCATCTAACAAATTCAGGGACGGCTAAGTTGTCTGTCACAGTTGGTGTGTTTTGGGAGTGAAGTGTTAGAGACTTGATTAGGACCAGCATCGAGAGGTGGGAGTGAAGTGTTAGAGACTTTACGAGGACCAGCATCTAGAGGTGGGAGTGAATTGCTAGAGACTTTACTAGGGCCAGCATCGAGAGGTGGGAGTGCCGTGTTAGAGACTATACCAGGTCTAGAATCAAGAGGTGGGAGTAAAGTGTTAGAGACGTGACTAGAACAAGCATTGCGAGGTGGGAGTGAACTGTGGTGGGGGTGACGACGTATATTGGAGTGTAGCTTGTGGTTGTGGGTTAGGGGGGATTTTTGTGTGTATGACTCAGGAGTGAAGTGTTAGAGACGTCACTATACTACGACCAGCATCGAGAGGTGGGAGTGAAGTGTTAGAGACTTGACTAGGTCCAGCGTTGAGAGGTGTGAGTGAAGGGTTAGAGACTATACCAGGGACAGCAGCGAGTGGTGGGAGTGAAGTGTTAGAGACGTCACTATACCAGGTCCAGCATCGAGAGGTGGGAGTGAAATGTTAGAAACTTGGCTATAACAGGTCCAGCAGCTAGAGGTGGGAATGAAGTGTTAGAGACCTGACTATACCAGGTCTAGCATCTAGAAGTGGTAGTGAAGTGTTAGAGACCTGCCTATAGTAGGTTTAACATCTGGAGGTGCGAGTGAAGTGTTAGAGTTCTAGAGGTGGGAGTGAAAGAGACATGTCACAATACAAAAGCCAGCGCTTAGAGGTGGGAGTGAAGTGTTAGAGACTTGACTATACCATTTTTTGTGTAGGTATTTTAATTGTTATGTGTTGTTGTATTGTGTGTTGGTGTGTTTGTTTATACATATATACATACAAGATATATATAGATATAGGTCTCTAACACTTCATTACCACTTCTAGATGCTAGACCTGGTAAAGTGACGTCTCTAACACTTCATTCCCACCTCTAGATGCTAGACCTAGTAAAGTCAGGTCTCTAACACTTCACTCCCAAAACACACCAACACACTGCTGAGTCATACACACAAAAAAAACCTAACCCACCCCGCCAGCTACACCCCAACATACGTCGTCACCCCCGCCAGCTTCAGCCATGCATCATCGCCCCCGCCATGCATCATTGCCCCCGACAGCATAAACCACCGCGCCCTCAACAATCAGCACCACTTCTCTATAAAACTCAAAGAAAGCAACTTTATCGATTTCTTTTAATTTTCCGCCATTATCAATTTTTATATTATATATATATATATATATATATATATATATATATATATATATATATATATATATATATATATATATATATATATATATATATATATATATATATATATATATATATATATATATATATATATATATATATATTGATAATGGCGGAAAATTAAAAGAAATCGATAAAGTTGCTTTCTTTGAGTTTTATAGAGAAGTGGTGCTGATTGTTGAGGGCGCGGTGGTTTATGCTGGGGGGTGCAATGAGACATGGCGGGGGCGATGATGCATGGCTGAAGCTGGCGCCCTCAACAATCAGCACCACTTCTCTATAAAACTCAAAGAAAGCAACTTTATCGATTTCTTTTAATTTTCCGCCATTATCAATTTATATATATATATATATATATATATATATATATATATATATATATATATATATATATATATATATATATATATATATATATATATATATATATATATATATATATATATATATATAAAATATAAAAATTGATAATGGCGGAAAATTAAAAGAAATCGATAAAGTTGCTTTCTTTGAGTTTTATAGAGAAGTGGTGCTGATTGTTGAGGGCGCGGTGGTTTATGCTGGCGGGTGCAATGATGCATGGCGGGGGCGATGATGCATGGCTGAAGCTGGCGGGGGTGACGACGTATGTTGTGGTGTAGCTGGCGGGGTGGGTTAGGGTTTTTTTTGTGTATGAATCAGCAGTGTGTTGGTGTGTTTTGGGACTGAAGTGTTAGAGACCTGACTTTACTAGGTCTAGCATCTAGAGGTGGGAATGAAGTGTTAGAGACGTCACTTTACCAGGTCTAGCATCTAGAAGTGGTAATGAAGTGTTAGAGAACTGCTTATACTAGTTTAACATCTAGAGGTGCGAGTGAAGTGTTAGAGTTCTAGAGGTGGGAGTGAAAGAGACGTGTCACTATACTAGGGCCAGCGCCTAGAGGTGCGACTGAAGTGTTAGAGACTTGACTATACCATATTTTGTGTGTAGGTATTTTAATTGTTATGTGTTGTTGTATTGTGTGTTGGTGTGTTTGTTTATACATATATACATACAATATATATTTAAAAATATAAAAAATCAATAATGGCAGAAAATATAAAAAAACGATAATGGTGGGCTAGTAGGTTACTAAGAGTTTTTTAAATGAGAGTGTGGGGGGTTATTGATTTTGACTGGTTGGGGTGATGACTCATAGATGTGTTGAGGTGTAGCGCTGGAGTAAGACAATGTAAAAGCGGTGGGGAATAGGTGGTATTGGTTTTGTTCTTGTCTGGTAATTTTGTGTGTAGGTATTGTTACTGTTGTGTGGTGTAGTGTAACTGGTGGGTTTGGGTTTTTGGGTGGTTGTGTATGAGTCGGCCTTGTGTTGGCGAGTACAGATAAAAGACTAGCTTATTGTGATGTTTATTGAGACCATTAGTAAATTTTTTCCGCCCCGCGTTTGTTGTGTAATGAGAACCTCCAAAAAAAGTGTGTTTGTCTCGTGGTTTGTGTGCAGGTATTGGTGTGAATTACAACTAATTGGGCTAAATGTATTTTTATCAGATCACCGAGGGCGTATGAGCATGCGCGCATAAAAAGAAAAAAACTTTATAGGAGCGATTATATGTTGATTTTTCACTGTCACTTTTAAAGAGGTCATACCGCAGACTTGTGTAGATTGACCAATTATTGTGGAGGTAGTGTATACTTAAGCAATAACAGGAGATTTTTGTGTATTTCATGAAAGTTTAGGTATAGGTACACTGTCCAAAAGTGATCTCATCAGAACGTTGTTATCTATGTGGATGTGTTGTAGTCTTGTTACAAACAACATCAAGCTGATTTAGACGTAGCTTTAAAATTTTTTTATTCGAAGACGTTTTTACCCTTTTACATGAATATAACAACCGATTTGTTCCAAAACCTTCATGCAACTATGTTGCTGCTTGACATGAGAAGAAGGAATTTTTATAAGCAAGCACTAAGGGAATTCCCTTTTTCCTGCCCGCTATAGAATAAAGAGGAAAATATAAAAAAGGGATAAATATTATAGAGGAAGATGACTAAGGAGTTGTGGGGATGATGTTGGTTTTGTGTTGTGTTGTGTGTGCGTAGCTAGTGATGAGAATATAAGACGATAAGAGGTGAAGTGGCGTCGGAGGCAACTATGCTTTTGATGTAAAAATATGACAGGGAATTCCCGTTGTTGGGTGAATGTAACTACATATTGAGACGGGCGCTGGGTCACGTGGTAGTTTTCTTTATTATGTATATTATGTCATGAGTAATAAATCTACTCACGCCAATGTCCAGTTAGTGTTATGTAAATGACCCGCACACAGCCGTAGTCTCCAACATAAAATATACTGTCAAAGGCCAGGCTTGACAAGGCCAAATAGACAGTTTTATTGAACACAACCGTAGAGATATATGTAACAGGCAGACTAGATTATGGCAGCAACTAGATACTCCCTTGGTGTTGCAGGTTGCAATCGGAACAATATCGAGGCCATTTTCAGCCATTTTAATAAAACTCAAAACACACGTGCTTTTACCCTCACTAGAAAGAAACGCGATCGATGTTCTGCGCTCGCGACGAAATCGTTGAGCGTTTATAAAATTCCGTAGCATATAGGATTTTCTCGTTGCTTTTTTCTTTGTTTGATTCCCTGTCGTTATTTATTTCAGAGGTCACTGTTATTTTGTCCTTGCTGGTTTTTAAGTTTGTACTTAATTTATGTGGCCTTTAGACCGGGGCTTTTGCTCCTTTCATTTTCTGGTCGTTTTTTTATGTTCCTTCCTTAGTATGTTTGTCTGTTGTTTTGCTCCAAACTTTTCCCGCCCCTGACTGCAATCTGGTTAGCATTCTGTTGGACTTATTTGATCTTATAGTGCTACCAATATATGGTTGTATACGAGGGGTCTTTACTCTTGTTAAATATTGTCTAATTCCTCTTATCTTTATTTTATACCTATCACCGATGACTTACAAGTAGTATTTAAGCTCTATCTATGCCTAATGCTAAATTAACACAAGACAAGTTATTAATATATTTTTTTAATATATAAATTTTAAATTATGTTTAGATATCAATGGTTAAAAGCTGACTAGGCCTATTACAAAACTAGCACATTTGAATTAAATTTAAGTTTGTTCACGCGCGTGCTCACACATGTAAAAGCTCCTATATCGACGCTCGTGACGTGCCTTTGTAAGACTAATATTTTACATTTGTAAGACTAACCCTGCTGCTTATTTCTGTTCACGTCACACGATCAAAACACAACCGATCAATAGTAGAAATTTATAAAAGAAACATTCCTTCCTTCGTGTGTTCTAACCCCCGTGACTTAAGGTTTCACTTTTTTCACACGGGCGATATCTGGTGATTGGTTTTATATTGGCTCCCAAGCGGTTCAAACAGGAGGCGTCCACGGAAATGTAGTACGTTAAATAATTATAACTAAGTATTTGTTCCAGTTATCAAACGGTTATCTCCTTTTTTTTCTTTGTCCTACAAGTTTCAAACTCTAGTAAAAGCTTTTCTTCCAATCAGCAAAGATGGCCCCAAAATTTTCTCCCAGGCCTGCTCAAAGGTTCCAACCTGTAGGTAAATAGATCAGCTGTCAAATACTTCTTTAAATATTTCTTTAAATATTTCTTGCAGCTTTCTGAACTTTTCATTACATTTTTTTCATTAAATACTTTTTCCTGTTGTCAAAAATTTCTTCCACGTGGCAAATATTTCTTACCGTTGTCAAAATATTTATGCCACTTGGCAAAAAAATTTCTTTCACTTATCAAAATATTTCTTCTACTTGTCAAATATTTTCTTACCGTTGTCAAAATATTTCTTACCGTTGTCAAAATATTTCTTCCACTTATCAATAATATTTCGTCGACTTGTCAAATATTTTCTTACCGTTGTCAAAATATTTCTTACCGTTGTCAAAATATTTCTTACCGTTGTCAAAATATTTCTTCCACTTGGCAACAATATTTCTTCCACTTGTCAAATATTTTCTTACCGTTGTCAAAATATTTCTTACCGTTGTCAAAATATTTCTTCCACTTGGCAAAAATATTTCTTCCACTTGTCAAAATATTTCTTCCACTTGTCAAATATTTCTTACCGGTGTCAAAATATTTCTTCCACTTGGCAAAAAAAATTTCTTTCACTTGTCAAAATATTTCTTCCACTTGCTAAATATTTCTTACCATTTACAAAATATTTCTTCCACTTGGCAAAAAGTCCTTCCACTTGTCAAAATATTTCTTCCACTTGTCAAATATTTCTTACCGGTGTCAAAATATTTCTTCCACTTGGCAAATATTTCTTCAAGTTGTCAAATATTTCTTCAAATATTTCTTACAGTTGCCAAATATTTATGCACATGTTTTTGTTAGCTGTCAAATATTTCTTCAAACGGGTCTTCCAGTTGTCAAATATTTCTAAAAGTTGTCAAATACTACTAACAGTTGTCAAATATTTCTTAAAATATTTCTGCTAGTCGCCAAACATTTCTTCAAAGGCGACCATCTTTCATGCGGTGGATATGGCCAAGACAGCGTAGGCTTCCCAGTCTCAGCCGGCTATACAGGCTTTGAAGGCTAGCACGTGACAACACCTCAACATTTGGCACTTTATCTTTCCACGAAAGGCCGAGGAGGTGGCGCAGACACGGTAGATGGCAGGTATTGGGCCTTCTTTCTTGCTTAGCATAGATTGTCCAGGTCTCACTAACATATAGAAGTGTACTGGTGATGCAGGTGTTATATACCGCAGCTTTGGTCTTCGTTGTGAGTTTGGCATTTCCCCAAACACGTGATATGAAGCGGGTAAAGTTAGCTGTAGCTTTGTTAATGAGGCTATCAATTTCGGTTCCCAGAGAGAGTTTATCATTGAGGATATACACAAGGTATGTGTGAGCCACGTGGTGTTAAGTCCGCCGAAGTGTTACCGCTAGTTATGAAACCAGATCGAGGGTCGGGGCAGACTTCGCGAGGAAACCATTGAGCGTAGACCGCGTGAAACTCGGTTAGCATAGAGGGTCGAATGGCTTCGGTTAGGGTGGGTGACGTCAGTGCTAAATATAGACTATCGGAAACAAGTTTATGTATAATAAAATAATAATACAAACTCTATGCTCAATGGTTTCCTCGCAAAGTCTGCCCCGACCCTCGATCTGGTTTCATAACTAGCGGTAACACAGTTAGCGTCACTTCGGCGGACTTAACACCACGTGGCTCACACATACCTTGTGTATATCCTCAATGATAAACTCTCTCTGGGCACCGAAATTGATAGCCTCATTAACAAAGCTGCAGCTAACTTTACCCGCCTCACATCACGTGTTTGGGGAAACGCCAAACTCACAACGAAGACCAAAGCTGCGGTATATAACACCTGCATCACCAGTACACCTCTATATGTTAGTGAGACCTGGACAATATATGCTAAGCAAGAAAGAAGGCTCAATACCTGCCATCTACCGTGTCTGCGCCATCTCCTCGGCCTTTCGTGGAAAGATAAAGCGCCAAATGTTGAGGTGTTGTCACGTGCTGGCCTTCAAAGCCTGTATAGCCGGCTGAGACTGGGAAGCCTACGCTGTCTTGGCCATATCCACCGCATGAAAGATGGTCGCCTTTGAAGAAATGTTTGGCGACTAGCAGAAATATTTTAAGAAATATTTGACAACTGTTAGTAGTATTTGACAACTGTTAGAAATATTTGACAACTAGAAGACCCGTTTGAAGAAATATTTGACAGCTAACAAAAACATTTGCATAAATATTTGGAAGTTAGTTGCTTATCCTTTACAGGACGTGGCAATCAACCCCAGCTGTTATTGGCTGTTAGTGATTTTTCTAGGCAATTTTTTCATTCAGTAGTTTGCCATTGCATTCTGAACGGTACGGCGCTTATACCATTGTGAAAAATCCACACAAAGCGATCTGCTACCAAACCGCCTGCAGCAGGTTTCGAACCTGGTATATCTGGATTATGAAACTGCGTTCATATCCATTAGGCCACAGACACCGACAATATTTGGAAACTGTAAGAAATATTTGAAGAAATATTTGACAACTTGAAGAAATATTTGCCAAGTGGAAGAAATATTTTGACACCGGTAAGAAATATTTGACAAGTCGAAGAAATATTTTGACAAGTGGAAGGAATTTTTGCCAAGTGGAAGAAATATTTTGCCAACGGTAAGAAATATTTTGACAACGGTAAGAAATATTTGACACGTGGAAGAAATATTTTGACAAGTGGAAGAAATTTTTTTTGCCAAGTGGAAGAAATATTTTGACACCAGTAAGAAATATTTGACAAGTGGAAGAAATATTTTGACGAGTGGAAGACATTTTTTTTTGCCAAGTTGAAGAAATATTTTGACAACGGTAAGAAATATTTTGACAACGGTAAGAAATATTTGACAAGTAGAAGAAATATTTTGACAAGTGGAAGAAATTTTTTTGCCAAGTGGAAGAACTATTTTGACAACGGTAAGAAATATTGTGACAACGGTAAGAAAATATTTGACAAGTAAAAGAAATATTGTTGCCAAGTGGAAGAAATATTTTGACAACGGTAAGAAATATTTTGACAACGGTAAGAAATATTTTGACAACGGTAAGAAAATATTTGACAAGTGGAAGAAATATTTTTGCCAAGTGAAAGAAATATTTTGACAACGGTAAGAAATATTTTGACAACAGTAAGAAAATATTTGACAAGTGGAAGAAATATTTTGATAAGTGAAAGAAATTTTGTTGCCAAGTGGCATAAATATTTTGACAACGGTAAGAAATATTTGCCACGTGGAAGAAATTTTTTGACAACAGAAAAAAGTATTTAATGAAAAAAAACTAATGAAAAGTTTGGAAAGCTGCAAGAAATATTTAAAGAAATATTTAAAGAAGTATTTGACAGCTGATCTATTCACCTACAGGTTGGAACCTTTGAGCAGGCCTGGAAGAAAATTTTGGGGCCATCTTTGCTGATTGGAAGAAAAGCTTTTACTAAAGTTTGAAACTTGTAGGACAAAGAAAAAAAAGGAGATAACCGTTTGATAACTGGAACAAATACTTAGTTGTAATTATTTAATGTACTACATTTCCGTGGACGCCTCCTGTTTGAACCGCTTGGGAGCCAATATAAAACCTATCACCAGATATCGCCCGTGTGAAAAAAGTGAAACCTTAAGTCACGGGGTTCGAACACACGAAGGAAGGAATGTTTCTTTTATAAATTTCTACTATTGATCGGTTGTGTTTTGATCTTGTGACGTGAACAGAAATAAGCAGCAGGGTTAGTCTTACAAATGTAAAATATTAGTCTTACAAAGGCAAATCCAGTTGCAGATAGGCTTTTTTTTCGTCTACCAATACCCAAAACTCTGCCTGTTAGATTTTTTGTTACGCTTTCTAGATAGCTATATTTTAGCCCTGACGTCACCCTCTATCGATCTGGTTTCATAACTAGTGAGGGTAAGCTGGCGTTTGCCTGTCAGAAATCCCGCTCATTTTCAAAAATGTCGACGTCACGAGCGTCGATATAGGAGCTTTTTCATGTGTGAGCACGCGCGTGAACAAACTTAAATTTAATTTAAATAATTCAAATGTGCTAGTTTTGTAGTAGGCCTAGGCAGCTTTTAACTATTGATATCTAATCATAATTTAAAATTTATATATTAAAAAAATATATTAATAACTTGTCTTGTGTTAATTTAGCATTAGGCATAGATAGAGCTTAAATACTACTTGTAAGTCATTGGTGATAGGTATAAAATAAAGATAAGAGGAATTAGACAATATTTAACAAGAGTAAAGACAACTCGTATACAACCATATATTGGTAGCACTATAAGATCAAATAAGTCCAACAGAATGCTAACCAGATTGCAGTCAGGGGCGGGAAAAGTTTGGAGCAAAACAACAGACAAACATACTAAGGAAGGAACATAAAAAAACGACCAGAAAATGAAAGGAGCAAAAGCCCCGGTCTAAAGGCCACATAAATTAAGTACAAACTTAAAAACCAGCAAGGACAAAATAACAGTGACCTCTGAAATAAATAACGACAGGGAATCAAACAAAGAAAAAAGCAGCGAGAAAATCCTATATGCTACGGAATTTTATAAACGCTCAACGATTTCGTCGCGAGCGCAGACCATCGATCGCGTTTCTTTCTAGTGAGGGTAAAAGCACGTGTGTTTTGAGTTTTATTAAAATGGCTGAAAATGGCCTCGATATTGTTCCGATTGCAACCTGCAACACCAAGGGAGTATCTAGTTGCTGCCATAATCTAGTCTGCCTGTTACATATATCTCTACGGTTGTGTTCAATAAAACTGTCTATTTAGCCTTGTCAAGCCTGGCCTTTGACAGTATATTTTATGTTGGAGACTACGGCTGTGTGCGGGTCATTTACATAACACTAACTGGACATTGGGGTGAGTAGATTTATTACTCATGATATAATATACATAATAAAGAAAACTACTACGTGACCCAGCGCCCGTCTCAATATGTAGTTACATTCACCCAACAACGGGAATTCCCTGTCATATTTTTACATCAAAAGCATAGTTGCCTCCGACGCCACTTCACCTCTCATCGTCTTATATTCTCATCACTAGCTACATACACACAACACAACACAAAACCAACATCATCCCCACCACTCCTTAGTCAACTTCCTCTATAAAATTTATCCCTTTTTTATATTTTCCTCTTTATTCTATAGCGGGCAGGAAAAAGGGAATTCCCTTAGTGCTTGCTTATAAAAATTCCTTCTTCTCATGTCAAGCAGCAACATAGTTGCATGAAGGTTTTGGAACAAATCGGTTGTTATATTCATGTAAAAGGGTAAAAGCACAACTTCTTCCAATAAAAAATGTTAAAGCTACGTCTAAATCAGCTTGATGTTGTTTGTAACAAGACTACAACACATCCACATAGATAACAACGTTCTGATGAGATCACTTTTGGACAGTGTACCTATACCTAAACTTTCATGAAATACATAAAAATCTCCTGTTATTGCTTAACTCTTTAAGTCCCAATCGACTTTATATATCCTCAGGGGTTAGACGCGCTTGGCCCAATCAACTTTATAAAGCGTTTAGTATATGTGCCTCTGTTTGAGACTATTTCTAATTATAACTACACACAAACCACCCAAAACGTCATTTCTGACTGCAAGTACATTCTTTTAAATACTGCATGTGTTTAAGAGTGAACGGGTTTTTGTTTTGAGATATTTATTTAAAAATGCACCGGGGTGGCCATTTTTGCTTGGGCCAAACCAACTTTTTTGCTTGGGACTGAAAGAGTTAAGTATACACTACCTCCACAATAATTGGTCAATCTACACAAGTCTGCGGTATGACCTCTTTAAAAGTGACAGTGAAAAATCAACATATAATCGCTCCTGTAAAGTTTTTTTTTTGACGTGTGAAGTTATGCGCGCATGCTCATACGCCCTCGGTGATCTGATAAATATATATCTTGCGTTTATACAGCGTCGAGATGGCCCCTAAATATTATAGAAATAATGGCTTAACAAAACTATTTAAAACACTACAGATAACCAATAGTGATTTTACACTGTGAAAAGGACTATCAAACCAAGAAAGCTAACACCAATTAGTTGTAATTCACACCAATACCTGCACACAAACCACCAGACAAACACACTTTTTTTAGAGGTTCTCATTACACAACAAACGCGGGGCGGATAAAATGTACTAATGGTCTCAATAAACATCACAATAAGCTAGTCTTTTATCTGTACTCGCCAACACAAGGCCGACTCATACACAACCACCCAAAAACCCAAACCCACCAGTTACACTACACCACACAACAATTGCAATACCTACACACAAAATTACCAGACAAGAACAAAACCAATACCATCTATACCCCACCACTGTTACATTGTCTTACCCCAATTCCTACCCCCTACACCTCACCCACATCAATGACCATCACCCCATACCAGTCAAAATCCCCGATAACCCCCCACCACTCTCACTTTAAAAACCCTTAGTAACCTACTAGCCCCCAATTTTTTATACCGCCATTATTGCTAGTTTTTATATTTTTAACACTATTCATATATTGTATGAATATATTATAAACCCCACCCCCGCACAATACAACAACACATAACAATTTCCGCACGTACACACTAAAAACAATTATTAGACTCAAGTCTCACTTACAATTCACGCTCCCACTAGGCGCTGGCCCCCCCACCGGTATCTCTTTCCTCCACCTCTAGAACTTAACACTTCATCGCACCTCTACATGTTAAACCAAGTACGAGAGGCGGTTGCAGTTTTTGCACTTTCGACTGAAGACTCAAATTTGGCGGGATTGTTTTGTCCCCCTGGGGTAAACACACTAACCCCGCTCCATGGCGGCGCGCGGGGGGCCAGTAATGAAAGAGAATCGGGAAACTGGTTCAGTTTGAGTATGAAGCGGCCTGACATGGATGACGAAAGGGACCATCGAGCCAAACATCAGCACCGATGTTGGACCATTTGCAATGCTGACGAAGATCATTTTTTTCGTGACTGGTTACTGTGGACGAATGTTGGGTGCCATTCTATGACCCCAGTGTCCAAAGACTAACAAATCAGACCAAAACAATGGAACCCTTCCTGTTCCGCCACCACCAAAGAAGCACAGAACAGGTATCCTCTGTGGGGAGTAAGGTCATGCTCATCCGTCCTTTTGCTGACTTTGCCAACGGGGTAGTACTAAACCCCCCGCGTACCTTCACTCACCCCCGTACTATCAAACTTCCACGTACTACCTTCAAAAATCCCGTATTGGAGATTCTCAGAAGTTACGAGAAGAAATGAAGCGCAAAAGTACCGGGATGCTGTCCAATATAATAAATCTGCTTCAGGACAATGCCACATACTTATGTAGTAATTGATAAGCTCATGGCTCCATTTGGGCCTTCATATAAGTTGCAGTATGGGTATGATTATTATGCCCCATCCATATCAATTCTCACCGGCCTGGGCACCGAGTGACTTCTTTCCTGTTTCCAAACATGAAGAATCCTACGCTTCGTCGACAGTCGTTTTTTTCTATCTACGCCAGGACCCAAACCCCACCTACTGTTACTCGACCCCCCATGCATGGAAGACCAACCCACCCCGGGCCCAGACAATAAACACCTGTTCTAACAATCCAGGGGCATCAGGAAGGTTAAGAAAAGATTGGAGAAGTGCATTGCCTTGAGGGGTGAATACATAGACAAAGGGACTAAATTTCACCCAATTTCCCCCCCCCTGCCTTGACCCCTTCATTGGTAATAAAGTGCAAAACTTTTGACCCGCCCTCGTATATAAAATAATGTCTCTAATCACTTCAATTACCACTTTCCTAGATGCTAGACCTTGGTATGATGTGATGTCTCCCCCACTTCCCCAGGGACCCACCTAGATGCTTGACCTTTAAAGTCAGGTTTTATAGGTAACACTTCATTCCCAAAACACACCCCCCACTGACGGTGACTGAGGTCTGAATACATTACAAAAAAAGCCCCCCCCTAAAACACACCCCCCCCGGGGCTTACCCCTAACATACGGGCGTCACCCCCCCCCCCCCCCCCCCCATGCATCAATCGCCCACCAAATGCATCATCACCCCCAGCCAAAAAAACAAATACGTGTTCCGCGCCCTTAACAATCATCAACAACCAAGCTCTGGTCACCCCTCTATAAACCACCCCCCCCCAAACATTAAGCGACTTTATCCCCCCCATTTTAACCAACCCACCATTATCGATTTTTATATTTTCATATATACCCACAAGTAATGTATATATGAATTAAACAAAACACCAACAACACAATAAAACAACACATAACAATTAAAATACCTACACAAAAAAATGGTATAGTCAAATCTCTAACACCCAGCACTCCCACCTCTAAGCGCTGGCCCTAGTAATAGTGAACGACCCAACTCCCCCCACTCCCACCTCTAGAACTCTAACACTTCCACCACAACCCCCAGAATATTAAACCTAGTATAACCAACCAACCTAACACTTCACTACCACTTCTAGATGCTAGACCTGGAACCCCAGTCAGGTCCCCCCAAACACCCCCCCCCCCACCCCTCTTGCTGCTGGACCTGCCACACAAAAGTCAACAACCCCCCTCCCCCCCTCTCCCCCCCCCATGGTAATTAGTGACCCCTAACACTTCACTCCCACTCCCCTCCGCTGTCACCCCCTGGTTTTAAGTCTCTAAACCCATTCACTCCCCCTCCCCACCCTCCCGCCCCCTAGTCCAGTCCCCAACCCCCCACTCCCACCGCTCGATGCTGGTCGTTTAGTATCAGTGGGGTCTCTAACAAACACTCCCCCCTTACACAGGGGCGGGGTGACACAACAAAAATCCCCCCCAACAACTCCCCAACTGCTACACCTACTCAATCAACAAACGTCGAAACAACCCCGGTCCCACCCCTACTCACACCCCCCCCTCACACCCCCCCCCTAGTATATCCCAAGTCTCTAACACTTCACCCACTCCCACCTCCCCATGGCTAGACCTATTATAGTCTCCCCCCCCCCACCCCCCCACCCCCCCGCCTGCGTGTCCTTGCGTAAAGTCCCACCAACCCCCCCCCCCCCCCCCCCCCCAAGATGCTGTCCCCTGGTTTAACCCCCCCCACCCCCCCCACCCCCCTGAGACCCACAAAATCCGCCCCTCACAACCACCAGCTACCCCCCAACAAACCGTTCGTCATCCCCGCCACACTTCACCCCACCCCCCAACCCCCCCCCCCCCCCCCCCCCACCCCCCCCCCCCCCCCCCACCCCCACCCCCCTAGAC